>JADWQK010000612.1:1200000-1583270 GCA_017933935.1 Sesamia nonagrioides | reverse complement strand
CCACGGACGAAATCGAAATAAGACAAAAAGTTAACATAATACCAAGTCTATAACACCTATTTATGTATATATTATATATATGTATATTTATGTATAGGGTGTGTTATACACAAAACCATTCCAAAATAAATGCCCTAAATGATGGTAATAACTACATCAAATCCACTGCAAAGTTTGTAAGATGTAAGCAGTCAGTTACAAAAACGAATATAAGTAACGACTTTGTTTTATACAATACTGCATACAGGATTGAGTACTGAGTATAAAATAAATTATATTTCACATTTAAACACCACTTTTATCAACCACTTCCATCAAGTAAATGCTTACCAACATCCTTCCGGCACGATTTCTTAATTGCTTCGTGTAGTAACCACAGGAGAATCAACCATGCCTCCTGCCGCCTTAGCGGTCTGGAAACACTAACTCATTAAGTTTCACCCCGAGGGAACGGCAACACGATTTATCCTCTATTACATAGTATTATTATGAACTACATGCTCATAGTAAGTGCAGCTGTTTCATTAAATAAGATAGCCCTTATTTTCAATGTTTCTGGTAATAGATAATAAACGGGATTCCTATTTCTAACCCTATCTCTCAAATTACTAAGGCTCAGTTTAACGTATTCCATTGTCCCCTTACTGCTATCACTCGTATCATTTATTCATTTTTGATGGTTAAGTACCCAAAGGCTGCCAACGTTCGTATGGCGTCAGCGGCCTGCATCTTACGAAACGTAACAGATATACAGTTGAAATTTTCACAGATTGTGTGATACTGCCGCTATAACACCACGCCACCAGACAGTCTTGCTAGTTGTGTGGCTATGTGTGCCGGATTTCTCCAGATCAATCTCCGTCTGATGCAGCATCTTTGGTCGTCTTGTGGGGTTTAACATTGCATCACCTCGCTCAACCGCCGTCTTCTTTCTTATTCACTTGGTTTTTTTGAGTGAATAGGCTCTTAATAAACCAGCGCACTTTACCATCAACGATTGCATCACTGCTTACCATCAGGCGGGATTAGGGTCAAGCACTAGTTTATAATTATTAAAAAAAATAAGATATAGAATAAAAATTAAAAGAAGTATCCATACAAGGAAAGTGATGTGCCCTGTGGTACGAAAACCTTCATGTACAAGTTCAAGTCGCACTTGGTCGGTTTTTCATTTATATCATTTCTCGCACAAAAGAATTGAGTAAAGAATCATTTACTTTTTTTTTTTTTAACTTTGCCCCACACTAGGAATTTCTCCTGTATCGTGGGTGCGTTTACAAACATATAAACTTACATACACAAACAGCCAGACCCGCACCGCCCGACAGCCACCGTGGCGCGGGCGTAGCGGTAGCGAACGCGGCCGCTGCACAAGGAGGCGCGGCAGTGTAAATATTTGTATGCATGACTATGAATATATGCACTGGTCTGGTCGTGCTACGGAAAGCACGTTAAGCCGTTGGTCCCGGTTGCCATACGAACATCTAATAGCAGTCGTTACGGGTTGTTGGAGCCCTCCAAAGTCCAACAAATTGGGTTGTATCCTAAAAAACAATTTAAGGTCCGTCAGATAGGTTTATAAAAAATATTTAACACGTATTTTTTTTTTTCATGCAAATACTTAGGAAGATTTAATGATTTGAATTATAGTATGACGTCACGCCGTGCAACAAAATATACGACGGCGTGACGTAATTAGCCCCCACTCCGTAACTTTAATATGCCATATCTCAGCAGTTTTTGGTAGTTTCGACAAAATAAAAAATACGGGTCTTTATTTTTTTTATTATCTATAAGACGGACTAATTATTTTATTGATTTTCATACCTTGGATACATCCCTATTGGTCTGACTGCAATGCTTCGATATCGCCTTCGGGTTTCGGAGGCCAGACGCCAGTCGCTTCATGGAAAAAATCGAAGTTTAGCCAAATGAACAGTTAGACTGGTAAAGCGGACCCCAGGCTCCAAAGCTGAAAAGCTTCGGATGCGACTGGGATTAACGCTGAGATGATGATGATGTCAAACAGCCAGACCCGGTACAACTATTTGTAGGTCATACAAATACATGTTCCGTGCGAGGATCGAACCCGTGACACGCAGGTCAATTTTTTCTTTGGCTTTTAGAGCATGTATTATGAACTGGGTATGGTAATTATTAAAAAATCAGTCTTCTAGGCATACAACGGTAAAATTTCCTGCGTTCTTTTCATCACAATCATAAGTGAAAGCTAACTTATTACTCGACATTAAAATAAACCAGTGAAAAGTTCTCTTGCGTGTGTGTTTAACTCAAACGTCACCTTATATACCTACGTGAATGAAAAGTGTAGGTTTTAATTAAAACGAACATGCCTCGCTTCTCACCGCATAGAACTCGTGTCACAATTTTAAAGATGAAGGAATTCCGGAATGTTCAAGAGTCATACACTTTCTGATGGAGTTTAGTATTAATTATTACAGTATTAAATTTACGTCTCTGTTCGACTGCTGTAGAATAAATATTACGCATATACATGCCATACATTGGAGCCGACTTATTTAGTCACAAATTAAACTCAATAGCTTCTGAAGCGCTTTAAGAACCGGTTTGCCACCCGTTTTCAGAAGCTCAGCCGTGATTACATCATCTCCAGCCGCCTTATCGTTCTTGAGCTGTTTCAGGGCCATACCAATCTCGTACAGGCTGAAGTACGGATACCGGATACGTGCAGGATATCGTCGGTGTAGTATCGAATTAGGCTGGCTCTAGGATCATTGGCCAGGCTTACAGCAGAGGAACCAAAGTCACCGACATAGCTCTTCGAGTCGCCAAAATTAGGTGGCAGTGGGCGGGGCACATTGCTCGTAGAACCGATGGCCGATGGGGCAATAAGATTCTGGAGTGGCGGCCACGTACCGGAAGATGAAGCGTAGGGAGGCCCCCAACAAGGTGGACCGATGACCTGGTGAATGCCGAAGGTTGCGGGCAGCACAAGACCGATCATCGTGGAAAGCCTTGGGGGAGGCCTTTATCCAGCTGTTGACCTCTATAGGCTGAAGAAGAAGAAGAAGAAGAAACTAAATAGTTAAGGTTTACATTAAAAATTTTATTTCTATTCTGTTAAACAAATTAAAAATGATAATTATTAGTTTAGTGCTGTCAAATTAAGGTACTCCACAAACAAATTAGACGCGATTAAAAACGTTGCTACTAAAACACGTCAATTTACGTCAGGCGTTGATTAATTTGACCAAACTTGAAACTGATATTTGTCTTCTGTCTTTTGCTTCATGAATTCGAAAGAAAAAGCTACACAGAACTTAAATACAATGTGTAACATAAAGGGTATATAGGGTATATACATACCAAGGGCATGGCATATTTAGATGATATTAAACGATATAGGAAGGGTTTCAACTCAAAATAAAATACTCAAAAAATTGGTACCAAATTTTCGGTTTCATGTGTTTCTTAAAATCAAATCATAACAAACGTGGCAGCACACTACATGCGTTATAACTACTCGTTACCCGTCACGTTACTTGCCAAAATCCGATAAATGTCTTCAATACCTCTAACTAGTATGCTACTAGTCTATCACAGGCGGTGTTTTTCCTCATAAGTTCCTAACATAAAGAGATAGGATTAAAAAACCCTTCCAATATCGTTTGATATCATGTAAAGATGCCATGCCTTTGTTATGTATATGTTCCCGGCAATGTATATAATTCAGGTATTGTATACAATCCCTAGGTAATGTATACAATCCTTGGGGCGTCCAGGTAATGTATGAAATATCATGAATATCATTGTCCATTTCATACTTTATCTAGGTATTGTATACAATTCCTAGGGATTGTATAGAATACCTGCTGGTTCACCGGTAATGTGTAAAATAAATAAATCTTAAGACTAAACTAATGTTAGGTAAGCCGGTTAATATAACATGCAAATAAAACATGTTGTATTTACTTGAAATAACCTTTATTATCAACTTTAAAATCACACAATAATAACAGGAAACTTAAAATTCTTCTTCTTTGTAACATAACATTACAAGTATCTTTTAACATAATATAAGTAATTTTGTAATTGAACTTCACAAACATAACAATTCTCTTTATAACAAAAAGTAGGTCTACAATCTCTTACAATTTTAAGTAAAAGTAGGTTTTATTTATTTTACGTGCCGCGGCAGCGGCCGGCGAAGCGCCAGAAAACGAAACATAAAATGACACGTCAGTCATCGTTTGTCCACCCATAGGTTAGGTTAGAACTGTGACCAAAACAGCGCGCGAGCCGAGCGAGCGAAGCGAGCGTGCCGAGGCAGCGGCCGGCGAAGCGCCACAAAAACAAAATGTTTGTTTTTATTTCTTATTAAAATCTACTTAGAATAAATAAATCTACAATAGTAAATTAAAAATCACGGAAATTGTGTCGCCATTTCCTTTAATCGTTGGACCTAACCTCAAAATTTTCATTACCTGCTGCAAGTTTGGCATTGTATAGAATACCTAGGTAAAGTGTAAAATAAATTCTATTTCATACTTTACCTGCCCGTTTTAGGTATTCTATACATTGCCTAGGTATTGTATACAATACCGGATTATACACATTGCCGGTAACATATATACCCTTTATGTTACACGTTGTAAGTTTAGTTTGTGAACAATCAGCAAAGAGTCTGCGCCATTGTCACGGCTTCTTATGAATTCTGTAGTTTCTCTAGAGGTGGTGCACAGGCAACTGAAGGAATAGGGATGGGTTTTAGTCAGTACAAATACAAATATTTATTGGGACAAAAAATACATTTTTCAATTTTTATGAACATTAATAATGCATTACAATAGTACTACAATAGTAACCCATCGCTCCATTATGTTCGGAAAATGTGTCTGCTCAACAACTTAAATAACTCAATGAAATTTGTTGAACTGTTAAAATGAAACCCATTGCTACTGATAGTGAGTTACGCAATTACCCTGTGTTCACAATTGCATTTCCTAAAATGACGCAAAAAATAATTGAAAGCGAAACTCCGCAAACGAGGTGCCAAAACAAACCTGTTGAACTCACATAACAAACCTAAAACATTAAATATTTTAAATTTGTATTCCATCCTAAGTATTTGGATATCGAACGTGTTTGCTTAGAGTTTCGCTAGCCTATTTAATTTGACTCTCTTTAGGGAGTTCAGGCAAAAAAGAAAGAGAAGCTATTCATTAAAGTGGTTTTCTACAAACAGAGACGTTAATAAAACAACCTATCTACAAAAGTCCGCCCACCGTTTTCAAAAAAAAAAAAAAAAGGTCAAGCTACCCTTAACTGTCAGATATTCCCAATCAACCTTGAGCTTTAATGTTTTAGAGACAAAGTTGAAAAATCGAATAAGGATATCTGACAGATTGTAGTAATTTCTGATGTGCTGTCGTCTGTACATATGTGTTTTAAGTCCGGTTTTCATTCCAACCTGCACCCTAATTCCATAACACTATGATAATAATTGGGATCTTTTTTAAAGGATATTGCTGATCGTATTCGTATGTTCGAAAATGTGTCTGCTAACCAATCTAAACAACGCAATGAATGTTGTTAACCGTCAAAATGAAAACCATTGCTACTGGTACTGTGTTACGCAAATGATTCGGTGGCATCTAAATATCAGTATTGTACATAAAGAAAAAGCATTTACCTCCACAACCCCTGTTGGTGGATACCATATACCTAAAACACTTGTCGCCACAAATATACAGAGTGGTGCTGACAATCCATACTAATATTATAAATGCGAAAGTAACTCTGTCTGTCTGTCTGTCTGTCTGTTACGCTTTCCCGCTTAAACCTCTCAACCGATTTTGATGAAATTTGGCACAGACAATCTTTAGACCCTGAGAAAGAACATAGGCTACCTTTTATCCCGGAAAAATTTGATATTCCCAAGGGAACTCTAAAAAGCGCGATATAATCGAACTCTACGCGGGCGAAGCCGCGGGCGGAAAGCTAGTACGACAATAAATGAAAACGCAGACCATGCTAGTTCATAGGAATAATCCTGAACCATAGAAAAAAACCTACCATCAAACACAAAAAAATTAAAATTTCAAACAAACTAAATCGCATAAAATTGCAAACGGAATAGAACATCCTTTAAAATATTGGTTCAATGAGCTCCGATCAGCGGGCAACAGCGCGTTCCTGTATCGACTTGCTTTTTCGCGCCATTATTATTAAACTTTAGTACCGATGGATGCGGCGGTCATTAACCTGTAAGCGCTTCCTTATCAACATGTACATCATGTAGAAAATGTGAAAAATGAAAAATAATTTCCTGTGACTAAACTAATGCATATATTTATATGATTTTTTATGGGTAGACTGAGAATGTGTTGAGGTACACGATGTTTAATTTATTGTCGCATTGTCAGCACCACTCTGTATATTCTTCAATGACAAGAGTACAATCAACTCACAGACTGATTATATCATTTGATTTTTCTCGAAATTTATTATTATGTATATATAATATTTAATTTATATAATAAAAGAAATATGATACTTCAAAATCGCGAATAATAACCCATTTTTACCGTGATGTTCAGATGACTATTTGACAAACGTATTAAGTTTTTGACAAAAAAGAAAATAATAGAAGCATATGTCTACTTTTTCTCTAAATATTGATATAAAAATAATTGAGATCTGTCGTGTTTGAAAAAGAAAACAGCAGAATACGAAACGTCTTTTGGTCAACATTTTTATAGGTAAAATCAGCCTAAGCTGCAACTGTCCTTTTCGCACTTTACCGGGAGAGGTTGGAAGCAGCGCGACGGCAATAGTTTCTTCAAATACCTATTTTCCAAATTCCTCTGCACTAGAGTCCCCTCTTAAGTGCTTAGTATATGGCCCCGATTCCCTTGTTCACAAACTAAATATGATTTAAGTGCTGTGCATCTTTTTCTTTCTATCTCATTAAGAGAAGGACAGAAGATAAATATTAGTTTAGTCGATGCCTGACGTAAATCGACATATTTTTGTCGCCATATTCTTATCGCTTCTAAACTGTCAATGAAATATCTTAATTGACAGAACTAAACTATATATGTAATGTATGTGTATGTGTATGTGTGTATATGTATGTGTATGTATGTGTGTATACCTATACAATATGTAAAGAAAACCCTGTCCGATCCGTGAAGGTATTGTTAGGTATCGATAACTGATTATAATAATGCCTACAAAGCCGGTCTAAACTTAAAAAAATATTTCCCTAAAAAAATAAATATTATTTCGAAAAAGCGAGGTAACTTAATGCATGTGCGGTAGACAACACGTTAGGCATACATCCGCGGGTGACGGAGGGCAGGGCACGCGGCATGTGGTCGCATCGCTATTCGCTCCATCACAAACGGTGTTGTCACTTTTTTAAAAATACCAAATTTTGGGGAAGTTGGAATTAATTCGCGACAAAAAAAGATTATTTCAAAATTCATTAGTATTGTTACTATGATGATTATGTAAAATTTAATATTTTATTTGGCGAAGTGTTTACCTAACCTTTATTATCCTTACGGGTCGGACAAGGTTTTCTTTACATATTGTATATGTAATCTTTTATCCTTTTCCTGATCAAATAGATAGAAAAAGATTCACTGAATTTAAAATTCGTTTGGTTTGTGAACAAGAGAATCGGCGCCAATATTCTTCATCTTCTTCTTAGCCTATAGAGGTCCACTGCTGGACCAAGGCAATGAAAGCTTCGGGGGAGGGAGCCCAGCTTCTCTGGTTAGAGTGCCCTATCCAGTTCATTAAGAAAAGGACAAAAGATAAAATGTCAGTTTAGACCTTTCAAATTAGTGCGCTCCTGACGTAAACTGGCGTATTTTTAGCCGCCATGTTTATAATCACGTCTAAAATATCTATGGAGTATCTTAATTTGACAGGATTAAATTAAAATGTTGTCTTCTATCCTTTTCTTAACTAAATGGAAAAAAAGATGCACGTAACTTAAAGGTTTAGTTTGTGAACAACAGAATCTGCGCCAATGTCTACTTGGTTCCCTTGCCCGATGAAGGCCAGCCCGCGGCGCAGCTGAGCCAGTAATTTTTTTTTTTTTTAATAGTTATAAACTAGTGCTTGACTGTAATCCCGCCTGATGGTAAGCAGTGATGCAATCGTTGATGGTAAAGCGCACTAGCTTATTAAGCCTATTCACTCAAAAAAACTGAGTGAATAGGAAGGAAGACGGACGTTGAGTGATGCAATGTTTAACCCAACAACACGACCAACGATGCTGCGCCAGAGGATGATCTGTAGACCCTCCACGACCAAACTCCCGACACAACAACATTAGGCACATCGTACCCGGTACACATCGCAACACAACTGCTCAGACCCGTCCTCCGTACGGCTTCACCAGACATCATGCCAGAACACGACGGATCGCTTGGCGGTAAGACTTTGTCTGGTGGGTGCTAACTTATGCCGGCGGCTAATGTTGTTGCCTACCACCGAGAAAATTAATTATTATAATGTCCCTACAATGACCTTTTCGTTTGTTTCGGCGTTTCTTCTCAGAGCTAGTACTAGGACACGCCGTGGTCATCAAACCACTAAGAATACTTTCGATCCAGCCATCCCTTGCTGTCTTCTCTAGCGACGCCCTAAGCCGAGGTTCGTACCCCACAGGGGGTGCCCTTAGTGCGTAGTCGCTTAGTTTTTAGTAGCCCTGGCTGGAGGCTTTAATTTTAATTAAGGCATCCACAGGAAAGTCCGGTTAAGTAGTCACGGCCTCTAATGGTCAAGAGTACGAGAAGCCATATAAAAAAAAAAATGTCTACTTGGTTTAAACTCTCAACATTTTTAGTACGAATTTGGATTTGTGGGTATTTAGAAGACTCTCCGATAGGATTGATTGATGCTTGATTTTGATGATTGTGAATAGCCATCATCATAAACATTTTGCTGGATAGTGATAAAAGTATGGACGCCTGCAGTAATTATTGAAGCAATCTGATACAGCTATGTCACTTATTCGAAGTGATTTTTTTTTTATTTGTTGTAATTTTGTGAATTTTGTTGATAAATTTTATTGAGAATTAAAATTTTCAACAAAATTCACAAAATTATTCTTATGTATGAGAATAAATTATTCTCATACATTAGAATACAAGACGATATTATTGAGTTTTTACGAATCCTACACATTCGTTAATTTTGTGTGGAGAATATTCCAACATGACTGGGGGTTAGAGGTTCGTTTTGTTTGGGGTTTAAACACTACGGCATTGGGTGTCCAAGAACCTACTTGATTTTTCGAGATAATTGCCAAGCGGCGGTTAATCGGCCTGTTACATGGTCATAGGGTAAATAAAATACTTTCCGCACCCTAAAATATTTGAAATTAAAAGCCTTTTGCTTATATCTCGGCCGAAGCATGCGATCGTTCTGTTTTTGAAGTGAAAACTACGAAAAGCGACGTCGAGCAATTTTGTTGGATGGTGGGACGATAAAAAGGTTGATGATGATGAAACAAGTCTCCATTTAACAAAGTGGCTGGAGATTAATATAGGGTGTAGTGTAGCATATTAAAATTTATGCTAACCAAAATATATTAGTTCTATAGAGTAAAGCCAAATAAAACTGATTAGCATGATGAAATGATAGCAAAAGTTAAGCCACAGCCACATTGCTGTGTAGCACATTTCGTGACTTGGGATTGAACAGTCAAAAGAATATTTTCAGGACTCCGTCAAATACAAAAGAGTTTTGATTGGCTAGGACTGCGTCACGACACAACACAACACAATAATGTATGTTGCTATCATTTCATCATGCTGAATAGGTTTCGTTACAAGCATTATTTAACTTGCAATGTTTACATGTAAAAACATCCTCTTGGAAATATGGCTTCCTTATTCTTCGACACATTTCCTACACTTACCTACCAACAAAGCTGGGCAAAATACCGTTCACCGTTAATTGTCGATGTACGAATATAAAAAATATTAATGGGCTCGTTAATTAATCATCTTAATTAATTGTTCCACCACTACCTACTATCAGCCAAAATGCAAAAAGTCCAATGGTGACACTTCCCAAATGTCGACGTACCATGCCTTCTCTGTGCTAATTGAACCAATCGTATTTTCTGCAAATAAAATTTTGAAATTTGACCAGTTTTCCACATACAAAAAATTACATTAACTTCATTCCATGGATAAAAGTAACCTGACTTTAGTAGACAATACTAACCCGGGTATTAAATTCTTTCAGTGCAAAAGAACAAGAAAAGAAACTGAAAGCTAGGATGCTATATTTACAAGAATATAACGAGAAACAGCGAAGAGAGCGCGCAACGAAAGCTCGTGAAAAACAGAACAGGATCAAGCAGAGGGTCCAAGCTGCTAACGAAATGGAACTCCGGCGCAAGATCACTATGATACGGCAATGGCGAGCCAATGAGAAGAAGCGGCTTGCTAGAGTGAGGCACGATAGAGAAATGAAGATTAAAAGGCTGGAGAATGAGGTAATGTGACATTTTAATACTGTTTAAGACCCGCCAGTGTTCTTCTTTGTTTCTCATCATATTCTTAAGTTTTTGTCTTAGATGATGCTTATTTGATAAATCAAATAATAATACATACATTGCCGCACGTTAGTGTTGTAAAAACTCGATTCGAATGGCTCGGCGGGTTGTAATAAAACTTTGTAAGGATAAGTTACTGTGTGCACGCCGTAGAAGGAGGTCCCTTGCAAAAAAAAAGGCAAGATAAAATTGGGCTTTGTTGATGGACATAGCAAATGATAAATGGATATTGCAATCGTTTGAACTCAAACGGCAGATCAGTTGGGATCAAACAAAGGAGATCGCCGAAATTCGCCCCAGCATGGACAAATAAATGTCCTGCATTATAATTTTTCTTTCATTTTTTTATATTATATGCAAATATCCATAGTTAACGGACAAGCGTGGGTTTAAAACGAATAATTAAAAGCCTTGTAACTACTAAACAATTTGTCTGTCATATAAATTGCTGCCATGTCAAGAGCTTTAGAGATGTTGCTTCTTGTTTTTACGAAATCGATAGTTTAATAATTGTATTTATGAATTAAAAAACATGAAGTTTTATTTAATGTATGCATTTTTTTATTATTATGATGACTACATTTGTTATCAAAATACATTAAACGCAATCTGTAAAATAGCGTAATAATAGTGTTTTTATCGATATTAAACAAAATCGATTCTCAAATCGTTAGTTCAAATAGCGGTATCGATTCTACAGATGCGGAAATGAGTGACATCTCCAATTGTTTTGTTATGTTTGTTACTCGCGATTTTTTTTTTGGCGGCATGAGTGTCACACTCATTTTTCATTGGACTTTTAAAATTATTTATAGTGTTGTTTACTAAATAAAATCGCGTGATTTATGTAGTAAAAAGTGCATTCAGTGAATAATTTATAAAGAACAGTGAAATAATGTAGCACAGTGGCCACATCATGTCCTTACTCCAAATTCTTTCTTGTCGGCCTCACGCAGGAAAAGAAAGGAGATAGATTAGTTAAGTTAAGCTAGGATAAGTTAAGATAAACTAGGATAAGTTAGGATAGAAACTTACTCAAGAAAAAAATTACTAAAGACTAGGCTGTATGGCGTACTATGCCTTTGCCTTTTCCGTTCAGAAGAACAATTGGTAAAAGGCTAGACAATAAATTACTTGTATTATTTACACATTTGATGATTACATTCATTTTCTTACTAAACGTAAAAGAAATAATAAATCTATTCAGTTTTCTTTACGATTATATAACCTCAAAATCAAACACATTTTAGTTTGATACTCGGTTCCTAAGCTTGTCCGTGTATCAACAAATACCTGATATGATTACATGAATCATTCCAAACACAACTAGCATTTTCTTATTGCTGTCAATTCTGGGGCATTCAATGTATGGAATTTTAGCAATGTCCTTTCTCCTTTTGATTTACCAGTTAAAATCGTAGCTTCAATTAAATTTGCCAATAACTTTTTCACTGCCAATCTGGTGTCATTACAATACTGGTGTCATTACATCATTGTTTTGGTGGATTATAAAATTACAAAGATGTAAATGTAAGGCATTGATTTTTGATATGTCTGTTAGATGATGATCATGATGTTCCACCGTTCATTGAATTCATTTGTTACAAATAAATGAGATAGATAAATGTAACCGCTTAAAATTTAAAAGAGTGTCCATGGAGTTTCTTGCCCGTTCTTTCCATAGGTACCTACTCTTTGGAATGGGCGACTAGCTTCATCTTATTGACTGACCGACCTTCTGACAATTCAAAAGTGCCTGTAACTGGTTTATTTGAAATAAATGATTTGATTTGATTTGATTTGATTTGAGTCAAAACAAAGCCTAAACATTTGGTTTGGATAGGTGAGTCCGTTCTTGAGTTATAAAATTACAAAAAAAGTGGCATTGATTTTTATATGTATAATGTCGCATATAGCGAAGGCAGAGCGGTAGGGTCGACAGCATCTTAGTGTGGTGGTACTGGTTCTATTTCGTAGGTGAGTTTTGAATTAAAGCGCGGCATGTAGACATACCCTCCAGTCTTGACAATCACAATTTAAATTGGCAAACCGACAGTTTCGGTTCGGAGAAGTGCCTTGGTCCGCGTCTCGATGCAAAGTGACCGTGCGACGAACCCCACTTTCCAAAGCGACTCTATCCATGTGCCGCCATCACAAAATGACGTCACAAGCGTTTGCCCCTGTACTACGTAAATCAAATGAGCAAATTTTCTTCAAATAATTTCGACGATCTCCGACATATAAATAGATTACTAGACCGCAATCTCACCTGTTGGTAAGCAGTGGTGCTATCATTGGTGGTAAAGCGCACTAATGTATTAAGAGCCTATTCACTCTAGCCTTGAAGACACTTAAATTGTATTCAAACGGAAACATCCCCGCTGGCAAATTGTTCCAGTTCCTCGATGTACGCGTTTTAAAAGACGAGGCGAAACGCGTCGCCCTGGTCGTAGTAGTGTCAATAACGTAATGGTGGATACTCGCCGTACGACGGATCGTCGAATGATGGCACGGAAATGGGGGAATTGTCATGCGATTCCCCTGCACACTCTCTAAAATACATCCTATGGAATATCGACAGCCTGGCTACTCTTCGCCTGTACTCGGCTTTGGAGAACGTTTTGTTCCGTCTTCACACGCCTCTCCACCGAATCCAAAGTTGCCATGTGGCATTTTGGAGCACCAGCCCAAATGTGGCTGCAGTACTCTAGTAGTGCTTTGTACAAGATTAGAAGCTATCCTGGTGTGAAGTACCACTGGACCTTTGCAATAACGCCTAGTTTCTAGGTAGCCATCTTGGCTTTGATGAATGAACTACCCAAAGTTTAGGTTTGAGGAAATCTCAACTCCCAAAAGCTGAAAGCGGTCGATGCACCCCAAGGATACGTTCTGAAAAGTAGGAGACAAGGTGAACCGACTCCTTTTGGCGGTGACTATACACGCTTGTGTTTTGGCGGCGTTGAATGCCAAAAGATTGGTGTCGCCCCATTCGGAGGCGTGTTCACTCTCTTTCGGACCGAATTATAAAAATAATAATAAAAAAAAAAGTCAGCAAACGTCAACATCAAATTTTTATCAGTATCCAATATATTATTTTAAATCAGTTTTTCTTTTCCATATGGTGAAATATTTAACAGAAAACCCAAGCGCAAAACTAAAATAATTGAAAATTTACGTAAAAAAGTCTCTGTACACAATGGAGTTGTTTTTTAATCGAACCAAACTGAACCGTTACAGCTGACATCTGTCATGTCACCGTGGACAATAGAAAACCAAGAACATAAAATTATTTAATATGAAATGTTGACAAGATCTGCCGCTCGACGTGCACGCCCACCATCTCCGGACTCGTTGCTCAGCTCCGCCTCGCCGCCGCCGGTCTCCAGCGCCACTGTAAGCGCTGTGACGACCCCGGCCGCGGCAGTTACGTCGAGCTCGAGCGACGAGTAGTTCTGTCCGCCGACGACGCCACCACCTGCTCGCCGACGGGGAGGACGCCGGCCGTCGGACCGCTTAGGACCTCGAGACCCATCGGCTTCTGACAGGGTCCCAGCTCCCGGCGGTAGTGTGCAGCGCATGAGATGGACACAATCCATTAATGAAAATGTCATGCGCTCATACTATGGGGCTACAGAGGGAGGAAACAACCTGACCGCGTACCGTGTTCGAATGCTCTCTCTGTTTCAGGTGCTTGAACCGGCTGTCAACGTTTCGGCACAACGTCTATCGGATCAGGTACGGGTCATCCAGCGTAATCATATGTTGGATGATACTGTGCTTGATCGCCTGCGCAATGAAATGCAGAGTAGCCGTGTCATTGCTCACCAGTCACAGACTGCGGAGATACCACCGCAGTCAACAAACTATGCTGACAAGGGGAGTAATGATAGGGCTACAAATGTACGTACCCAGTGCAATGAGGAATTAAGAAATGCTTTGGAGGCTGCGATCCGGGAATATCGTTCCACATCGGCAGGACTAAGACCACGCCTGCCACGTTTGCCCATGCATAACAGAAATAGGGCACTGATGGCTGCTCTGGATGCGCAGTTATCAAATTATTTTGATACCTGCGAGGACCTCACTGATACTCATTCAATCCTGTACTGCGCAGCTGTAGCAGTTTGTCGTGTAGCTCATGTCAAATTTCCCAGTGACTCTAGAGCTACATGACCGAAACCAGTAGTACCTGCTTGGCAGCACAGGATTGAACGTCGTATTGGTGGGGCCAGAGCACTCATCGGTAAACTAATCTGCTTTAGGGAGGGTAATACTCGTCCTAGAGTGATGCGCTTTGTGAGGCGGGCATTTGCAGGTACAAATATCAGCCCTCAGAATTATATGGCCCGTGTCACGGAGCGCATCGACTTCCTGAAGCAGAAAGTGTATGCATGGGCGAACCGTATCAGAAGATATAAACGACGAGTGGAACGGTACACCCAGAATCGCACCTTCCAAAGCAATGAAAGGTGAGTTTATAGGGACTGGGAACGACCAGAACAAGGTGTGACTGACACGTGCCTACCGGATGATGATGCCATGTGTTCATTTTGGCGCAGTATCTGGTCGGTACCTGTCAGTCACACTGAAGGTGACTGGGCCCGGGATGTCGAGAGAGCCTGCGATCCAATACCTGAAATGGGGGCTATTACCATCTGCCCCCAAGATGTAGCTTGTGCAGTCCGTCCGTTACCTAACTGGAAGTCTCCAGGACCGGACGGGCTGCATAACTTTTGGATAAAATGGTTTCCAAGGTCACACGCCCGCTTGGCATCTCAGTTCCAGACTGCTTTAATGTCTGGTTCATTACCTCAGTTCCTAACTACTGGAATAACCCACCTGCTCCATAAATCATGTAGCGCCGCGGAACCCAAAAATTATAGGCCGATCACCTGTTTACCGACGGTCTATAAAGTTCTTACATCCATTTTGAAAACTAAAATTAACAAACATATTTACAGCAACTCCATCATGTCTGCCTCTCAAAATGGATGTAAGAGCGGGTCCCGCTGTACTAAGGAGCTACTCCTTATTGATAATGCCATTAGCCAACAGGTTCGTCGTTCCCGAAAGGATCTGTCGACATGTTGGATAGATTATAGGAAGGCCTATGACTCAGTCCCACATACATGGCTCATGCGGGTGCTGGAGTTGTATAAAGTGGATGCAACTCTGCGCACCTTCCTGATGTCGTGCATGAGGACATGGAGGATAATCCTTCGCTATCCAGGATGTCGAAATATTCAGAGGAATAGCGAACCGATAAGGATCGAGCGAGGAATATTTCAGGGCGATAGTTTGAGTCCACTTTGGTTTTGCTTAGCATTGAATCCTCTAAGCACACTATTGGAGGATTCAGGTCTAGGCTATCGGTTGAGGAGAGGTGATCAGGTTATATCGCACCTCCTCTACATGGATGACTTGAAACTTTTTGCTCCCAACAATTCACAACTGAGGGAGCTACTGAAAATTACTGAAACTTTCAGTAGCTCCATCAGGATGGAATTTGGTGTGGACAAATGTGCGGTCATGCATGTAAAGCGAGGAGAGATTATGGAATCCGTGGGAACCCAGCTCACTGGTTCCATAAACCTTAGAGCCCTCTCCGCATCCGAAACCTATAAGTATTTGGGTATGTCGGAAGCGTTGGGTATCAGTGTTACTGACATGAAGCAATTGTTGAAAGAACGCTTCTTTGGCCGCCTGAAAAAAGTACTTAATAGTCTTCTATCAGGCGGAAACAAGGTGCGCGCTTTCAACGGTTGGGTCATGCCGGTATTGATGTATTCTTTCGGCATACTCAAATGGACTCAAACCGAACTTGACGCCCTGGATCAGAGGGTCCGCACGCTGCTGACTGCAAATCGATTGAATCACCCACGGTCATCGGTTATGAGGCTGTATATCCCGCGAAAATGTGGAGGTCGTGGCTTTTTAAACGCCAAGACCCTCCACAATCGCGAGGTATGCAGTCTCAGGGAATATTTTCTAGAAACCGGCGTGGGGATGCATCGAGATGTGGTAGCGGCTGACAAGGGCCTCACTCCGCTCTCCTTGGCTAAAGAGAACTGGCGTAAATCAGTAGTGCTTGACACAAATGATCGCTTGGAGGTATGGAAGAGCAAAGAGCTTCACGGACGCTTCTTCCGAGCCCTACATGGGCCCGATGTAGATTTTCAAGCGTCCGTAGCCTGGCTACGTTTCGGTGACCTCTTTGGGGAAACTGAAGGTTTTGTCTTTGCAATTATGGACGAAGTTATGATGACGAACAATTACCGGAGATTCATTGTGAAAGACGGCACAGTTGACATCTGTCGGGCATGTCACCGGCCGGGAGAATCAATTAGACACATTATCTCCAGGTGTTCTCGTCTAGCCAACGGAGAGTACTTGCATAGACACAACCTTGTAGCCAGGATAATTCATCAGCAACTTGCTCTTAAATACAACCTTGTGGAATCGGAGGTGCCGTACTACAGGTAGGTATATGCCCGACCCAGTTCTAGAAAATGGCCATATCACATTGTACTGGGATCGATCCATCATCACTGACAGGACTATTGTTGCCAATAAGCTTGATATAGTGCTGGTGGATCGATCAGAGCGGCGTGCAATGATTGTTGACATAACCATTCCACATGATGAGAACCTCGTGAAAGCTAAGAAAGATAAACAAATCAAGTATCTTGATTTGGTTCACGAGGTTGTCGACATGTGGGAAGTGGATTCAGCAATCATTGTACCGATAGTCGTGACAGCCAATGGCTTAATAGCCAAGAGTCTCGACCAACACCTCGAGGAGGCTCGCGTTAGGCAGCTGGGTCAAGGGCTTGATTCAGAAAGCGGTACTGCTGGACACGGCTCGCATCGTCAGGAAGTTCCTCTCTCTGGAGCCCTGACCGCCGACCTTAGCTTGGACCCTGTTCCCGATACCGGTGGGCTACTATTTTTTATATTTTTAAGGGTTTTTTTATATATTTTTTTATGTAAAAATATTTAAAAATGTAATTTATATGTGTTTAGATGAAATAAAGGAAATAATAATAATTCTTATTCAAAAATCTTTACAGGATAAATTACATACAGTCTTAAATATAAGCTTAAATCCAAGTATTACGTGCCTGAACTAGGATATCCTGTGTTTCAGGCGAAAATAGCTAAAAACAATTTAAAATTAACAAATAATGAAAAGGATTCTTAACAATACAAATGTGTAAACGATCTGTAAACGTGGGCAAGTTATCTTATACTATTCTAATATTACCAAAGCTTAACTCCTATTTTATTAGTCTACAAGATCGTTATTCTAAAAATTGTATAAAAACTCAAAATATAATTATAATAATCAAAAATTGTAAAAATACGAAATATAAACAAAATCACTTTAGCACAATAGGCTATTTGACAGTATTTGTGATTTTTTGCTTTAATTGCATAAAATGAGGGTTCTTTATATCATTTACAAGAGTTTTAATAAAAAATAATAATAATTATTATATTCAAAATACAAAAATATGTTTGGCTTTTTGTTTCTCGCGCCACACATTGTGAAACGATCCGGATTGGCTAATGTCGCGATGACGTCATACGCGCATCATCGCTTGTTTTCGGCAAACTTATAAACTGTTTTTCGGGGGTTTTATCGATTTATTTGTACAACCCAGTACAGCACACCACTTGTAAACCATTTTATTAGATAACAACAGCAAATAATAACTAAAAACAAACACCACTGAGAACCGAAAACCGCTTGTGACGTCACTTACCAGGCGCTACGCCATATTGCTGATTATATCGTTTTCGCGGCTTATTTGAATTTTGAATTTTTATTTGCATATATCTTACGAAATACGTATTTAAAATAAAAAAAAATACTTTGGGTGAACTTCTTAACCGCAACCAAGTAATTCAAGATAAAAATTATAAATCTGTCAAATAGCCTATTAATAAATTCTCTGTATCATCGTAGGACATCTTTTGCAGAGTTTGCTTAACAATTCTCTTACAGTTAACTTAATTTAAACAATAAATGTTTGATTTCGCGTTCAATCTATTGTAAAGGAGAGGACCAAGAAATAGGTAAAATTTTGATGTGAAAGCATGTTTGGTATGATTTTGAGGACAGACTAGAGTTTTTACGTCTTTTGTTAGTAAAGTCCGCGCTATATGTTAGATCTGCGTGCTATTTTAATACAATAGCCATTATAAATAACTGTCGGACTGTTAGTACTTCACATTCTTTGTATAGGAGGTTAGTGGGAAAAAGGAATGGCCGGAAAGTAGACACTTTGAGAATTGCCCTCGGGGCTCTCTCGATTGTTAGTAACAATGTTTTACCCGCTCCACCCCATGTGGTAATACAGTATGATAGTATCGATTGGCATAGAGCAAAGTAGACTTGTCTAATTATTTTTGGGTCTGCAATGTATCGTAACTTTTTAAAAACAAATATCAATTTACGAATCCTATTATTCACAGCTTCTATATGATGCTTAAACGAAAGTGTCTCATCTATTATAATTCCAAGGTACTTAACTGTATTTGAAATTTTAATATCAGGACAAACACATTGATTATTTGTGCTAGGTGAACAGTTATGAGCATATAATGTTGTGGTAGGACCAGTTAGTTTTTGCTTGCGCATCGAAAACTTGACCTAATTTGTCTTGTCAGCATTTAAAGTTAGTGAATTATTTTGAAGCCATTTATTAATAACATTAAATCCGTGTTGCGCAAACTTGTAGACATTTTCCTCAGAGTCAGCCGGAAACAAAAGAGCAGTGTCGTCGGCATAACAAACGATATGGCCGTTATCTAAATTTAGATTACAGAGATCGTTTATACAACGTGTAACATAAAGGATATATACATAAGAAAGGCATGGCATCTTTACATGATATCAAACGATATTGGAAGGGTTTTTTAATCCTATCTCTTTATGTTAGGAAGTTATGAGGAAAAACACCGCCTGTGATAGGCTACTATCATACTAGTTGCACAAAGATATTGAAGACATTTACCGGATTTTGGCAAGTAACGTGACGGGTAACGAGTAGTTATTAACGTATGTAGTGTGCTGCCACGTTTGTTATGATTTTATTTTAAGAAACACACGAAACCGAAAATTTGGTACCAATTTTTTGAGTATAAGTTATTTTGAGTTGAAACCCTTCCGATATCGTTTGATATCATCTAAAGATGCCATGCCCTTGGTATGCATATACCCTTTTTGTTACACGTTGTATATATTAAAAAGAGTGAAGGCCCTAAAATACTTCCTTGGGGAATTCCGAAAGCTGTGCTTTCTGCATCATCGCTAATAAGATTCCCAATCTTTACACATTGCGTACGTTCTTCTAGATAGCTCTTAAATAGTTTCAACTGAATTTCCCTGATGCCTATGGCTTCAAGCTTGCGCAACAAAAAACTTTTTTACAAAAAACAACCGAATTCCAAAAACCACTACAAAGTGAAAAATAACTAATTTCGGAAGTCGGTGTCTTTGCTTTTGTATATTCGTTTTTTGACACCGACGGTTGTTTTTTGTAAAAAAGTTTTTATTTTTCACTTTGTAGTGGTTTTTGGAAGTCGGTTGCTTTTTTGTATAAAAGTTTTTATTTTACACTTTTTAGTTGTTAAAAGTACTATGTATTCAGTTGCATCCGGTCAGACTGGAAGCTGACGCAAATATAGTTGAGAAACGACGTAATTTTGTTTACTTTAATTTTTTACCCGTAAGTATTCCCTCGACTGCCTATGGTCTTCATCATCAAATTTACTGCAGACCATTATTTTAACTCAATGGGTGTAAAGGTCTCATCAATATAAATGAATAAAGTCCAAACACAAAGTAGCTACTGTAAACCGTTGAGGAGTTCCCGGAACTGGCCTTTGTCTTCATCATCAGAGCTCTTATGACAGTCACAACCCACCTAGGTGTAAAGTTCTTATCAATACAAATTAATCGAGCCCAAACACAAGGTAGCTGCTGTGAATTGTTGAGGAGTTCCTTCGACTGTCTCCCGGCTGCATCATCAGATCTACTCTAGACCTTTATTAAATTGTAGTGCTTTAAAATACTTAATGAAAATGCTAAGATATGCAATAGTCCCCCCTGTAATTTTTGAAAGTTCCCCTAGTTTTCTCTGGTCTTCCACCATCAAACCCTGAAATCTTTATCATGGAACCACCTTGGGAAAGTCTTCTTTCCAACAGAAAAAGAATTATCAAAATCGGTTCATAAACGACGAAGTTACGGATACGCTCGAATTGAGAAACCTCCTCCTTTTTGAAGTCGGTTAAAAATGGGTATAGAAATTGTATCAAAAGCTTTGGCGAGGTCCAGGAAAATCCCTACTGTGTGGTTACCTTTATCAAGCTCTTGTGCTAGATAGGCGGTTAGATTGTGTACGGCATTATCTGTAGACATTTTAGGTCTAAATCCAAACTGCCGCTTAGAGAGAATAGATTTATCCTCCAAATATTTATAAAGCCTATTGTTTATAATCTTTTCCAATATTTTAGACATAGAGGGCAGTAAGGAGATAGGCCTTTATTTAGTCACTAGATCTTTACTACCTGATTTGTAAACTGGGACAACAACAGCTTTTTTTAAGCACGAACACCCCTGTGGTTAAACATTTATTAAAAATGCAAGTTACTAAAATGGTGGTACTAAAATGTCTTTGAATTGCTTAATAATTTTATTAGATATGTTATCCCAGCCAACTGCACAGTCGACTTTTAGACCCATAATAATCCTTTCTACTTCCGCTTCGTCAGTATCTAGTAACACAAAGGATGATAAGGTAGTGTTAGGTCTCTCTCTCTCTCTCTCTCTCTCTCGCTCTCGCTCTCGCTCTCGCTCTCGCTCTCGCTCTCGCTCTCGCTCTCGCTCTCGCTCTCGCTCTCTCTCTCGCTCGATTTTCGTAACTATGTCTCCTGAGTACTCTAGTGAACAGTCGTGTAGTCGTGAGGCGCCACCCATAGCGATGTAAAAACACCTTGCCTCAAATGAGGGTAACTCCCAAGTACCTTGCAAAATGAGGGCCATCCTCAGTATCATTATTATTAAGCGAGTTACCCAACACTAGAATGAACAAATAACACGACAAGTGCTGTTTCCCAGTATGTCGGGACTCTATAGCAGCTTCGAAATACTGTTAACATTTTTTTTCTTTTCATTCATCTCGCAAGCGCATAGCTGCAATATTTAAAATTCGTGCTCGGCTACCGAAAATTCGATTTCTAGTTGAAATGCGTCCCTATAGCGATGACAAAGAAGTGCAAAATACTTTCACCCGCGAGTTACCTGTACAATTTTTGCATTATTGGCAGGTTTCAAAGGTTGCACAAACTTTTGTGACCCTAATACGTAACTCGATAGCTTTGCTCGTATGGATTGTTCATTTTAGACATTATAAATCAATAAATAACATATTTTCTTAATAAGTTCAGAGAAGCTTACGACGGAAATAAGAGACAGACCATAAATCTAACTCGTGTACGTCATACGTCAAATAGAAACTGATCGTTCCACGTTCCTTCCAAATAAAATAACATTAATACAGTTTGAAGCTTACCGACTTGAGTTCATTTGAGGAAAGTGGTGGTCGCGGTTTCAGTAAACGATAGGCTGAAGACGCACCCCTCACCCAGCTGTGCCAAATTGTTAAAGTAATTGGTTTTTGTTATGTACACCAAGACTTCAGACGCGTCTGAAGCATGTCTGGGTAGGATTTGGACGACTGTTTGATACTGCAAAGTTTAATTTGACATAGCTTTAACGATAAACAGGGATTTTTTGTTCCATACTTGTTTAGAAAAGGCGCAATGGGTGTATAAATCTGTATGTAGGGGTAATCTCTAGATCTACCAGTCAGATTTGTAAAAATATTTTACATTTGAGAGTCCAATTCTTGGGGAAATCTAAAGGGTCTATAAAAGGCTAGCTACTAAGCATTACGCGCATTAGTTCTATTTGAGCCTATTTCTATCTGTTATAATTGTTATATTTCAACGCACCGCAAATCCGCGCAATTTATACCTTTTTATATTTAGAACGACATCCATTTTATTAAACATTTTTTCCTTGTGACACTGCAACTATTTGAATTCGCTGGATGCAAGAAGCAAAAATTCTTTTGGCCTACATGATGTTAAATAGTAATTATGCACCTAACATTTAATATAAACTTTATTAACATTTCAGGCGAACAACAAATGGGTAGCACGCGTGGAAGCTCAGAATATGAAGATACAGGAAGAGCATTTGCTTCTGCAGATGTATACCGCGGACATGAATGCTGGAGCCAGGAGGAGAGCTAAGTAAGCTAACTTTGAGTCAGTGTAATTAAGTTCCATATATCCCTGTTCTATGTACCGCTTTGAGAGCCAGTAAGTTTATCTCATGTCTCTGAATCTTTAGATTCTGACATAGTCACTGATTAGAAACGCTGATATAAAAATGAAAGAGACAAATCATTCTTTAGGCATCAAAATAATCATACGGTGGAGGTCTGCCCGGCTTGGGTAGACCACCGCCGTGTCCTCGTAGCGACCTCTCGCGTCCGACTCTAGTCCAGGCCATGGTCCGGAGCGAGAGTGCATGGCAGACCGTCATCTCCTTCTGCGAAGCAGTGATGCTGGCAAAGGAGGAGGCGGAGCGCGTGAGGCAGCGGAAATCCCAGCGCCCTCACGCCACTAGCCGCCGCAGGAGACGCCCTGGTCGGGAGACGACACCGAACTCCTAGCCAACGTAGGCCTGCGGGCGGTGAGCAGTGGGCAGCTCGCCGCCCGGTAAGAACCAGGCCCGAGTCGACGGCGCATCGTGTTTCACACGCGCCTCAAAGGGATGTCAACACATCGTGACGGGGTCCACGAAGACCGATGCCTCCTGGGTCAGGGTTGCGGGTTGGTTAAACAAGAAACCGTGCCCCTGGCCGTCGCACAGGCAAGTGAAGAAACACTGGTGGGTTTAGTCAATAAAAGTCTGACATGCCCTTCCACTCCGCCCAGAACGGGAGAAGTCATAAGATGATTTCCCATCCCAACAAAAAAAAAAGGCATCAAAATAATTTGTCACGCATAAATCATAAAACGTTTACAAACAAAATCTTACGCTGTTAACTCGTAGGCTTCAACAAATTATGTGCTACGATAGGGAATTTAAAACAATGCTTTTGTATATTCGATTAAATCTAATTCGGTGATTCCAATTCTGACTTTACTGACTTATAATTGGTCTTTGTGGAAAAAACGCTGTAAAAGAAATGATAAAATTATAACGATAGGTTAGGACAGGATAGGCCCCGCGGCAGAATCTTGGGCTCCCGTGGCGGGTGGCCCCGCGCGCACTTGAGAGGGGTGGGTTGGGGGGCGGGGTGGTTTTTAGTCAGTAGGAATCTGACAGGCCCCGTTGCCCACCCCAGGGCGGCGGATATGCATGAGCATTTTCCACCCTGAAACAAAAAAAATGGTTAAGATAGGCCATGCTAAAAGACTAGATATGTATGACACTATTTTCAACTGGAAATGGAAAGGCAGAAGAAGACTCTTTATTTAAAACGTTAAGGATACTCTTTATGGGTTTCGCCACAATAGGGTGAATATACGAAATGCTAGAGCAATGAATCGCTATCCTTACAAAATGTTTTTTTTTTTTCAATTTCTTTGCCCTATTTACGAAAAACAAGAGACACCACAGGTTGGTTAGCTATAAAGATCCAATAAGTCTTAATAGAAAGTGACTCATTTCCCAGGTAGACAATAAAAGTCTATATCCGCACATATCAGGGCAGTACCCGCAACTTATTTAGGTCGTCGCACACACCATGCAGATACTGAATTTCCAAATTCCAACTTAGCCACTAATACGGATGTCTGTGACGACTTCATACAGGCCATCCTGAACTTCATCATGGACAGCAACACGCGCAAGCTGTTACTTTGGATTGTTTTTTGTTTTATATTATAAACAAGTGCTTCACCGCAATCCCTCCTGATAGTAAGGAGTGATGCGATCTTTAATCGTAAAGTGAAATTGTTTAGACGAGGTGAAGCGCTTCGTCCGGATCGTAGTGGTGTCAACAACGTAAGGGTGGATATTTCACGTACGACGAGTCGTCCGATGGTGAATCGGAAATGGAGGAATTAAGTCAATTGATGGTTTCAGTTTTTCATACTGTATAAAATCAATACCCCACCCACAGACTAATATGTGTTTAAAGATCTCCTGAATACGGTCAGTCCATGTATCGAGGACGACCCTGATAGCCCTGATAAGTGTGATATATAAGTGTGGTAAAAATTTCAATGGGGTAATTAAAGGGAAGTAGATTTTCTATTGCAGCTACACGAAAATTGTCTTACTGCCCCTTACTGTCCCACGGAAAGTTTCCCCTTTGTATATTTAAGCCAATAGTACCTAATTTAATTTATGTTGATCCATTTCGTTATTTATATCGACTGATTACTGAGTAATGTAACGCTGATTGTATTCCGACCGACATCTTAATTGCTTTTGTAAGAGACACGTGAGGAGCTAATAAACTTAGGAGTAGCTACACGTGGATCAAATAATTGAGGGAATGAAACTGCAGGAATTGAAGAATTTTGTATTAAAAATATGTTTTTATTACTAGATGGTTAATTAAATGATACAACAGTGGTATATTAATTAACGAAGAGATATTTATTCATAATTTAAGTTAAAACTAACAAGGAATAGTGGACCTTTACATACTTTTTCTCATAGTACACCAGACTTTATATACGCCTAATGTTACTCCATTCATCCGAAAGCAACATCACATTCAGGGTTGGTACTCAGAAGGCTATATAATATCTTTAAAATACAACAGATTGGGTATCTCTGGCTAAAGTTTGTGATGGCAAAATGTAACAGTTCAATAGATTTAGATCCATTGAACTGAACGCAAACGTAACGGAAAACAGTAGAATAAGATCCTTTACTAATAGAGGATATTAAACTACTGTTTTCCTTTCAGTAAAAAAATGCATTTGAAAGTTAAATTTTGAACCTAACGGTCAACAGTTACCTACTGCTAGGGTCGCTTCTGCTCGCTGGCCGCTCGCTCAGAGCGGGAGAAGTCATTTGATGATTTCCCAGCCAAAAATAAAGGGGGCCAGCAATTAGCAAAATTTTCAAGAAGTTTTAGTCGATACTGACTATAACTAGGATTCAGTTTAAAATAGCGTGCCGAAGTTGATTCCCTGTGGCATGCTTGCTTACATTTTCGCACGATTGATAGCAAAGAACAGAAGTTCGCTGCTCAGTCTGAATTTATCCAAGGATGTAAGGAGGTCATGCATTTCATCCACATTGTAATAATACCAGTGTCAGTCAATTTTCGACCAAAAATAACCACTTCATTAATCCATTCTTTACCAGGAAAGCAGACGTTTATGCGTACAATACAGACCTACAGTTGCAGCTCATTAGGCTAGCCAACTGGAAGTTGATACATGGAGGCGAAATGAAGAAAGCCAAGCTCGTCAGGAAAATGGGCGATGAGTTCGAAAGGGTAAAATAAAAATGAGTATTTTTAACACTCTTACTGACTGACTTAATTAATCTACTGTAGCTAAACGTGATTGCGCTTGGAGTAAGGACAGCGTGTTATTGAGTACTTTTGTGAAGAACCTCTCTATTTGTATTTTTCAAGGCTTCATTATTCAACGCCTCAAGGTTTCCACTTACGTTTTATGAGAAACGTTAATAATACCTAGCAACGACATCAAGGAGCTGCTAGGTACTGAAACACTGAGGTAGCGTGCGGGATGGCATTCACAAGGTCCTAAATTTGCTCCTAATACAAACGAACTATTACGAAGATCACTATTTTTTTTTGCACGGTTTCAGTCGAAGCGCGGTGCCAAAGGAATGAGTCCCGAACTGGCCTTCAGAATAGCCAGCGAAGCGATGGCGGGTGCAATGTCCACGAATGGCGATATGCTGATGACCCTGGGACAGGCCCGCGCCAGGATGGACGTCGAGACCTTGCTGCCAATGGCACCAATTCGATTACTTGATGGAGTAAGTTGTACAGTCAACAATAGCACACACAGTGGCGTAGCTATGGGGGGCGGTCCGCCCCAGATGTCACTTTTTTTGGGGTGACACCCATCCAGTCTCTAAAAATACCTAAATCGTTAGCACAATTTTTTTTTCCAACGATTCCTCCACTGGCAGTACCTCAGCTCTATTTATAAATCGGGGATTCCTGCAAAAGAGCCTGAGACACTGTCGTGGTAGATTCCCCGTGGACCATACTCGCTATTGTGAAGTATGCTGTGTTTGGTTGTCATAAATTGTTAAACGTGTATTATTCGATAATGATAGATAGTAAAAAGAAGAAAACATATTTTCTAATATCATATTTTTTAACATGGGCTGCCGGCAGAAGTTACCACCCACCAGATAAAGTCTTGTCGCCAAGCAATTCGTCATGTTACTTAATGTCTGGTGAAGCCGTATGGAGGATGGGTTAAAGCAGTTTTGTTGCGTTGTGTGCCGTGTACAATTCGCCAATTGTTGTTGTGTTGGGAGTTTGGTCGTGGAGGGTAGCGAAATCCGAAGCACAGTGTTCCGCTGGCCGACCGCGCAGGTATTTGGGGGCCCAATTACGAAGGACGATTCAAATATTTGACCACCTGAGTGAGGCTGCTGACAATGTGCTGCACCGGCACCCTGAAGCACAGTTCGTCGCTCTGGGGGACTTCAATGCCTGCCACCAAGACTGGCTTTTTCCATACACAGAGGATCGACTATGCTGGTTGAGAAGCGCGAAACTTTGCGCTATCAATGGGCCTTTCCCAGCTGGTAGGACAAGCGACTAGGGTGCCTGATGTGTTGTAACAGTTCCCTCACCGTTAGGAACTTCAAACCACTGTCTGGTGAAATCTGTATCACCCTTCGCCCCTTTAGATTGCGACTCACGTGGTGAACGGCGAATGTGGCGATACCACTCGGCAGATTGGGATGAGATGCGTCACTTCTTTGCGTCTTATCCCTGCTAGTTGGTCCGCTTTTCTTTTGACAATCCGTCGAGCTGTACGGACGCTATAATTTGTTAATATAGTTTTTTAATAGTTTTGTCGTGTTTACTATCGCATAAAGTGGAATAGAACTCATAAACTGTGTGAAATAATATTATTAAGAACTTAGGTGAACAAATTATAAAAATAAAGCAAACTAATAGTGAACCAGTGAACAATCTAACTACTGACAAGTTTTAAAAGTAAGCAATATAATTGGAATACATAAGCAATTACAGTCTATTGAGTGTCATTATCAGTGATATATATACCAATTATCAAGTCTCTCGGAATAAGTGAGATACATTTTCGATGCAACGGGCTTCTTTTTTTTTTTTGTAAATAGCGGTCAGTCGAGGATTGTCGATAATTGGAGTAGCGACATCTGTTGACAAGTAGCAGAACACAGTTGACACATGATACTAGATCACGCATGAATACCATTCATTCTTTTTACAAACCTGGAACATAGCATTTTGGCACATCAATCAAATTGACAGATGATATTCTTGCCATATAACAAGTACAGTGTGCCCAGGGTATCCTGTTACTCTATTAGTTATTGCAACAAAAATCTATCCAAATTTTTGAACGAACCAGTATGTCCACTAAAAGCACTTCTAAAATTAGCCGTAAGATGCCAGAAAAAACTACCTGTTTTAAATGCAAGAAATCTGTTGACATCAAAAAGACCGCATTATGCTCAACGTGTAACAAGCGCTATGAACCAGATTGCATTGGCTACCCGGAACAAACTTACCGCCTGTTGGACCAGGAATCCAAGAGAAAATGGAGATGTACTGCATGCATCAAAAGTAAAAAATTCTTAAATGATAGCCAAACGTTTAACGTAACTACAAGGAAAAGACCACAAATAAACCGCTCTTCTCCAGAACAGGTTCAACAACAGTTCCAGGGCAGTCCACAAATCCAAGCAGAAAATTCCGGAACTCCAAATAGCTTCAAAATGTTAGACTCGCATATAATAACTGAATATGAAACATCGGATGAATCGTATATCACCCCTAGTAAGCTGTCTAAAAGCGTGGACGGTACCATATCGGAGTCTTTATCTATTCTAGAAATGAAAGACACAATAACAGAGCTCACACGTAAACTAGATAGTACAGAAAACGAGCTAGAAAATACGATTCTTGAAAATAATAGTCTTCGCCAACAATTGATCAAGTTAAATCTAGAAATAAAAATGTTAAAATCACTCTGCCATTCTCCAGTTGAAAATAATCTTGACGTCACTATTAAAGGAAAAAGACATTCTTTACTACACCAGACATTCTCTACACCTTCTACTCCTCTTACAAGCAAAACAAGTGCGGATAATAGCATCAAAATTATGCATTTACAACAGAAGATCACCAACCTGCAGCAAAAATTAGTAAGCGCACAACAACAGATTGAAACTTTTAAAAATAAAATAGATTCACTAAGACAATACAACTACGGTAAGCCTATACTACCCCAGGTCCAAAAGTTCTGCCCCCAAACATCATCGGGTACTGAAGAACAAAAATGTGTCCCGCCAAATCGAATTCTCATCTTCGGCCCTCAACAATGCGTCGGCCTAGCAGCAGCGATTATAGATTCTAGACAAAATACACAATATGAGAAATATAGTGTTATCTCAGAAACAAAACCAAATGCTTTAAGTAGTCAAATAACCATTAATTGTCTTCATGCTAAGCTAAATTTCAATGACAAACTGGTAATATGTTTGGGAGAAAATGATCACAATTTACGGAATGTTTTATCACATTTGCAAACTGTGCTAGAGACATTCTATAACAACACGGTAATTGTATTAAACGTGTTTAAAAGTGAGTACTTAGACATAAATAAGCTTAATTATCGCATAAAAAACATATGTAAAAATTATAAAAAATGTACATTTCTAGAAAGTGGAACCTCTATGATAACTGAATTGTGTAAAAGTATCAATCACATTATAGACTGTAATGATTACAAAAACAATTATTTAAATCCTAGGGAACTTATTAAGAAAATAGCGAAAAACAAACAAAGCCAATTAAGTACTGACAAAAACAAAGTGACTGAGCCTAAAAAAGGAACAATTCCTTTCTATTTTCGCCGTGTAATTTCTAAGTTGCAACAACAGGAAAATATTGAAGATCCTGTAGAAAAAAGTCACAGAGGAACCATTCCGTATTATTTTCCGACCATAAAACGTAACACTACATTTTTTCGAGACCAAACCCCTTATAACTGATACCCCTAATACCCTAACAATTCTCCATCAGAATATTGCCAGTATTGTATGTAAAAGAGAAATTCTTGAACTAACTCTGCAAGAACTTCAAGAAGCTCACAATGACCCAGATGTAATATGCCTCTCAGAAACCTTTATCAAAAAAGGAAACGAAAACTATATTAAAATACACGGCTATGAAATGGCAGCCACCTACTGCAGAGAAAAGCAAAGAGGTGGCACTTGCATCTTAATAAAAGAACATATTTTCTTTAAAGACCTACCATTTGTAAAAGCCTATGCCACGCAAAATACGTTTGAGGCTTGTGGTATTGAACTTACATATCATAAATTAAATATTATTTGCATTTATAGAACACCTCAATCGGATCCCACTCAGTTTCTAAGCAAATTAAATAGCCTCCTGCACAATGTAATGCAACAATATAAATCTAAATTTAATGTAGTTTTGGCTGGTGACTTTAATATCAACACCTTAAAAAAAGGTCATATTTCAAATCAATTACAGGATTTAGCATATAATTATAACCTGAAATTTCATATCAATGGACCAACACGTAAATTATCATGTATTGACCACATTCTTAGTAACATACCAGACGCAACTGCTGTTGTGATGCCCCTTCACTTATCAGACCACGACACTGCACAAATGTTGACCATTCCGCTAAAATACAATACACAAAAACTACCGACATATTATGCATATAAAAGAGATTTCAGCAAGGATAATATTCAAAGGTTTAAGGAATGCTTATGTAGTTTATCATGGTGTGACACATATACAGCTATTGACGCAAACGTGGCATTTAATTATTTTCATGAAATGTTTTGCTTACTCTACAATCTCTGCTTCCCTAAATTAAGAGTAAAGGTTAATATAAACAACAAAAAGAAACAGACTTGGATAAGTAAGGGCTTAAGAAAAAGCTGTAAAACAAAACGTTCACTACGCCATAGATTCTATAAAAATAAAACGGCAAATAATAAGATCAAATACATTAACTATTCTAAAATCCTTAAAAAATGCATCTTCAACTCCAAAAAGAATGCAAATATCAACTTTATTGCCAAAACCGACAACAAATGTAATGCTACTTGGAAGGTTATAAAAGACGAGCTTAACAACACAAACACCAAAAGTAATATTGGCCATATTAAAATTGACGATACGGTAATATCCAACCCAGTTGAAATAGCATCCGCTTTCAATAATCACTACATCAATTCAACTAATAAATTAATAGATACAAACGAGGGAAATATCTTTGTGAAAAATGTAACTGTTTATTCAATGTTCCTTAAACCCATGACAGTAAATGAAGTTAGACAAGAAATAACGCTTTTGAATAACACCAAATCTGAAGGTTACGATGAAATCAATACAAAAATTATTAAAGTATGTGCTGATGAAATCATTGACGTACTGACATACTTAATTAATTTGTCATTCAGCTGTGGAATTTTTCCAGAAGCACTGAAGTTTTCCATAATCAAGCCTCTATACAAAAAAGGAGAAAGACATGATATGAATAATTATCGCCCTATTACTCTAATACCCATTTTTTCAAAAATATTTGAAAAATGTATGTACAAGAGACTTCTACATTATTGTAATAAATTTAATATAATAAAAAATGAACAGTATGGGTTCCAAAAAGATAAATCTACCACATTAGCCATCTACGCACTTATGAAAGTAGTATTACCTAGTATTAATGATAATAATTTAACCACGGGTCTGTTCTTTGATTTATCAAAAGCTTTTGACCTAGTCTCCCATGATTCATTATTACAAAAACTAGAATCACTTGGAATCAGAGGGCCACCCTTACAGTGGATAAAGTCATACCTTTATAACAGGAAACAATGTGTTACTATATCAAATATTAATGATGATAAAGACTTAACACTATACGCATCTGAATATATTTGCAACAGATTTGGTGTTCCTCAAGGAAGTATACTAGGGCCAATCTTATTCTTATTGTACATAAATGACATCACTGAAATAACTAACCATAAATGTATTTTATTTGCTGATGACATTTCTATTATTGTGACATGTAACAAAGATAATAATACAATTTATGACCATGAAGCTGACATTAACAACACAATTGACATCTTAACTAACTGGCTTAATAAACAAAATTTGACCATAAATCTTGACAAATCAGTGTACATTCAATTCAATAAATGTAATAATAATAAGTCTAATATCAGTCTAAATATACCCAAAATCAAATCTGTAACAATGACCAAGTTTCTGGGTGTAACTATTGATGAACATTTAAATTGGAAAATGCATGTAGATAATGTCTGCAGTAAAATAAATAAATTTGTATATGCGCTCAGACAAGTAAAACAAGTTACTAATTTAAAAACAGCCATATTGGTTTACCACGCATACGTAGAATCTATACTGCGGTATGGACTTGTTATATGGGGCAACAGTACCGACCAACATAGAACATTTGTTGCCCAAAAAAAAATGTATTAGAGCTCTATACGGACTTCAACCTGACGAATCATGTGAACCAGTATTTAAAAAGCTATGTTTGTTACCGCTACCTTGTCTATATATTTATGAAATATGCATGTTTGTGTGGAAACATAAAGAGTTGTTTAAAACAGCAAACGATATATGTCTTCGAAACCGACGAGACCCTTATAGGCTCGTACTAAGCAATGCTCCTAGGCTTGCAAAGTATAGCAAAGGCTGCTTAGCTATGTGTGTACGGATATATAATAATTTGCCTGGTGACTTTAAGTTGGTAAACACAAGATATTGTTTTAAGCGGAAATTGAGTGCATGGCTAAACCAACATAACTTCTATAGTCTAAAACAGTTTTTTGACACGAAATGTTGAGTACTTTTTTTTACTTTTTCTTATTTTGTATTCTAATTTGCGTGCTGAGTCTAAGCTTGGCAAAACATGTTTGTACTATTGCTATCTGTAAGACCTGTTATACCATGTTTTGAGCAAATAAATATTATTATTATTTCGTTTATTCATTTAACATACATATAATTTATATTTTTAAATATTTACATAAACACATAAAAACATTTAAAAATATACAAAATAGTAGCCCACCGGTATCGGGAACAGGGTCCAAGCTACCGGCGGTCAGGGCTCCAGGGAGAGGAACTTCCTGACGATGCGTGCCGTGTCCAGCAGTACCGCTTTCTGAATCATTATTATTATTATTATATCCGATGTGGTGCGTCAAGCTATGAAGTATTTTATTAGGCCCCTTCAGTGATATTCCCGTCGGTGGCTCGGCTCGCCTATGGTTCAACGCCAACTGTATTCAAGCGGAACAACGTAAGCATACGGCATTTCTCACCTGGGTTAAAGCTCGGGACCACAGAGCTCCTGGCCATAGGGCCTTTGATCGTGCTGCCAAGTCCTACAAAAAGTCGCTTAAGAAGGCTCGCTTCAACCACATTACTCATATTGGGAATAAGCTCTCTGCGCAGCCATCCGGTAGCAGATCTTTCTGGTCCCTTGCCAAATCGGTCGAAGCGAACTTCCGTTGGCCCCCACTGCCTCCGCTGGTTAAACCTGATGGAGCACTGGCTCATACGGCGAGAGAGAAAGCAGGTCTCTACACTTTTGCCACAATTCGCGTCTTGAAACTAGCAGTGCTATTCCACCTAATTTTCCTCATTGCGGAACTTCAATGCCGGAGGTTTGCATTAGGAACAAGGAGGTTCTGAGAGTACTATGTCGTCTGGACGTGAATAAGGCTACTAGTGCCCAGATGGTATACCAGCGATTGTTCTTAAGGCATGTGCGCCCGAGTTGTCTCCTGTATTGACGCGCTTGTATCGCCTCTCATTTAGAACAGGTATAGTGCCCAAGTCTTGGAAGCTTGTGCAACGTGCAACGTGCGGCCTGTGCCCAAAAATTGTAGTCGTGCCGATCCTGCCAGTTGTAACGATCTCCCCAGTGACCGACAGTACGGGTTTTGCCGCAATCTGTCAACTGGGGACCTACTAATGTATGCCACTCACTTGTGTGGCGAGGCCCTCGAGAGAAATGGGGAAGCCATTGCTGTCTCCCTTGATGTCTCGAAGGCTATCGACCAGGTATGGCAGCAGTATTTCCCCTGGCCTGACTGGCTGGGTTCTTCCAAGACTTCCTAACTGAACGGTTCCTCCGAGTTGTTGTCGACAGATGCTCATCTGAGCCCATATCGACTAATGCCGGTATTCCTCCGTGGTCTTTTCTCTTTGCAACTCTGTTCCTGCTGCATATTAACGATCTGCTGATGCCCGGTATCTTTGGGTATACAGATGATAGCACAGTTGTGGAGAGATACCTGCAATTTTTTTACTTTCCATGGGGTGACGCCACCAACTTCCGCCCCGGGTGCCACCCAAGCTAGCTACGCCACTGAGCACACAAGCATATATTTTGTTCTTCAATGTATTTACTTCATCTTGGGTGCTTTTCACGTGCTAGTTCGTTTTCTTTTTCACTTTTACATATAACTGAATTATGAAGCATGTAACCAACACCTTGTAACAATATTTGGATTTATAACAATTTCCATATAGTTTCTTGCCCACTCTTTTTCATAGACTCTTAGTACGCCTTGAAATTGGCAACGGGCTTACCTCTACGGTCACCCAATCGGCTTCTTCGAACAACATTGCCAACCCGAAGTATTTACTATAGATATTTGGCTGATCTTCCGTAGTCCTGGCATCTACCTTGGCTTACCCATGTCCGGCTCAATACCATTTCACCGACATGTATCTAAGTAGGTATATTCGTTTTCGCTGCCCAGCTGTGCTGAATCATGCCGGACCTGAAAATTTGTGAGAAAATTAATCGTATCGTGACTCATCTGAACAGTTAAACCTCTATTTACTCGTTATTAGCCACAAATTAATTACTGTATTTTTATTTCATGAATGTGTGAGTAACCTCTCGGTACCGTCCCATATACCTGTATCGTGGGTGCGTTTACAAACATTTAAAATCACAATTCACATATACAAACAGCTAGACCCGGAACAACCTGTAGGCTATACAAATATTTGTACCGTGCACTGTACTGCAACAACCGTGTCGTCAAACCTTTCTCCGTCTTTAATCCGATAAAATGGCAAATTCAGTAACGTATTTGTGTGTTTTACGTGCTAACAAAAAAATTCAAAAGTAGTATATGCTTTATTCATTTTCGAACTAGGGCGCGCCGCTCCATTCCGCGGGCCCTTAGAACGCAACACTCCGACTGCTCTTGCATATAGGGTGTATCAAACTGTCAACCGTCATAATAATGCAAGTTATTTTATTTTTTAATTATTCAAAATTACTATTACCTATACTACATCCATCTCACCGAGCGTAGAGTGAGCTATCGTTATAAGTAATACCAAAGTTTCGTGGTGAGATTTTTATAGAATCTACCGTCAGAATTCATACAGAATCTCAATAACAATTAACAACCATCATCTTTGTATGTATTTCTCTGTTACTTTATTTTTGTCATATTTATATTTTTGCATCTACGTATATATGGAAGATGTATTCAAGCTCCTAGACTGGAAAGGACTTGGCATCAACATCATCGTCGAGTACATCACTAACCTCCGTTTTGCAGATGATATCGTGGTTATGGTGGAGACCCTGGAAGACTTAGGCAAAATGCTCAATGATATTATATGATTAAAAAAATAATAACAAAATCCTTCCTAATTCCTAGGCTAAAATAAAAAAAAATAACTAAATATTCTTGTACAAACGCGTCTTAAAATATTGTAATACATGTAGGTTCACTTAATGGCAACAGATGGGCCCTATTATTTTGACCTCTGTCAGCCAACCGAACCTTATTTCTACTGAAGTTTATAGGGGATTGAAGAATATTCTCGACTTTTAAGGCAAATCAAGTCTTATCTTTGAAAATTTATTTATTTAAAAGAAGAAATTGTTGACTGAATTAATAGAAATAATTACCTACTGTTATGATTCTTTTTTACAATTTAAAGGCACTATATGTATTATATGTATACACTACATAAAATCACATTGTCATTTACTAATAGTAATGTGATTTATACAGTGGAGTTTTGCTGCGGCCCCGGCCTGACTAAAGTCAGAAGGTGGGTACGCCCATAGTGCAGGTCCTCTCACATCCAGTAGATTTCTGCTACGACTATTTTTTTAAATTATATTTATAAACTAATGCTTGACCGCAATCCCGCCTGATGATAAGCAGTGAAGCAATCGATGGTGTAAAGTGGGCTAGTTTATTAGGATCCTATTCACTCCAGCCTTGAAGACACTTAAATAGTAGTCAGACGGAAACACCGCGGTAAATTGTTCCTGTCGCTCGATGTACGCGGTATAGAAGATGAGGCGAAACGCTTTGTAGACAAAGCGTTTCGCCTCGTACGATCGTAGTAGTGTCAAAAATGTAAGGATGGATACTCGCTGCGCGACGGGTCGTTCGATGATAGAATGGAGATGGGGGAATTAAGTCATGCAATTCCCTCGCACACTCTACAACATGCCTCCTATAGAACATCGACAGGCTGGTTACACTTCGCCTGTGCTCCAGGCTTTGAAGACCGGTTTGAACTAAACTCATCACTCGAAACTCTTTCTCTTAGATGCTCGATGCCGCAATCATGGAGTTCGCCCGTCGTCGCGTGCACCTGCTCTTAGGTGATGTGGAACGAGAGGTGCATGCTCGTGCATCAGTCGTATTCTTCCAGAATTATAGACCCCCTGTCCCCAAGAAAAAGTAAGTTCGTTCTTAGTTCCTAGTTCTAGGGATACGAATACTTATTCCAAAAAATCAATACATAAAGTTTGGCAGCAGGAGCTCTTGCACATCATCTTGAACGTAAATGCAATAAACTGTCCTTCAATTCCTTCTCTAGCCGTTAATTTCATCTATTTACATTTATGTATGTGCAGCCATCGCCAAATATTATAATAATGATTATTTGTAAGAAAACATCAGCTTGTGTTTTGGGGAAGAATAACAGAAAGACAGCTGCATTTTGACCTTATTCTGGAGTAATCCAATCAACCGGCACTTGCATAAATGAAAAGTGCAATAGAGAGCAAAGGTTTGTCGTAACGTAATGTTTTAAAGGTTCTAAACAAACGCTTTACTGCGTAAATATTTTTATCACCACTGTTCTCAAAACGTGAGGAAAGCACTACACACACAAAAATGTCCTTCAACTATAAATTTAAGGGCATGTGAAATTATATATGTAGAGACACTTGTGACATTACAGAGAGGCCTGTGCTCCAGCTGTGAATAATCACTACTTGACCAGGCTTTCAGATAGCTACATATTGATCGTTCAAAACATAGACTTCTTCTTTACGAGAAGAACCCATTTTCATGCAAATTGGTTGGTTATGCAAGGTAGAAAGTTCTTTTAAAAGCGTTTCGTATTTCAAAACAGATAATTTTTTTTGTGATATTTCCATATATTTTAGAACTTTCCATATCGTCGTTATCACTGACAAAATGTCAATTTGTCTCAGGCTTCTGATCCGTTTGCGTCCAAGCGTCTAAAATAATGTGTTTAATTTTAATCTCGAGTTTATTTTCCTGACAGGCCCAAACAGCCGCGTTGGTCGGGCCAAGTGAGGAGGGAGCTGACTCGCCTGTTTACGAGTCAGCGTATCGGAAGCTCGATAGGTTTCGGCGAAACTATCAAAATAGCCAACGAAGAGGAAATAGACTATGAGCCCAAGAGTGTTAAGAACAGACCACCTACGCCCGTGGTATGTGACCTCCTCTTGCCTGGAGATTTTGAATTATATTATAATCAACATGGCATTTATTGGTAAGAGATTCTTAGGCTAAGGACTCATGAAGCGGTTTTCAGCCGCGCCCGCCGTGGTGGCGAAATGGAGTTTTATTTTCAAAACTCACGAGACCGGAGTTTTGTGCGGTTACGCAGCCGTCGCGATAGTGATTATCGCTGGCAAACTTAGCAGTTGATTATCGCAAGACGGGCGGTTGCAAGATGGGCGACATTGATTGTTTTAAGATCAGTTGACCCAGTTTCTTGTACCAAAGTAATTAGAAGATCGACTTCAATATCGTTATCCATTTTGTTGACAAACGTATACAAACGCGTCACTACCTAATAAGTCTTCCGCTGCCGACGCGGTCACCCGCCAACCGACCCCAGAACGCGCGGGAGCAAACCCCCGCAGCTGCAGGACCGGACCACCGGTACAAGATGACCGCCGGTGCAGCGGGAGCCGCAAACAACCGCGCACACCGCGGACGTAAAACGCGTCGTGAAATGTTCTTTAATTTTTTACATAGACATCTGCAATGTACAGAAATTTCGGGCCCGCAACCGCGGCGGATGCGGGTGAAAACCGCTCCGTGAGTCTTAGCCTTCCAAGGAGGATAAAATTCCTTTTTTTTCATAGAATCGCTTTTTACAATAAAAGGTGAGTAATGTTCAAGAAATAAGAGTGAAAACTAGCCTTTTAACATTACCTCTTTTTGACATGACGTCAAAAATACATGCCACATGATTTATAATATTAACTAAAATGCAAATTATCAACAACTACGCTCTGTTACAGCCGTCGAAAACGAAGTTGGCAGAGGTGACTTTCATCGACAGGGTGGAAGATTTGCCCGATCCCGTGACCATGGCCAGTCATCTTCCTGAAAGAAGGAAATTACTCGAGGTAAAGTATTATGATTTATTTTTTTTAATCGCTGTGATTTATGTAAAGGTGCTCCCTTACCGAGAGCATTCGCCTGTAGTTTAATAATTTAAGAATCGATTTTTAGCAATACGTTATAATACGTAGTTATACAAACAGCAGCATATCAAGCTACTCTGTCAAATTTCTTTAATATATTTTTGGCTTTATCGCTAAAGCAATAGGTTCAAGATTGATTTGGAAAATTGATCAGTTACGGGTGACTTGATCTACTGGTGTGTCTATAAAAATTCCAATATGTATATAGATGTGCGAAAGCCACCTTTAATGAAGTCAGAAAAGTGAAAAAAGTCGATTGTATTGAAAACGGTATGGAGAAGAATACAGATTTGAACATTATTACGTATCATAATATATAATTTTCAACTTAAAGTTGTGACGTTAATGCCATCGACATGCTCGCAAGAGCAGAATTTTGTAGTTCCAATTTCAGTCAAGTGATTATTTTTATCGTATTTGCTATAGATGGTGAATGCGTCGGCGAAGCTCCTGTCAAGATCTGTGAGCCAGAAGGTGCTGAAAGGCATGGACCCCACCGTGGGCAAGGTGACTCTGCCAACGATGAGGCACCCCAGTAAGTTATAAGTTACATACCACATTTTATATTTTTTTGTATTATGTAGATGGGAAGGATAAAACACGTCTGCAGTAGACCCTCGTATATAATAGAAAGATCGACACATATAAAATGTGAATTTAATATTCATTTTTAATACTAAGACATATTCTATAACTTTTTAAGAACTCGTAAAGTGGTCGCTATCTTAAATTTTCATTTAAGGTTCATCGGCTTTCGCACCTTTAAAAACCATGCTAACTGCCTTTTTTTATTATTATTTATAAACCAGCGCTTGACTGCAATCCCGCCTGATGGTAAGCAGCGATGCGATCGTTGATGGTAAAGCGTGCTAGTTTATTAAGAGCCTATTCACTCTAGCCTCGAAGACACTCAAATTGTAGTCCGACGGAAACACCGCCGCCGGCAAGTTGTTCCAGTCCCTTGATGTACGCGGTATAAAGGAGGAGGCGAAACGGTTCGTCCGGATCGTAGTAGTGTTAACAACGTAAGGGTAGAAACTCGCCGTACGACGGGTCGTCCGATGGTGGAACGGAGATGGGGGAATTAAATCATGCAATTCCCTCGCACACTCCCCAAAAAGCATCCTATAGAACACCGAAAGGCTGGCTACTCTACGCCTGTGCTCTAGGCTTTGGAGACCGTCTCGAGTTAAATCAGGGTCACCAATTAGCCTCTTCCTCCTGCCTTTCTCGCGTCACTTTTTTATCTTTGCCCCCACACTAGGAATTATTCCTGTAACAAGGGTGCGTTTACAAACGTTTAAACTCATGTGATATGGCCAAACAGCCAGCCCCGGAACAACTACCTGTGTGTGTGTGTCATACAAATATTTGTTCTGCAGGATAATTACGTTTCACGTTACCAATAGCAATGGGTTTTATTTTGATAGTTCAACAACATTCATTGAGTTATTTACGTTGTTGAGCGGACACATTGAGGAACATATGGAGCAATGGAATAGCAATAAGCTTCAAAATTATTCCTACTATTAGTAATAGTGTGTTACATACAGCGCAGCAATCGATCGCTCAGCTACTGTACCAATCGTGTCATAAAATCTTATTTTATACAGGGTGTATCTGACATCATAACGCACACTTCGCGAAAAGGCTAGACCACATGCCACTTCATAATGCCACACAATTATGATAGTGATTTATGTCGTTAATGAGCGGTTACAGAAATCACAATGTTTAAAAAAGTGTCGGCTCGGCTTTTGAACGATGCAAGCGTGCCGCCGTGCTTGTTTGTAGGTATGACATTGACCCCTGAGGTGAACTCTAGTAAATTAGCTGATAGGATAGTTTTTCGAATTTTGTTAACATTGCGCTTTTTGCGTAATTTAATTAGCGAATTAATTATTTTTTACTTTATCTTATTGGTTTATAGAAGTATAGCAATTATGAACGGTCTAAAGTGAAAACAAAAATACATTTTTTTTTAAATCAGGAAAAAAGCCGACTAAAAATTCCACCACTGGGGGTAGTTCAGAATCATGTGCTGGATCCATGGTACTCGTTTGTGCGTCGATGTCAGAGACACCTTTTATGAGATAGGTACAGAGTTAGAAAGTCGCACGGAGGGGCCATGGCGGTTATTTGTTACGTCACGATGTCTTCCAATACCCCTACTGCAAGCCCCGTTAAGGGACATAAGTACATACTACCTAAATATACTACATACTACCTTAATACCAGACTTAGGCAGACTGTTCTTGGAAGATTCAAATGATTTCTCAATTTACCCGAATGTTCCTAGACGAGTTGTCCATACATGTTGATGGTTGAATCTAAACCTGAATTCAACGTTTCTTCTTTTGCCACAACGAAGCTCAAAAGAAGATTAGGTAATGTTTTGATTCAAAAAGAAACCGAAAGGAAGTAATATTTTGTCAGCGAAGATCGGCCGAATGATCGTTTTATTTTACAAATCAAACATCGAACAAAATACATTCAACACAAAAAACATGCAATATGCGGTCTTATCGCTAATGCTGTCTGTTCCAGGCAACCAAAGAATGGACAGATTCTCTCGAACCACAAATGGGACTGTCGTTGGTCTACTGCTATACAATTTTATATACGCTACAGCCTACACCTCTCGTGTCCCGGTACAATGACAGACTAGAGTCAAGCTCAACAGGGTCTTTCTTTAGCCTCTGATTCTCCCAAGTCGTTGGCCGGTTACCTGATTTGTATCGACACATGACTCTTGCTTGCAGTGGAGTGGGGTGAGGCGGTGGAAGCGCTCTCAAACGCCGTGGTGGATAACCGCATCAACATGGAGTGTGGCGACGTGCGCCGCGCCGCCGAGTTCCTCGCGCACCGTATCCTGCGCTCGCTGCTGAACGAGATGAAGCTCGAGAAGAAGGTACTGCATCATACCTTCATCCTCTTTTTCCTTGCAGGCGAACCGTTCTGTGGACATGATGCCAAGATCCGCAGAGGAACCAAAGCCACCGACATAGCTCTGCGAGTCGCTAAAATTAAGTGGCAGTGGGCGGGGCACATTGCTAGTAGAATGGCGATACCCGATGGGGCAGTAAGGTTCTGGAGTGGCAGCCACGTACCGGAAGACGCAGCAAAGGGAGGCCCTCCAGAAGGTGGACCGATGACTTGGTGAAGGTCCCGGGAAGCCGATGGATGCGGGCAGCACAAGACCGGTCATCGTGGAAAGTTTTGGAGGAGGCCTTTGTCCAACAGTGGAACTCTATAAGCTCAAGAAGAAGAAGATGCCAAATAGCCATACCTGCTGCTCCAATATCTCTTGAGTAACGATCTGCGCTATTTCAATGTGCTGCTCCTCTCGGGAAGCCCAAGTGTATCTCCTTCTAGATTCATGACACCAAAGAAAACAGTGAACGAGCGGGGTCCATACATAATACAATAGCAGGTAGCTACTTAGCTAGGTTGTTTGTCAACCTTTAAGCGTAATACCAGCAAGTGGGTCTAAAAACGAACATGGATAAGACGAAGATCATGTCGAACTCTCATGTCGCACCCACTCCAATTGTAGTTGGTTGCTCTGCACTCGAAGTTGTTGACGAGTATGTATACCTGGGACAAACAGTCCAACTAGGTAGGTCCAACTTCGAGAAAGAGGTGTCTCGGCGAATTCAGCTCGGTTGGGCAGCGTTCGGGAAGCTACGCTACATCTGCTCGTCGTCCAAGATACCACAGTGTCTCAAGACTAAAGTCTTTGACCAGTGTGTGTTGCCAGTGATGACTTACGGAACTGAAACGTGGTCGCTCACAATGGGCCTCATACGAAGGCTCAGAGTCACACAAAGGGCAATGGAAAGAGCTATGCTAGGAGTTTCGCTGCGTGATCGAATCAGAAATGAGGAGATCCGCAGAAGAACCAAAGTCACCGACATAGCTCTGCGAGTCGCTAAACTTAAGTGGCAGTGGGCAGGGCACATTGCTCGTAGAACCGATGCCCGATGGGGCAGTAAGGTTCTGGAGTGGCGGCCACGTACTGGAAGACGCAGCGTAGGGAGGCCCCCAACAGGGTGGACCGATGACCTGGTGAGGGTCGCGGGAAGCCGATGGATGCGGGCAGCACAGGACCGGTCAGCGTGGAGAGCCTTGGGGGAGGCCTTTGTCCAGCAGTGGACGTCTATAGGCTGAAGAAGAAGAAGAAGCGTAATATGATGTTCCAAACATTCATCATCATCATATTCATCATGATGATGATGAATGTTTGGAACAACCTTTAAGTCAAACTTTAAGCGTAATGTGATGCCCCAAACATTGTAGGTAAATAATTATTTTTTGTATTTTCAAAGTCAAATACAAGTCTGGAGATAAGTTGTAGACGATTCTTGTAATAGTAAAAAATGGCCAGGATATTATTTCGCCTAAGAATCTAGTATTACTTTTTTTTTACCACTTTAATTTTTGGGTACGAAATGTTCGAGACTTGAATGATGTCCTTTCTTATGATAAAAGACAAAAAAAACATTACATAACAGTTAGTTCAAATAAGTCTGAAAGCGACAATCCGTCTAAAACAGGCTTTGTGATTAATGCTCGTGCCAACTCGCATTTGAGAAAAGACCTATTTGTAATTCTGAGAGCCCGATCAATTGTTAAATATATTAAATACTAATTGTTATTTTGGCAAAAGTGTTTTTGAACAATTCGTTGTCAATTGTGTATCTTGGGATCTACTGAACTGATTTTGAAAATTCATTTTCTAATAGAAAGGAACGGTATTTCTGAGTATCAGAGGTTATTGACCCGTAGCCTGATTTGATCCCAATAAAAAAATGTATACCGCCCTACGAAGTGGGCACGAGTTCGCTACTAATAATACTTACATAATAGGGTATGATTGAACGAGGAAGTGAAGCGCCCTACACTACACACCAAACTCGCCGACCCGGGGCATATCTCGGCAACATTTTGCCGGCGGGTTAGGTTGGCGGCTTCAGTCATTGCAAGTCGTAATACTTTGCCGGCGGCATGTTGGCGGCTCGACATCAATAACTGATTTGGCAGTTAAAATACTAGCACGTCACTACAGCTGAATAGCTAGCCGGCGGCTGGCGTACGCAAGCGCTCAGTTGCCCATGTCGCCGGGAGCCGCCGGCAAGCCGCCGACTTGTCGGCGCGAAACACGCGCGGTCGAAGGTTGCCGACACGCTTCTTCCAACATAAGCCGGTTTGTGTCGGCGGGCTGTGCCGCCGGGCTTTAGTGTGTAGTGCTCTAAGAAAATTAGGACAGAATGTGACGTAGAAAGCCATACGGCTTTAAAGTTCATGCGTCCTGTGAAGATAATCGAGTGATTCTTTTTTTGTATACTGTCTCTTTATGTAAGTTTTTTTTTCTATAAACAGGAAGCGAAGTTACGACAACAACTTCTTGGAGAACCAGAAGAGCTTGTAGAGCGTACAGTGTCTGTAACCAGCCCTTCAAAAACTCACACAAGTCGTACAAGTTACACAGCCTTAAAATAATAGTCAACAGACATTTAGTCGCTGTGATATATTGGTGTGTATTATTTTTTGTTTTTTTTTTTTTTCAAACGTTAATACTGTAATCTTATGTCAAAAAGTAATCTAAGAATTAAAACAAACAAATTAACGCAATCACAATATCTTTTATACATTATTGAGCATAGTTTAGTACATTATAACTTTAGGGTTTATCACTCTGGCGCCTCGTTCCAAACGGGCTTCTATTGGCAACTTGCTAAACTAAGCTAAGCTTAACTTCATAAATCTCAAAATATTTTATTGACAGTGTAGCGGTACCTACAAACGCCACATGGAACAACGCGTCATAGTGACGTCACACGAGAATTCTACATCTCGCAATCAGAGTTTACCGTGCCATTAGCATACATACAACTTCCCAGTTTCAAGCATTGAGCAAGTGCCCGCCAGACACAACACCCGTCTGGTCGGAGGATCCTCCCTTTTCTATGGAGGATGAGTGAACTTTACACCCCGTTCCTCATGCCTCCAAAGACAGTGACTTTTTAGCTATTTAAAATGACACAGCATAACTCAATTACAACAAGGTTATCCATGGGCAATTGTCGTAGTTTATACCGCGTACATCGAGGGACTGGAACAATTTGCCAGCGGCAGTGTTTCCATCTGACTACAATTTAAGTGTCTTCTAACCTAAATTTGACTCGTCCTTTGATATAAAGCTGACGGAGAAATGTAATTACTTACTATTGTTTGGTAATCTTTTGTAGTATGTTTTAATGACATTAGTTATAGATAGGTTTAGTACCACCGGTAGGCCTTGCAAAGCATGGTAAGCCGTGGGCTCTTTGACAGTGTTACTGGTCGTCAGAAGACTTCTGACAGTCTGACAAACAGACTTACCAAGGGATTATTAGTCAGTAAATGGTTCGTAGAGGCTGACAGTAGTTTTATATAAATTACTAGTACCCGGATCTACATCCGTTTAGACTGGCAACAAACCCCGACATAATAGTTGGGAAAAGATTAAACGGATCATAAGTTTTCGATAAGTTCCTATCACATTTGTGAACTTTGATCAGGTAATTTCATTTGCCCTGGGTGATCATCATTACCATTATCAACCATTTTTATAGTCCCACTGCTGGGCACAAGTCTCCTCTCATGCAGAGAAGGATTGAGCGTAATCACCACGCTTGCTCAATGCGGGTTGCCGATTTCAGACTTACAAGTCCAGATTTCCTCAAGATGTTTTCCTTCACCTTCAGTCATTGGTGTCCAAGATATACTTAGAAAGTACATATAACTTAGAAAAGTTACATTTGTACTTGCCTGACCTGGAATCGAACCCGCACATACTTGAGAGGCGACCACGACTCACCCCTGCGACTCACCTCTCACTCACCAACTCACCTCAGCCCTGGGTGATGATACTCCAGAATATATCAAAATTGTTCTCATGATTTTGCGACCCGTCATGGTTAAAGGTTGCCTTGAATTCTCCTTTAGTACCATTCCCTTCATAAAGTCTCTTTGTAATTTCAGAAGCAAAGCGGGTTCACGGATGAAACGAAGCTGGATTTTTTCTACGTGCCGGATGCAATTAAGGAAGATGTGTCCTTGAAGTCTCATTAGAAAATTATTTCATAAAGAATTTTTAGGTATTATATATCTATTCTCTAGAAAAAAATTAATAATAGTACAGAAAAGTATATAAAGTGCTTATTACTGCCTCTCTCTCTGATTTTCGACCTAATCTTTGAAATAGCTGTAACGATTTTGATGAAAGTTTTACTGCTGAAATTTGCGCAAATAGTTTTTGTTTTGTGGTCTTTATATACGTAGGTGTAATAGGTAAATTATATGTTCAACATACCAATGACGTGTATAGTTGTGTATTATATTTTATGTTTAGGTAATTCTAGAAAACATAAAATGCCTATGTTTTATTTTTAAAGCACTCATAGTAAAGATTTATATTTTAATTTAGATATAATTTTTATGAGTATTCAATTCGTGAAATTGTTTGTATGCGTGTTCGGTGTTTATTGTATAAATGTGCTTTTTAATTTTTACTTAATAATAAATGTATCTTATCCGGCGCTATTTGGTTTTATTTAAGTTCGTGGTATACAGCCGATGTGCTAAGAATGAGTTGTCATTGTGCCAATCACTAATTTTCGTTGGAATTGAAGCTCTTTCTAAGTTCCTGTGCCCATACTGTGAAAATTTAGGAGAAGTGTTCCTAAATTTTCACAGACAGAATTTTACGGAATCGCTGTGGTGCTCACTGTAGCTATGAAACAAGTTTGTTATTCAATGAATTTATGTAGGTACATAAGCGAAAGTCTGTCATCACTAAATATTATAAAACAAAGTCACTTTATCCTCCCTATCCCCTTGTATGAATAAATCTTTAAAACTACGCGATTTTGATGCGGGTTTTTTAATAAATAGTGATTAAAGAGGAAGGTTTATAGTTTTATATGTATAATAACATCCATTAAATTATGGAGAAATATTATTATTTTTGAGGTTTCTAATGTGATATCGTAAATAATTACATTTCTGCGTTTGCAGTGAAACGCAGGCACCCTACAAGATTAATCAAAATAATGCACTAAATATTGTACACATTGAAAAGGTCTACAAAAAGTCCGCGATGGTGTCGCTTTTGGATAAGCCACAATAACATTTTTTTTGTCATTTACTTTTTACGACAAATACCGGCTAATTTTCAAAGCGATTTTAACCAATAGGCCATTAATCCTTATCCAATTTAATACCTTAAATACATCGTTGATTTAATATAGATCTCCCTATATTGCCCTTTACAGCATATGATTTAAATGAATATTTTCGAAGATATAACAGATTTAAAAATTGCGTGGCGTCGCGTTTGCCGCGGTACACGGCGCGGCGTTCGTGGCGGTTTTTTATACAACGTTCACAGTATTTCTGTAGTGTATTTAGTATCGACAATATTAATTAATGTCACACTATTTACATATGTACATATTCGGTATCATCTTTAATCTAACACGTATTTGTTTTTTATTTAAGAATGCTTTTATTCTTCTTCTTACTAAAAACAAATAATTGAACGAACAGGGAGATAAAAGATCTATTATTTTTGTAGATTGTTTACGTAAGATTTGGTTAGAACTAAATTAAATTAATTAGAATTAAATTCAATTGATTATAAATAGAAAATATACAATTATCAATTAAATTACTATATTCTACTATCCATTGATCGAATATACGACTGCTTTTGAGAAAGCTTTTCGTTCATAGCAAGGATAGACATATTTCAGACATTGCACTAATGGGGTTTATTCATAAACGATCATTACAGTTAAGTAATGTTAAAACGTCTAAAATGCTAAAACGTATGGTTGAACAGTCGTCAAGCACCAATTAATTGTAAGCGACGTTTATGAATAAAATTTTTCACAAAAAAAATAAACAACCGACTTCCAAAAAAACACTACAAAGTGGTTTTTTATTTAACTAATTTCGGAAGTCGGTGGCAAAAACGAATACACAAAAACCGAAGACACCATGCATCTTCTCTTCACTTCAGACTTCAGAAATTAGTTATTTTTACTTTGTAGGTTTTCTGGAAGTCTTTTTCTTTTTTGTAAAAAAGCTGTTTATTTGACAATTTTAAAAAATCCCTCGTCTGTCTCACGGCTCCATCACAACAACAACGAGCCGAAAGCCGAATGCCGATTACCGAAAACCGAATACTGAATACCAAAAATCGAAAGCCGAATACCGAATACGAAAGCCGAAAACCGGAAACCGAAAGCCAAAAGCCAAATATCGAAAGCCGATAGTCGACTACCGAAAGCCGAATATCGAATACCGAACCTCGAATACCGAACATCGAGTACCGAACATCGAATACCGAATACGATACAGGAGAAATTCCTAGTGAGGGGCAACGTTTTTTATTTTTTAAAACAAAAGAAATTAATGAAGTTTACATTATTACAACATGGCATAACAAAAGTATATTACATAGATGAGAATCGATCGCATGAGCATTGATATAAATGCATTTATCTTTACAATCAAACAATGCAGTAAGTTTCTGTAAACAACCGTGCTTATGCTTGTAACTAGGACCTAAAGAAACTTGATTGCTGTCGAATAATAGTGCAATATATTATTTTAAATTTTGTTTGTTGACGCTTTACATGAAGGACCGCATAATGAAAGTTTAGTGATCTAGTCATAGAAATTCACAAGAATAACAAAATAAAAAAGGTTTTCTTATTTTGTCGTAAAACCGTTTAAATTAAAATATATCTGTATATCTAATGTAATAATATATTTTTTTTTATCCTTAATTTGGTATAATTTGTTTAACCAAACAACAGTTATTCAAGTTTAATGGTTTTTATTTTTTCCTGAAACGTTGTCATTTTTGACTTACACGTTTACATATTCTGCGGGGCCAACGATATTATTTATTTACAAAATATAGTCTGTATACAGGTTTATTATTTACTTAAACTTTGCACTAAAAAGGTACTATCAACGATTGCATCAAAGCTACTTAAAACATCAGGCGGGACCGCGGTCAAACACTAATTTGTAACATAAAAAAAACTTAGGAATTTTCTATCAGTCAGCCCAGCCCAGCCCAGCTATCTAATCACCCTTAGTTGGGTGGTGAAGAGATTAGATGGCTGGTGTTGGTGAGGTTCATGTTTTGTGCTATTCGCTTAACTCAACTTGGTTCGTATTGCTACACACATTCGCTATAGCATCGCTGCCTAATCACTACACTACTAGTAGTCGATGATCACTACTACATAACTAGTTATTTCCCGTGACTTCACCTGCAACCGAGGATGAAAAGTATACTAAACCCTACTCCACGTTATGGTCTGCGCATGTACGGAATTTTGTTCAAATTCTTTCAGCCGTTGTGGAGGCGTGAGGAACAGGGTGTAAAGTTTACTCATCCTCCATAGAAAAGGGAGGATCCTCCGACCAGACTGGTGTTATGTCTGGCGGGCACTTGCCCAACGGTTGAAATTGAGAAGTTGTATGTATGCCAGTTTCACGGTAAACTCTGATTGCGAGATGTAGAATTCGTGTGACGTCAGTATGACGCGTTGTTCCGTATGGCGTTTTGTAGGTACCGCTACAGGAAGCACAGCCTCTGCATCATAGACACGCCTAATAAGTTTACTGTTGCACTCAACAACTAGAATAATATGCGTGTTTGAAAAAAATTCACCACCGCACGGTGCACAAACCGTTTTGTTAGTGTAAATAAATAACAATCAACCATCGAAAAGGAGCTACTTACCGCTGCAAAAGCTCCCCATCCCAAGACTCTTCAAGTTAGTAATTTAACCAATAACCTCTCATTCAATGACACAACAATAGACTTATATTGGCAATATTCCCCCAAAAGGGACGGACCGGAATACTCTCGAAGCCAACTTATTCCTGGAGGGTGTAATTTTGGTCAAGCGTTGCTACGTGATCGGAAAGCGATACACTTTACTTATCTTTCTCAAGTTCTCGTTTAAGAACCGACCTCTTTAGGATGTAGATTGGACGAAAGAACAATTTGCGGAGTGCATTCAAAATATACAATTGGTTCTTGGTCTATGACTTGTAACAGTCTATGGTTCTTCACAAACTTTCTCACTGCAAGCGATTAACGACAAGCGAGTGGAGCTAAGAACCAGTTGGCCAACCATGCATATTCATCGTGTAATTTTAATCGATTACAATGACAGCAATTAAAATGAAGTCGTGGTGGCCTAGTGGTTAAAGCACTGGTGCTACACACATACTTGTACACTCATACTTGAGAGGCTGGCCTCTCAAGTATGAGTGTGCGGGTTCGATTCTAGACTTTTCTAAGTTGTATGTACTTTCCAAGTATATCTTGGACAAACATCTTGAGGAAACCTTTCCTCAAGATGATTTTCTTCACCTTGTAATCTTAACGACAATTCCCCTTAGGTATTCATAAACGCTGCTTAAAGTTAACTAATGATTAGCGATTCTTTAACCATACATTTTTGATCTTTTAACGTCACTTAACTTTAATCATAACTTTATAAATAAACACAACAGAGTTTAAGGGGTTTATTCATAAACGATGATTAAAGTTAAGTGACGTGCGAACGTCTAAAATGTATGTTCAAAGAATCGCTAATCACTACTTAATTCTAAGTAGCGATTATGAATAAGGGGGTGTACCGTGTAAATCAGGTGGACTTGAAAGTCTGAAATCGCCAAGCCGCATTGAGCTAGCGTGGTGATTACGCTCAATCCTTCTCTACATGAGAGGAGCCCTGTGCCCCGCAGTGAGACGATGAAAAAAAGGTTGATGATAATGATGATGATGACAACGACAGCCCACTTCCAAATAATAACTACTAAACACAAATACAGAGAAAAAAACGGTCTTTGAATAATTTAAAAAGTATACCTAATGACATTAAATGTTATTAATTTTTGAGCTAGGGTGAATGAACCACTTCAGTATTGCAATTCTTCGGGATATGTCGGTTACTCTCGTTCTTCTGCGGATCTCCTCATTCCCGATTCGATCGCACAGAGAAACCCCAAGCATAGCCCTCTCCATTGCCCTTTGAGTGACTTTGAGCCTTCTTATAAGGCCCATTGTTAGCGACCACGTCTCAATTCCATAAGTCATCACTGGCACCACACACTCGTCGAAGACTTTTGTCTTGAGACATTGCGGTATTTAGGACGAGAAGATTTTACGTAGCTTCCCGAAAGCAGCCCAGCCGAGTTGGATTCGACGATTGACCTCTTTCTCAAAGTTGAAGCTTCCTAACTGGATAGTTTGTCCCAGGTACACGTAACTGTCAACAACTTCGAGAACAGAGTCTCCAATCTTTATAGGAGTCGGTACAACATGGGCATTAGACATGACTTTCGTCTTGTCCATGTTCATTTTAAGACCGACTCTCGGAGGCTCTACTGAGGTCTTCGAGCATTGTACTCAGGTCCTCCGTGGTCTCAGCCATGACTACGATATCATCAGCAAACCGAAGGTGTGTCATGTACTCGGCATTGATGTTGATGCCCAGTCCTTTCCAGTCCAGAACCTTGAAGACATCCTCCAATGCAGCGGTGAACAGTTTCGGGGAGATAACATCTCCCCTAAAGTGGCAGTGGGCTGGACACATTGCCCGTAGGACCGATGCCCGATTGGGCCGACGGGTTCTCGAGTGGCGACCACGCACCAGAAGACGTAGCATGGGTAGGCCCCCGACAAGGTGGACCGACGACCTGGTGAAGGTCGCGGGAAACCGCTGGATGCGGGAGGCGCAGGACCGGTCATCGTGGAGAACCTTGGGGGAGGCCTATGTCCAGCAGTGGACGTCTTTCGGCTGAAATGATGATGATGATGAATGAACCCTAGTATAGATGTTGCCATTCCATTCCGCGTGTTCTTGGACCGCAAGACTCGGACAGCATCCTTATATAGGATGTTTCAAACTACGTCATGGTTTATAATGCATGATATTTTCATTTTTTAAATTAATCATAATTCTTTTTTTTTTTTTTTGGTCATTGGATAGACGAAGTGGGCTCTCGTTGAGGCCATTAAAAACGCAGTTGTATTTTAATTCGTTATTATTTTTGTTTGAGTACATAAAGTTTTTATTGGGGTGGCTAGCTAATGATAATTAGGTACTTTACATTCCTAGTATTTAAAAAAATCAAGTAATCTCTAGCTGAACAGACAGCAGTATGTGACAAGTGTGCAAAACTTAAAATTTTCTCCAAAAATAGCCAATAATGCAATAAGGGCATTACGCAACAAGTATTTTGAAGGGACAAGAGCGCGTTAGTGGGCGCTTGGAGAGTCATGTTCTCTGTACAATCGCGATCGGTTCGTAACTTACGTTTACAAACAGGCGCAATTACATATTTGAGGCTTCAGATGCAAGGGTTTCGGCTTTAAGTAGATAAAATCCTTTATATGAAAAGCCGCAATTACATTATTTGCAATAACGCCCTTTCAAATAAGTATTTCACAATTTATTATTATATTTTTTTTTTATAAATTATATTTTTGTGTAATTTAAATGATTTGACACTTATTAAAACCATTCAGTAAATGGCGCCTTCATGTTAGATAAAATTTTAGTTCTTCTTCTCCTTCTTCAGCCTATAGATGTCCACTGCTGGACAGAGACCTCCCCCAAGGCTTTCCACGCTGACCGGTCTTGTACTGCCCGCATCCATCGGCTTTCCGCGACCATCACCAGGTCATCGGTCCACCTTGTTGGGGGCCTCCCTACGCTGCGTCTTCCTGTACGCGGCCGCCACTCCAGAACCTTACTCCCCCATCGGCCATCAGTTCTACGAGCAATGTGCCCTACCTACTGCCACTTAAGTTTAGCGACTCACATAGCTATGTCGGTGACTTTGGTTCTTCTGCGGATTTCCTCATTTCTGATTCGATCACGCAGAGAAACTCCGAGCATAACTCCTTTGCCCATAGCCCATTGTGAGCGACCACGTTTCAGTTCCGTAAGTCATCACTGGCAACACACACTGGTCAAAGACTTTAGTCTTGAGACACTGTGGTATCATGGACGACGAGAAGATGTAGCGTAGCTTCCCTAACGCAGCCCAGCCAAGCTGTATTCGACGAGACACCTCTTTCTCGAAGTTGGACCTACCTAGTTAGACTGTGTGTCCCAGGTATCGAGGTATACAGGACTCGTCAACAACTTCGAGTGCAGAGCAACCAACTAGAATTGAAGTGGGTGCGACATGAGAGTTCGATATGATCTTAGTCTTATCCATGTTCATCTTTAGACCCACTTGTTGGGGAGCTCTGCTGAGGTCATTGAGCATTTTGCCCAAGTCTTCCAGGGTCTCAGCCATGACCACGATATCATCTGCGAAACGGAGTCTACAGCTTCGCAAGTAGGCTCTGTCCAACAGACAATTCTCGTACGAACACTTTGGAGCCTTTGTTCCGCTCGATAGCCTCTTTAATACAATTTGTATTAAATTGGCATATATCGCGAGTCAGAGACTTTGAGATTTGTCTGTTAAGACATCTGATACGTGAAGCATCATCAGGGGATTTTAAGACCACCTGCCGTCATTCTTCCATTAGCCGACGGGTGGGACCGGAGATCTTCTTCTGTCCTTTTGAACGTAGGGATTTGTAGAACTTGGACCCTTCCGTTTGAAGAGTTTCCACAAACCTTCCTTCCTTTTAAGAGTTTCCAAAAAAATTTAATCAAGTATCTCCAAATCAACATTTTTCAGATTAGCCTTTCTAATGACGGCAGTAGCTATATTTCTTCTTTTTCTTCAGCCTATAGAGGTCCACTGCTGGCCCCGCAAAGCTTTTCACTCTGACCGGTCTTGTGCTGCCCGCATCCATCGGCTTCCCGCGACCTTCCCCAGGTCATCGGTCCACCTTGTTGGGGGCCTCCCTATGCTAGTAGGAAGGCTAGTAGTAGCTATACTACAACAGTAGCATTCAGCTACATCGGAATAGGCTGGATTGATTGGCTTGTAAGTATTTAGATAAATACCTTATATAGTACCTACCTCTTTACTAACCTCCGTATGGAGTCTCGGCATTCATACTAATTTTAAGTACAAAAAAAAACAAAACAGCCTGTATTTTATTGCTATACTCTTTACTGTATTAAAAAAAACTAGCCACTTATTTCAAAATCGAAACGTCACACAACGTCAAAATTCCAATAAAAATGTGAACTAAAAATCTAATCACACAGTAAGATAAAAAAATAGCAGTGATGCAGTTACTACACGAAAACACGACGCTGTTAATGTCTGCAAGGGAAAGAAATATGAGCACTAACATAAGTGTGAGAGAGCTCTCGGATAATTTGGAGGTGAAGGAGAAAAGGTCTTCGAACGCGTCGTTGCTGATGATGAATCCTGTGGCGAGTGGTGATAATGTTGCTACCGGTCTGACCTCTGCCCATAGGTTGAAGGAGGAATTACCACCGCTTGTGCCCTGCTGCGAAGGGAGAGAACTACAGGTACGATTTGCATTCTTATTATAAAATGCAGATATTGCAATATTAGTAGCTAGCAGTGGCGAAGAGTCCATACAAGCCGATTCCCACCGGGTTACCTTTCAAAAATCAGTTCCATATTCATACAAAAGTATTTACATTCTATTTCATTAACAAAGTATTATTAATTAAATGCCTGCGCGATTTACAATAGCAATAGTAATTCTTAGCAATACCCTAAGTATCACATTTCATTTTATAGTCGTAAAGGTAACTCGACGAATTACAGCTTATCTCGGCCAACGTTTTACTATGAGGCGAAAAGAGACAGGGCGTGTCACCATCTCTTTCTAATGCTCGCTAACTGTACGTAAAATTTAAAGAAAGATAGGCTATTCGCGACCGGGTTGCAGTTCTCTCCTCTCCTCTATTAGAAAGAGACAAAGAAATTATTGTTATTGAAGCACGGCACGGGAGAAAGAAAACACGACAAAATTAAAAAGAATTAGCGTTATAATGAAATCCTTCGCAAGTCATATTCTTTTTATTTTGGCATATTTTCGTGTTCCATTTCGTAAGGTTGAAAATAAATTATTGTTAGTATGTGACATGTTGCTATACCACTGGTGCGTGATAATTTCGTTTGTTATATTTTAATATTTGTGTTATTTAAACTGTGACTGATTCTGTAAGGTAATTTAATCGCAGATTTGGTTAAATACTGTGGATTTTGTTTGTTATTATGGCTTATATTATTCTACCGGCAATATTATTCAAGATATCCTGCAGTAGGTAAGTGTTTAAGTGTTTATTTTTTTGGACCGGCTTCCCTTTGTCAAAATTTCACCCTTCGCCACTGGTAGCTAGGCAGCTCATAAATAGCGAAGTGAATTGTAAATATATCATGAAAACACATTCGATAATGTTATAGGTAGGTATATATTTTTCAGGAGAAGTGACACTTGTTAACAAAAACCAAAATCAACAAGATTGGTTGTATAGCAACCTATCAAAAGAGTATTTACACTGATGTGCTATTCAACCTCAACAAATTGAACAGCCTAAAGTTAATCGCAAACAATCCGTGCTTGGCACCTTCACATCGTAATATAGCAATAATAATAAAAATCTTTATTCAAAAACTTTGACAACATTGTAAAATTAAAGCTATAAAAATGATTCTTATACAAATACATACATATCTTATTGCCTAAATAACAGCTAGGTATTATGTGTGACTAAAAATACACATGAGGTCATACAGAACGTATTATTATACAGAGAATCATGTAAAATTAACGAAATGCTCGAGCTAGGTTTATTAAACCTGTGTTTCAGGCGATCACTTTACATCACAATATTATATCAATAAGTCCGTAAGATTTAGCCATGCAACGTTATGGACTAGGAATATAATTAGTCACTAGGCTCTAGGCAGGCTAACTTTCAGTGCAAACGTAGCCAGGAAAGAGTTCTTTCTTTAGTTAACGTATCCTGTCCCACTGCTGGGCAAAAGACTCCCCCAAATACTTCCAAGAACTCTTTTCATGCGCCACCTCGAACCAGTCCTTGCCAACGCGAAATATTACAATTACCTACAGCTAACTTTTAAGTAGTTGCACTTGTTATGGACGTCTTAAGAGCATAGGTACGGAGATATCTACTAATATATAATAATCTGCATATGAAAATAACACGTAAACAAATGTTAATTATTCAAAAAAATCACCTTAATATCACACAATGAATTCATTCAGCTTTCGCTACAACTTCAAACATTATTACGCGCGCGCCCGTCAGATTCAGTCTGAAATTCAAAGAACTTCACTGCAATAACTCAATGGAAATTGTCAGGACTTAATAGCATAGCTGAGTACATTTTGAATTGTTAAATGTTTAAAAACCATTCAAGTCGAAAACTTTAATAGTGCTTGGGGTGCCCTGAAGGAGGCAATCTTTGAAATAGCTCTTGGGGACTATGAAAGCAATTTTATCCCAACCCTGTAGAGATAACCCTCTCCACGGATTTCTTGTGTTTATATTAAATGTTGTTAGTGATAATAAAAGTGTTAGGAGCTGTTATAAACGAGTTTGGATCTATTTCTTCTTTTATTTCTTCCTTATTTCTAAACTGTTTTATTTTGGAATAGAATTATGGTTGAAGCTGGTTGATCCGTCCAGATGGGTAATTTTAGCAAGGTTAGTACGATAAATTTTCATTCAGTTAATCGTTGATTTGGGTTTTGTGCAGGCCTATGTTTTTGTCAATGGTAATTTCAACAGATCATCTAAGTAAGTAAAGGAAAGTTACCATACTACTATGCCTAATAAAGGATTCATTGCAATTTAAAACTGTATGTATGTACGTCCTTATCTTGCCTTTAGGATACACATTTCTAACGTAATTACGCCCGAAGACATATTAAGCTCCTGCCAGGGCTGCGGGTTGTAGTTACGAAAAGGATACCATGGCCTTGGCGAACAAGCAAGTGAAGGAACACGGGTGGGTTTTAGTTAATAAAAGTCTGACACACCCTTCCGCTCCACTCTGAGTAGGAAATCATTTAATAATTTCCGTCCTGAACACATATTAATCTTTTTATCTTCGTATACATTACCTATTATGTTCAAGATGCTATCCTTGTACCGAAAAAAAACACAGTGCTGCATTATAATGCAAAGTTCATATTAGAATTGCGCACGCCACAATAGCGGCAGTAACTCTTCTAAGCCTCTCTAGCCATCCCTCTTTGAGGAGTGGCTAGAGAGGCGCTACGGCGCCCTCCCCTTCCGCCTGACGCAGGTCCTCACCGGACACGGCTGTTTCTGGAGGTTCCTGTTTCGGATAAGACGAGAGGAAACGCCAGGGTGTCACCACTGTGTGGATCGCTCTGAGGACACGGCGAAGCATACGGTGGAGGAATCCCAGCGCCCTCACGGCTGTAGCCGCCGCACGAGACGCCCTGGTCGGAAGACAACATCGAACTCCTGACCACCGCAGGCGCGGGCTTGCGAGCGGCAAACGATAGGCCGCCTGGTAAGGACCAGCCTCGGATCGATGGCGTGTTATTTGACGCGCGCCTCAAAGAGATGTTAGCACATCGTGACGGGGTCCACGTGGACTGATGGCTCCTGGGCCAGGGTTGCGGGTTGGTTAAAAAAGAAACTGTGGCCCTGGCGCACAGGCCAGTGAAGAAACTCGGGTGGGTTTTAGCCAGGAAAAGTCTGATACGCCCTTCCGGTCCGCCCGAAGCGGGATCCATTCGATCATTTGATGATTTCCTATATCCAAAACAAAAATTCAAACAAATTGTTAATGACGCCGATTCCCCTGCTCATAAATATAAACTAAATTTGAATTTAGTGCATCTTTTTCTTTCTATTTTATTGAGAAAAGGAGAAGAGATAAAATACTAGTTTAGTCCTGTCAAATTAAGGTACTCCATAGACAGTTTAGTTAAGTTTAAAAACATAGCTAAGTACTAAAAATATGGTAATAATAGCTTTCCGCCCGCGGCTTCGCCGCGTGGAGTTCGGTTATATCGCGCTTTTTAGATTTCCCTTGGGAACATCAAATTTTTCCGGGATAAAAGGTAGCCTATGTCCTTTCTCAGGGTCTAAAGATTGTGCCAAATTCCATCAATCAAAATCGGTTCAGTAGTTTTGGCGTGAAAGCCGAACAGACAGGCAGACAGAGATACTTTTGCATTTATAATATTAGTATGGATAAATCAGGCGCGGACTAATTTGACAAGACTAATCTTTATCTTCTGTTGTTTTTTTAATAAAATAGAAAGAATAACACGAAACTTACAGGGACCTTATACACATACATATTACAGGAAACTTATAGGTATTCAGTTTAGTTGGTGAACTAAGAAATCGGGGCATTTGTATATCACCCGCTAAGCCCACGACACTTTTATTTAAGCAAACAGAATTTAGAATTCCATTGGAAAATAGATAACGATCCCTCATTAGGAATAACATTTTATTTATGTTTCATACCATTCATAATTTAATTAATTTTATTCGATAATCCAATACCTGCCGGTAACGACTTTGATTAAGCGGTGCGTAATTAAATCTCGATCTGTAATTAACTGAGCGCGCCTGCCTAATGAGTATTCAACTCAGAAAATGGGTCAAGAAAACTGTGGCGAGAAGTGTTTTTCTCTTTATTTCTGTTATTTAGTTCTTTATTCCAGCTTCATTTTGTTTGCAGCGCTTATGCGTTAGGTATATTGTCATTAAGCCATTTGGTATTGTAGACAGTCTACTTAGTACCTACTTACTACAGGAACAATGATGAATTAGTCGTAGTGACGTTTTTGGCCAATTCTGGTTATGCTAGGCGTCTTCCTCGGTTGAATATTTTCTAAAAACTTTAATAAAATGAAAATGCCTATTCACCTACCTCATTTCCATTATCGCAGTCAAAGCCTTGAGGCTGTCAATAACTCACAATATTAAAGTCTGGGTCTTGTATCAATGAATACGGTCCTGTCTCTCTGATTGATGTGGTCCAATATACCGCGACGGATCATTCGCAAACTACTTAGTTTATTCAACGCGAACATTGATTAAATATCAAACAGCGTTACAAAGTTGTAGTTAGTAATGAATGCTGGTTTGTGCAAATATTGGTAGCTAGTGAGTGGAACTACCTAGTTACCTACTAGTATTTCGTCGCATTCCTTGTTTTTAATGAGGTAACTCGAAAGCTTAGAATAGAATACTCTTTGTTATGTACACCATCCCAGCAATGCTTAAAAGCTACATATTATAGACAAGCATAAGGTAATTTAGCTTTAGCGTTAGTAATGGATGAGTACACAGGTATTAGGTACGAGACGGGGAAGACTTTCATGAAGGGCCTTCGACCGGCAGGGTTATTATTCTTTCTTTCTTTATTGGCTTCGCACGGTTTGTACATTTAGCCAATGTGACGTTATGAATTATTCATGTCGAAAAAGACGGCCGCGTGAACCGTCTTACGAGGGAGGTTTGAGAAAAAGTCATGATGTGGCCACTATGCTGCGATATTTAAATGTTCTTTATGAATTATTCACTGAATGCACTCTTACTACATAAATCACGCGCTTTTATTTAATAAACAACACTATAAATAGGTAATTTAAAGTCCAATGAAAAATGAGCGTGACACTCAGCTTGACTTTCCCGCCAAAACTCGGCGGGGTAATCACGTAACAGACTATCATACGTTTCATTTTGACAGTTCAACAACATTCATTGCGTTATTTGCGTTATTGAGCAGACACATTTTTGAACATATGAAGCAATGGAATAGCAATAAGCTTTACAATGATTACAACTGATAGTAGTCGTGTGTTACGTAATTAGGGTGCCGATATGGCACGGTGGCCTTTTGAGTGAGCTTCCAGCGTACGGCATTTTCGCTGGCCTGACTGGCTGGGTAAAAGACTTCCTGACTGAACAGTCCCTCCGAGTTGTTGTCGATGGATGCTCATCGGAGCCCATATCGATTAATGCTGGTATCCCTCAGGGGTGTGTTCTCTCTGCAACACTGTACCTGCTGCATATTGACGATCTGCTGATGCCCGGTCTCTATGGGTATGCAGATTACAGTAAGTACAGTTGTGGAGAGATACTGTTTGTGTCTATTTCCGTCGGACTATAAATTAAGAGTCTTCATCTTCAAGACTAGAATAGGCTCTTAATAAACTAGCGCGTAACTAACCATCAAGCGGGATTACGGTCAAGCACTAGTTTATAACTTAAAAAAAATAAAACCTCGGTGTCTAGAGGATTTTGTTGTTTAACTCGCCACCGACTTCTAGAGCCATGACAAAACTAAAATTCTTTTTCCTTTTAAGTATTTTTAGGGTTCCGTACCTCAAAAGGAAAAAACGGAACCCTTATAGGATCACTTTTTGTCCGTCTGTCTGTTTGTCTGTCAAGACCCTTTATCTCAAGAACGCGTAGACGTATCAAGCTGAAATTCATAGGAAATACTCAGGTCTATTGTCCCTTTAAGCTGTGAAAATATCAAACTTCTAAGCTAAGCCAATCAAAAGATACAGCCGATTATGTCGATATTTTCAACAAATTTTTGACACTTGCAAAAGAATCAAAACCTACAGGATACTTCCCGTAAACTCAGAATCTTGAAAATTGGCATGAAGCATTGTCATATAAAGCAAATATAGGAAAAATTGCGAAAATCACATTTTTTTAGTTATATAATATAATAAACATATTTTAATAAAATGGAACTTACTACCTTATTTCTCACGAACGAATAAAGTTATCAAATTGGAATTTATACCAAATACCTAGGTCTATTGTCCCTCTAAGCTGTGAAAATATCAAACTTCTAAGCCAAGCCAATCAAAAGATACAGCCGATATGTCGATATTTTCAACAAATTTTCGACACTCGCAAAAGAATCAAAACCTACAGGATACTTCCCGTAACCTCAGAATCTTGAAATTTGGCATGAAGCATTGTCATATAATGCAAATATAGGAAAAATTGCGAAAATCACATTTTTTAGTTATATAATATAATAAACATATTTTAATAAAATGAAACTTACTACCTTATTTCTCACGAACTAATAAAGGTATCAAATTGAAATTTATACCAAATACCTAGATCTATTGTCCCTTTAAGCAGTGAAAAAATCAAACTTCTAAGTTGAAGTGATCAAAAGATACAGCAGTTTATACCGACACCTTAGACGAATTTCCGTCACACGCTAGGGAATCAAAACCTACAAGGTACTTCCCGTGAACACAGAATCTCGAAATTCGAAATTAATAAAATAAATAAATTAAAATAGGCAAAAAAACACGAAGAAAAAAGAACTTTATATTATAGTACAGACAGATAAAGGAAAAATTGTGAAAAAGATAAATGTTTTTTTTTTTTTTTTAGAAGTTTGGCCCCATCGATCACCGATGATTCTGCCAACGTCAAGGTGGAGAGAAATAAACTAATTTAATATTATTATACGTAGTGGTTATCGACTGTTGATCAGTATTATTAGCGATGGTTCTTCTTTGGGCTAAAACAAACACAAGACGACACAAATATTAGTAAACATAAAAGTTGGAAGAGATTAAATTTTGATTTTGTTAAGGGAAATAAAATAAAATTATATAAGATTTTAATAAATGGGGTATGAGCCAAAGTTAAAAGGAAAGGTAGGTTGACAGGACGAGGAATATGTTTAGGAAGTAGATCATATAGATGATGAGATAGTTTAGGACAGGAAAAGAATAAAATATGTTCTAAAGATCCCTCTTCAAGACCACATTCACAAAGAGAATAGTCCCTGACCCTAATTTTAGCCAAGAATACTGGAGAGCAAACAAAACCAAGGCGGAGACGAATTATAATAGAGGTAGCCAACTTATTGATATATTTATGCTTAAAAAACCACGATTTAGAAGGAATAGACGGTTGAATAGACCCATAAAATTTGCCTTTAAGGAATCTGGAAGATTGCCAAAGGGCATTCCATGAACGAAAAAAGGAAGGACGGGCTAGAGCGCGTAGGTCACGTGGGAAGCAGTAATTATACACTGTGCTGCCGGATGTAGTTGCAGTTTTTGCACAAGAATCCACAAATTCATTGCCCGTAATGCCAGAGTGGCTGGGAATCCACGCTAAAACAACCTCGATACCCATTTGATGACACTTATAAAGCCCTAGTTTTAAGTGAGATGGGAAAGTTTTCCTTTGCACGGAATGAGTTTTTTAATAAATCCTGTAAGCAACTTTGAGAGTCTGTAAGAATAAGAGCCTTATTCAGTTTATGAGACTCTATGAATTTCACAGCTTCTAATAGAGCTATGGCCTCAGCTGAAAATATGCGAGTTCTGAGAGGGACTCTTAAAATTTAATATAATGTTGAATTTGGGGATCCAAACCGCAAATCCCACCCAGTCCTCGTTAGATGATTTGGATGCATCTGTATAAACGGTCACCCAATCAGGCCAATCACTACCAAGAATAGCGGAAAGGCTTTCATTGGCATTCAAGCAGTGCTTGTTGATGTCAAAATTTAGAAGTATTCTTGGCCGATATGTCAACACTGGGAAATCAGTTTCAAAAAGAGGGTTGATGCTAGTTTGAAAGATAGGGGCAGACAGGTCCTTATATTTTCTGAATGAATTGACAAGTAGAGGGGGGGCTTTATGTTTCCAGTATGGGGAGGACGAAATATGAGAAGATAAAGAATATATTAAGGGAAATAAAGGATGAGAACTAGAGCGGATAGAGTTAGTGAAAAATCTGTCCGCAAGATACTGACGACGGAGGTGAAGAGGAGCATCAAGGCATTCCACCTGAAGAGCATTAATGGGGGAGCATTTCATGACACCTGTCATGATTTGAAGGCACTTGGATTGGATTCTCTCAAGCTTGGACAGAGCGATTTTATTGCAGGGTTCTAATAGGAAAGAAGCATAATCAAAATGGCTGCGAACTATAGCGTTGTATAAAAGCTTTTGGCAAAAAGGGTGAGCTCCCCAGCGAACACCCGATAGGGCTCGCATGACGTTAACACCCTTCTCTGCTTTTCGCACAATGTGATTTAAGTGGTCTATACCTGAGAGCTTAGAATCCAAGATGAGGCCCAAAAACTTCACCCGATCCTTAATGGGAATCACTTCATGACCTATCAAAATATTGATGTCAGGAACGATTCTCCTACGAGTAAAGATTACTGCACTACATTTGGGGACAGATAGGTAGAGGTTATGATGCAAGAGCCAATTATTTAAATAGAAAAGAGCAGAATTAAGTTGGGTAGTAGCCACAGAAAAGGAAGAGGATACAGAATAAAGGACAATATCATCAGCATATTGAAGAATATTGCAGAAAGGAGAGACAGTGAGATCTAAGCTAGAGGTGTATAGGTTATAAAGAATGGGGCTTAAGACTGAGCCCTGCGGTAGGTCCAACCAAACAGAGCGAGGAGGGAGAAGGGTATTTTGATACCGGACTGAAATGGATCGACACGACAATAAGCTGCTAATTATGTTAATCAGTCTCACAGGGATACTCAGCTCGAGCATTTTCTGCCTGAGTATTGGAAGCTGGACACAATCATAAGCTGCAGAGATGTCAAGGAATACACCAATAACATGATTATTCTGAGAGAAAGCAAGGCGGACGTCTGAGGTAAAGATGCTTAGGTTATCTAAGGTACTCTTTCCTTTTCTAAACCCAAACTGACTATTTGATATTAGGCCTCTACTCTCTAAAATCCATTCCAGTCTATTCTTAACTAGATTCTCCATTATTTTGGCGAGCACGGAGGATAAGGCTATTGGTCGGTAAGACAATGGGTCCTTTGGATCCTTACCTGGTGTAAGGATTGGGATTATAATTTGAGTTCTCCAGGAGGGGGGAATTTCGCCAGAAATGAATATTTCATTCATAATCTGAAGTAAAAGTGTTTTGCAGGAGTCTGAAGATTTCCTAATGAAAGAATAGGGTATGCCATCTATACCAGGAGCGGAATCACGGAGATGGTCAAGAGCAAGAGAAAGTTCTGAAAAGGAGAAAGGATCATCCATTATATTCGAAGAGGAGCTAAGGCAGGGGAGTTCGTAAGGTGGAAGACATTCACGCTCAGGAGCAAAAGGAGGGGCTAACCTACAGTGGAAGTCATGGAGGAAGAAACTAGGATCGTTGGAAGTAGTATTAAAATCTTGCATGGCTCGACGATAGGATTTGATTCTACTCCAGACGATAGATAGGGATGACCAAGGGGAGAGGGATTCACAGAATTTGCGCCAGCCGATAGATTTCTTATTGGAAAGAAGTCTGGCAGTGCGTGAGGCAATCTGCTTGTAAGATATAAAGTCACCCATATCTAGAGATGATGAAAACCTGTTCTCTGCTTCCTTGCGATGGCGGACGCTTAATGTGCATTCAGCATCCCACCAAGGAGGAGAAGGGACTAGCTTACGAGAAGTTGGTTTTAATGGGATAGATGATTGGGCAGATGACAAAAGAGCAGAAATAAAACGCTCATAGGTGACAAGGAAGTTGGACGAGTTACATTGAGGGAAAGTACCAATTTCTCTGTCAAGGCAACTAGCAAATTCTTCCCAGTTGGCTTCAGCGAGACAGTACTTTAGGAGAGGTTGGAATGATTTGGGTGGAGGAACAGCTGAAGGAGGGAAGTAAGAAATAGAAATAGAAAAGTGATCACTTCCAAAGGAATTTGATATCACTGACCAGGATAGATGGCAGACTATTGAGGGAGAGCAAAAAGAAAGATCTGGGACACTAACGTTTTGGGTCGGAGAAACTCTGCGAGTGGCAGATCCATCATTCAAGATGCATAGGTTAATGTCATCCAGAAGATCCAACAGACAAGAAGAACAAGGATCATTGCAATGGGATCCCCAAAGTGTATTTTTACAATTGAAATCACCCAAAAGAATAATGGGAGGAGGTATAACAGAAAGGATAGATCTGAGTTCAGAAATAATGTTAGGATTAGGAAGGGGAATATATACAGAGATAAAGGAAATATCTGAAACCCTAGCGGGTACGACATGAAGACCAGAACCATGATTTGGTAAGGGGATTTGCGTGAACTTAACACATCTATTGACTAAAAGGGCAGAACCTGCCCTTCCATCATCTCTGTCATCGCGGAGACATGAGAAGCCTGGAATCCTGAAATAGGATGCAGGCCTAAGCCATGTCTCCGATGCAGCAAAGACGGATGGTTTATAATGGTTTATTAAATAGATCACATCCTGCTTGTTACGTTGGATGCTTCTACAATTCCATTATAGAATTTTGAGATCCATTGGAAAGATTCTTTCGCGATAGCACTGATAGTAATTGTTCTAAAAGAACAGAGACATTGTACGGTAGAGAGTGTGAGAATTTGGAAAGCATATTAATAAGGGAGCAGAGGAGAAGTTCAACCAGATTATCATTGGGAGTGGCAAGAGGAGTAGTTTCAAAAGGAGAAAGAAGTGCACAACCATTAGGTTGTGAAGAAGAAGGAGAGGCTACAATAGAATTTTGAGTGTTAATGTCATAGGATTTGCCTAAGACAGGTTGAGGGCGACGAGGAGTGAAAACAGTTTTATTGTAGGAAGTTACTGGAGAGGTAGGAGGTTGTAAAGGAGAAGATTGCACATGTTTAGGTAAAGTATGGGATAGACGGGGAGTAGATGCAGCCTCAGAGAAGAGACGTTTTGGCTGGGGATACCTTACAGAAGCTTCCAGGTAGCTAATGTTTTCCTGAGACATGACCAATTTTATGGCCTTCTGGCGAGCATGCTCGGGGTATTTTGGGTCAATGGCTCTGTGGTTACCACCACGACAAGGGAAACATGTGACCTCTGAGTCCACAACTGAACAAGAATCGCCACTGTGATTTTGGGAGCAACTATAGCAGCGCGGCTGTGATCTGCACTGATTTGCTATGTGGCCAAAGCGACAGCAATTACGGCATTGGATAGTAGGGAGTTGGTATACAGAAACCGGAAGCGATGCATTATAGCAAAGGACTCTTTCAGGCAGTCTTTGTCCTAAAAATGTAAGGACCACCGAGTGAGAAGGGATCCAGGACGTGGAGCCATCCTTTCAGGATTTAACATTTAAACGCCTAGCTCTGATCACCTCGCCAAAGTTTCCATTACAGGAAATACCTTCAACCAGCTCTTCAAGAGACCATTCTGTGGGGATGTCTCTAACAACACCCATCCTAAATATGTGGAATTTTGGTATAAACGCCTCGTATTTGTTGCTCTCCAATACACCAAGGGACAAGAAATTGTTTGCGCTGTCAGCTGACTTAAAGTCTATGGAAATTTTGTTCCGACCCATATTTTTGATGCATCCCTCTTTAATGCCTTCCACATTATGCTTATGGAGGAACTGTGCAAACTTTAAAATTTTAAAGGACAGACCTGCTGACGGTTCCGTCTCTGCCCTTGAAACGTAAATAGTGAAGGGCCCCTGATCTAATTGCGAATACTTTAATTTCGCATTGGTTTCGTATCCAGGTTTGGTATAAACAGACTGGATCGATTCCGCTGGAGACTGAGTCTTCTTAGCCTCAGAGCTTACAATATTAGCCTCGGCTAGAGGTCTCTTAGATGCTCTTGGGATATCAGGAGGTAATCCTCCGCCCCCATCAGGGGGTTCATCCATAATAAAAACGGCTTACCTTTTGATGTATAAGTACTCCACCACCGAGACAAAACAAACACACAAGCCAAAACAAAAACACACAAGCCAAAAGATTAGAAACAATACGCTGAAAAGAAAAAAATAACCTATAAATCTAACACTCTCAACCACGCGTTGGACGAGAATCCCATAAAACCATTTGCTACGATATCGATAACTTCAATGACATAAATTTGAAGTTACATAAAATATTATTTTTGCTTACATGACATAAAATATTTTTTTAATAATTATAAACTTACTACCTACCCTTTTTCACATGAACGCGTAGAGATATTAAAGTTGAAATTCATATCAAACACTTCTTAAATCTAATTGCCTCTAAACTGTGAAAAATTCCAAATCAATGCTAGTATTATAAATGCGAAAGTAACTCTGTCTGTCTGTTTGTCTGTCTGTTGCGATTTTGATGAAGTTTGGCACAGACAATCTTTAGACATCAAATTTTTCCGGGATAAAAGGTAGCCTATGTTCTTTCTCAGGAAAAGAACAGTTCTCTAGGGGAATTTAAACAGCGCGATATAACCGAACTCAACGCGGGCGAAGCCGCTGGCGGAAAGCTAGTACGTCATAAATTGTAAACCGCTACGTTTGTACGGCGGAACCCTCGGCGTGCGAGTCCGACTCGCATTTGGCCGGTTTTTTTGAAGTCAGTTTCTATTTTTTTGTAAAAGTTTTTATTTCATGCTTTTCAGTGTCTTAGTCGAAATTCGAAAATTATTTTTTTTTCCACCTCATAAAAATATTGGCAGTCATAACCCACGTTAGAATAAGTTTTCATCAACACCAAAAAATCCCCTATCTCAAAAACTACTGAACCGATTTTGATGAAACTTATAGTTTTGCCTAAGTTGAACAATACATAGTACCTACTACTTACAAAAAAAGATTTAAATTTAGATTACCTAAAGCGGACTTGTAGTCCGGAAATATGTGCGGCACAAACATAAAAACATACATACCTACTTACATATACTTGGGCTGTCATACATACGGGTCGACTTCAAAAAAAAGGAGGATACCTCCTTTTTTTGAAGTCGGTTAAAAATGGAAAGAATTTTTACCATATCTTTACTGGTTGATGACTTGATTTTGATTTTGCATTTCATTTAGGAGGTACCTACCTACCTTCTACCTATATTTGGTAAACCGAACAATCCGGATAATCGACGCGTTTTTTTTTTTTTAAATCGAATAAAATACTCAATTCGCATCATATATTTAAAAATTTCATTGAAATCGATAACTTGGTCTTTGCTATTTACATTTTAAAGATAACTTCATGTAGATGCTGTCCGCGGCTCCGTTTCAAATAGTCCATTCGGAAGGTCCAATTTTGCATCACTTTTTCGAGCATTTCAGCCTGTATTCCACGAAATACGCGCGTTATGTTATCCTGTAAGGCTTCAATCGTGTTCGGCTTGTCCACATACACTAACGACTTTACATGACCCCACAAGAAATAATCCAGAGGCGTCAAATCGCATGATCTTGGCAGGCAGTTCATAGGGCCATTTCAAGAGGCAAGCTGCTCACCAAATTTATTCTTCAACATGTCCATTGTTTCACGAGTTGTGTGGCATGTGGCACCGCCTTGATGAAACTACATGTCAACCAAGTTCAACTCCGCCAACTGGGGCAAAAGAAGTTGCGTATCATGGCTATCGTTCGCCGTTGACGGTAACGTTTCTTCCACGGTCCTCATTAACACTGGCTGCTGCGGCTGCAATATTCCCTTCAGTACGCATGCGAGATAGTGGTTTAATGTCCAACAAAGTAAACTTGGTGCGAAATTTGGTGATAACAGAACGAATTGTTGATTCACCAGGTCGATTATGACGACCATAATTTGATCATAACAAACGATACCTACTCATTTTTCATGGAGCACAAATTTTGATAATAAATTTCAACAATTTGCAGTCGTTGCTCGTTTGTAAGTCTTTCCATGATGAAATGGCAGAGTATACTGAAAACTTTATCACTTTGATAGATAACGTTCGGAAGCCATTACCAACCCGTGCCGCCAACCTAAAAAATTTAACTTTTAAAAAAGCATCCGTTATGATGGAACAATGTTGTCTCTCTTCTTACTTAGTTTTTCCTTAACAATTTAACATTTTACGATAACTTTTAACAGATTAACGAGGACCTGGTACGCAGTGGACTCTCTGCAATCTCCGTGAAACACGACAGCGTGATACAATGTTTGAGCATGTCACGCGCTTGCGAGAGGATGCAAATACCGCCTGGCCTCGTTAAGGTGACGCGCTTATCTATTTATGTAGATGAAGACCTCTTGTCAACTCCTGTAAACCTACTTAGTGAGGTTCTTCACCTGTCGAGCCTTAAGTACGGACGACAGCAGCTTAAGCTACCCGAAACTGTCAAATATTCTCAATCTGCTTTAGAGATAAAAGTTGAAAAACTAATAAAGAAATCTGGCAGATCGTAATAGCTCGTTGTGCTGTCGTCTGTACTTAGATAGGCACTGAACATAGAGCACGGAAGCGTTACGCCGACAGCGACTGTAGTTTCCTATTCCTACTAATGTAGTCCTGTTAAAGTGGTCAGAAGTTGATGTAGGTACCTACTTAATGTTTAGTCGCCATGTTTTTAATCGCGTCTAAAATGTCTATGGAGTATCTTAATTTGACAGGACTAAACTAATATGTTATCTTCTATCCTTTTCTTAACGAAATGGAAGGAATAAGATGCACTGACCTGAAAATTCGTTTAGTTTGTGAAAAAGGAAATTAGGGCTAATATCTAATACAAATGTAATATTTATATCTAGGTACTATAATTTTCTAAAATAAAGAGTACCTATTCTCCATCGGTTTAGTTACAGTGGAGTGGAGTCAAAAGTGGAGTACCACTTTTGACACTTATTGTTATTGCAATAAAGTTCAAAAGTGGTAATGCACTTTTGACCCTTACCTGTAGAAAAAAACTCGTGACTAAACGTAATACCAGTCACAGTTGTCTTGTTACATAATAATAGTTGTCCTCTTAAATTTAGAAACCAAAACCTAAACCGATGGTGTATAACACTTCAATTTTACTTCTCAACTAATAATGTGTTCTTTTTCATCAGCATCGAAACTCCTTCAGGAGTCTCCACCGTCCCGACTTAAAACGTGTTCCTTACTTGCGTCGCATGTCGCCTGATGAACTGGAAACCTTGTTCCGGGGGTACGCCGACTTACCCCCCAAAACGATGCCCAAAACTGGTAAGGCTTTTATGTGTCCTGAACTTAAAATTTTTGAAAATATACTTAAAACCTCGGTTCTCAAATGATGATGATAATCATTGTGAAAAAACTAGCAGGCCTTGAATCGAACATTCGAAGACACCAATTCTCAATAGGCTTGCGTTGTGGATTATAGTTTTGAGCACCGGGGTGGTTTTTAGTCAGTAATAATCTGACAGACCCCGTCGGCCGCCCCAGGTCGGCGGACATCCATGGGATAAGAAACAAAAAGGCCATAATAATCCATCATCATTAACCTATAGCAGCCCACTGTCGGACCTAAGCCTCTCCTACTGCACAATTGGATTTTCGGCAATTTTCATCCAGCTTCTATCAGCTATTCTGCGAAGATCGTCGCTCTACCAGGCCATACCACCTTAAGTTTTCCGATTCGGTGAATGTTACATCATAATCAACGATATTAATTTTTTTTTAAAAATCTATAAAAGCGACTAGAATAATCTGTATTAGATATTTATATTGCGCCAATCAGCACGGTGCAAACGAATTGATATTTTGCCCTGAAGTGGGACACAACTCCTATCCCATTGCAGGGCAAAGGTCTTCTTTCCCGCCGATAGTGACATGGACCACGTTCGTGTTGACGAGTGGCAGCCAAGATTGAAGGCCTGTATTCAAAATCACGGAGGTCATTTTGAATACACTTTATTATCATAAGAATCTATCCCTTGTTAAGTTCGTTTTGGTGCATAAATGGTTACCTAATGAATAAACTTGTTTCATTTATTTCATATTAAACATGTGACAAAATTTATGACCCGACTAGGTACTTATTTTTTTCTATTGTGGCCAATCTTCAAAAGAATATCGACTCGAATCTTTACACGTCTTTTAGAGTTCGGCATTAAATTTTCGAATCATTTCAGATTTTCGAGAGGAAAAATCAAAAACGCCATTTCCACTCGATGAGAATCATCAGGAAAAGGATAAAATTGATGCAAAAGAATCTTGCAGACCCGACGAGGGTACGTAGGTCTTTATTTTTGTCGTTTTAATTGACCGTTTTTTATCCTAATTTATTTTTGGCAACTGGATTGGTCGTATAATAAAAGGTTCTTTTGGAGCGTGGCCAAAGGGTTAACCGTGGAGATGTTGCAAATATTCTTGTGTATGTTTGACTATATTTATAAATCAATGCTTAGGACCTTAATTTTTAACGATTAGTTAATAACGGAACCAAAAACCGGCCATTACTTCTTTTTATTTTCCATTCCGCTGGATGCGGGAGGCGCAGGACCGGTCGTCGTGGACAACCTTGGGAGGCCTCCCCCAAGATTGTCAACAACGACCGGTCCTGCGCCTCGTCCAACAGTGGACGTCTTTCGGCTGAAATGATGATGATGACAGACTTTAACAGCTCAAGCTGCCTAAAACTGTAAAAATTGTCCCAATTTTCGACAGACCGTTAAAACAGTTTTTTGTGCTGAGAATTGTCTAACACATGTAATATTTTAAATCGCGAGGTTTTTGCCGATACTAAAGAAGAATTTAGTTAAGGAATTTAAAAAAAAAAAAAACTTTTATCATAGGTAACGGAGCAGTTCCATTGCTCCCTATTTTGGAAAACCGATCTGGGGGCCCAGAGGACGTCCCGGCTGGCATGAGACTGCATGGCGCTCGCGCAAGACTCTATACCTCTGTCCTAGCAGGCGCTAAAGCTGGCGATCAACCAGAGTGAGTGTGTTGCACATGTGTTCCTAGCCTTTAACATAATGATGTTGTGTATTTAGCTGTCAACCAGCCCCCTAATCGGCGAAGACATTTTTGTCAAATGATTGCGACTAGTTGGGATCAGTTGGGAACGTTCGGACCGCCCATTGGTCCGCTCGGTCCAAACGATCCCAACTAGTCGCAATCATTTGAGAAAAATGTGTTCGCTGATTAGGAGGCAGATTTCTGTATGTTGGATAAGGACATATGGAGGACGGGTCTGAGCAGTTATGATGCGATATGTGCCGGGTACGATGCGCTAAATGTTGTTGTGTCGGGAGTTCGGTCGTGGGGGGTCTCCAGATCAATCTCCCTCTGGTACAGCATCGTTGGTCGTGTTGTTAATAATAATCGTCTTCCTTCCTGTTCACTCAGTGTTTTTGAGTGAGTAAGCTCTTAATAAACTAGCGGGCTTTTCCATCAACGATTGCATCACAGCTTACCATCAGGCGGGATTGCAGTCAAGTACTAGTTCTGGCCACTATCGTAGCACCGTCTACATACCTACATCTTGTAGGTCGTCCGTTCGAGCCAAACTAATTGGTGTAATTTATTTTGTCACCATTGATTTCCAACCGGTGAAACAAAATGAATTCTATAAGATTTTCTTATTTCAGCGGCATATCGACTCATGAAGACTATGATACGCGTGTTCCCGATGACCCAGTTCCCGACGAAGAAGTGCAACTCAATGAAGAACTACAAATTATTCTACCCCCACGCTACGATGATGTTACAGCAGATTCTTCCATCACAGCCGCTTCCACAGAAGACAGCAGCATTAGTTAGATACAATACATGCCTTATCGTTAATAATTAAGGTTCAAATTTTAATAAACCTAATTATTAATGAAGTTTAATCCAAAAATTAATATTGGCTCAAAAGCACGTCGAAAAGTGACCAGGCTGATGCGACTTTCAAGAAAAAAAATTGGTAGAATTTTCATGTATTTGGACTGGCTTATTAGTGATTTTATTCAAAAAATTTGATTTATAATTTATTTCAAAGTAAGTCTGTACTCAAGTATACTACACTCTCTGATGTTTAATTTAATGGTTTTCCTACTTAGTACCTACATGCTTTTAATAGTTATTTCTGACAATTTTTCGTTTGATATTAGTCTTTTGTAGGAATAAAACTAGACGTTTCAAGGGTGAATTTACTTATATTGAATTTATCTTTCTACAATATTATACAATAGGTATTGATTATCAACGCTTTCCTGCGCGATAATCCCAGCGATACATGACCATACAATTAATTATTATTTTTACATCTGCGTGCAAAATAGTTGCTAGAAAATTTTAATTGCACTTTTAATTTCAAATGATGTTCAATTGATATTATTAAAGGTATATCAGTTCTAAAGTTGATAGATCCATGACCTTATTGTACACTGTCATGTTTTCGAGTATTACCATCGATCATTAGAATATTCTAGAAAATAATCATACATACAGGTTCTATGAAATATATTTATATCACAAAGTATAGGTGAATTTCAACAAAAATGATTAAGGCAAGAAATAATACCGAACGTGGAAGGTTGCCGAAAAAGTAGGCAATGGACCTGGAAATAAGAGCCAAATTGGATTAACGAGGACTCCTAGATTACTTATTCTGAGGAATATCCTAGATCAAGTTGCTGAAATGAGGCGCAAGACGGTCTTATTTGTGTATTATTGTCTCGAGTAAATTTTCATTCGAACGATACCACTCCTATCCTTCATTTGCACTGAATCTGAGGAATCCCCCTACAACTGCGAGGGCGGAACAAAACGAATCCCTTCTACTTTCATATTTTTCTACTTTTTGTGACAGAATTTGGGTTCATTTAGCAGCTTGTATTGTTATCAAACCCTAACCTCAAGTACCGCTGATATTTGGAAATCAAATGCCTATCTAAATACGAAATATTCTAAAACATTCTGTATATGACCATCTCAAGCTCTGCCTTATTTGCGTACGCTACCACTAAGGACAATACTAAGGATCACTTTTACATCAAACCGCCGTTTTATCTGTGCTAACAGCTTATTGGTGATGGTAGGACTTGCTCTAAATCTAGCAAATAACTTATTAATTACGTCGTTCCCTAATATTAACCAAGTCGATGTTCCTACATGCAATTTCTAATTTCGTTGAACTATATTGCGTTATGTATTAGAAAATCTATTTATTGCTTTATCTCTATGTACTTTCTTTTAGCATAATATATCGCAAGTTCTTTTAAATAATCATTGATTCATTAACAATCATGGAGTAGATTAGGATGGAGTGAAGTTTTGAGTTTGAATGGTGAGTTTGTGATACATTGACAGATTCTCTGAATGGTAATGCTAACTAGAGTAACGAGCTCGCTGAGTACAGATTCTAACACCGTAACGTTTGGTTTCCTAAGTGTAGTGACACATCTGCGGAACGTACGGCGCCGAAAGCTCAGCGGCTGAAGTGTGAGTCGCAATATTCAGTTGTTATGACAAACCAAACGGTCAAAACGCGGCGTCTTGTTCAGCGCGCTACGCGACGGAAAGTTACGTGGCGTCATCGTCAATCTGTCTGTGTCGACACTTTATGGAATGCGGTTTTTGGAACGTACCTGAATTGCCCAGAAAAATGGATTTAATTAGAATATTAGCTATTATAGAGGGCTTAGAAAACGCGCGCGATACACAACACACGCCGAACGTTCAGCTGCGCCTGCCGAACTTTCGGTCGCGCAACGCATCGCGTGATGTGTCGCTTGCTATGCAAAATACATTAAATACGTATTATCTGAAAAAACCGCCCGAAGGAAGGTTAGGCCCTACGCCGAACGCAGCGTAATTGCGGCTGATGTGTCATAGAGTACTTAATTACACTGCGAGCGTATTTAGTCAAACTTTCGGCGCCGTACGTTCCACAGATGTGTCGCCACACTAATGTTCTTCTACCTCTTGCCTGCTCTGCTCTCAACACTCCATTCCTAACCTACTCTTTATAAATCAAGCCTGAATATTCTAACCAAGTTTGCATCTAAAATCAGCCTTGTATAAGCGAATCACCCTTTTGGCAAAAGCCCTCACGAAACGAAGCTATAAAAATTAAACAATTCGCTAGAAAAAATCTCATTTCAAGGTCCATTCAAGTGTCGTATTTACAAAATCAGATGGTCCCGAACTGACTTACTACTGGGATTGTTGGTATTGGACGCTTTACTAATGTATGCTTTATTCGCCTGGAATAAGACTGTTAATTCAATAAGCTTTCAAAAGGGTGGACGTTCAACCAATATGGGTATGTTGTTACACTCTGACACCAAAACAGATCGTCTCGATTTCCCCACAGTACAGATTTAAGTTCCTCACGTATGAAATATATTATGTACAAAGATCAGCCTTAGCATTTTAGTAAAGCGCCCACACTTCGCCCGCCAAAGAATCACATAGAAAGCTGAAAGCGATACATCGTACATACATAGTGAATTGTGTCTAGAAAATTTCGCATACAAAAATCAACATTCAAACAGCGACAGTAATAAAAATACTCTTCAATATGTACATACATTGCTTTAATATGTACATTATTGTATGAGGGTAGCTTGACTATTGTTATGAAAAAATGAGGGTATGTCAAAGTAGTATTTAAAAAATAAAGAAATTACGGCTTCAGTCCTCATTTTTGATCCGTAATTACTACGAATTGTTAAAATCTCTGATGGTTATATTTTTTGCAAAATGTGTTTTAGATCAATTTTAATTAAAATTATCCAAAAACACATTTTGCAAAATATAAATACGTATCAGTAATTATTTTTAATAATTGATAGAAACTGTGGATCAAAAATGGGCCCTAACATTTTCACATTGGTCATAGGTTATTTTATATATTTTAATTATTAAAAAAATAAACAGAATACAAGATTATTAAATATAATTAATAATAATATAACATACACTATGTTTTAACATGTCAATTTATAAACGTCAAAAGTGTGTGATTTTTTTTATTACTTTCTTTTAACCCTTGGTCTGTAATATTTCAAGCAGGAAATTACTAACTATAGTCAAGCCACTTCCATACAAATGTCCTACGCAGCGTGCATAGCTAACGCGTAAATATCCATAATAAACAATATTGCGACCATCCACACATAGTCCTCGATTACCCACAATAATGCATTACAAACTTTATTCTACATTACTATACAAAGGAGGTAAACATTTAAACTAAATAGAAAAAAAAAACATTTTACTTTATGTAATAGTTCTTTAAATAACATAAAAAAATAATCAAATATCATTACAACAAAACTTTCTAAATTTGTTTTTATTTTTTAAATATGGAATAATTGATTTTGTGACAAGCATTTGCTTGCTTGCTATCTAACGTTGTGTTCACACGGACAGTCCCTCGCACCTCACTGGAGCGTTTTTGTCTGTATAACCATTATATAGAATCAACACTGGTATTCACAATGACGTTGCTTGTTCCGGCACACGGGCGCTTACTTAAATTAAATGGCATCGACATCCTCACCTGGAATTAGAGAAAAACATAGTTTATTATATCACAATTGGTTTAGGAATGCATTAGGAAGCGTTGAGATCATCATCTCAGTGTTAACCCCAGTCAAATCCGAAGCTGGGGTCCGCTTTACCAGTCTGCTTATTTGGCTAAACTTCGATATTTTCCGTGAAGCGACTGCCATCTGACCTCCACAACCGGTAGGCGATATCGAAGCATTACAGATCAATCGTTGAACTTTTGAGGACTCCCAACAACCCGTAACGACTGCTATTAGATGTTCGTATGGCAACCAGGATCAACGGTTTAACGTGCTTTCCGAGGCACGAGCAGACCAGTGCGAATATTCATATTCATGCGTACAAATATTTGCACTGCGCGGGGAACCCGCTTTAGGAAGCGTTGAAATTACCCGCGAAATCCTAATATCTTTACTTTTATTGCAAATTTAAAAGTCAGTGTCATGTTGAATAATGGTGAAAAAGCATAATTCGCATGAAATAGATATTCAATAAGATTACGCCCATTGTGTCACCCTTTGGTAAATCTTCATTTGTGTGGTCTGTAATTTATATGATATACATAATATTCTATGTACAATATATAAAATTGAAAGGGTTTTATGCAATGGTTGTAATGATTATAATTTTTCACATTACATCCTTGTTAGAACATAACATACGAACAGACACTGACCTTACAACCCATCAGGAAGCAAATAAAAAAAGGAAGAACATTTGAGTGTCGTGGGCAACCTAACGCATTCACCGTAAGTGGGTACAGACCACAGCCCATCAAGCTGCTACAATCTGGCAGATTTCTTTATTAGATTTTCAACATTATCTATAAGGCATCAAGGCTCAAAGTTGATTTTGACCTGCTGTCGTCCGTACTATTCTATAAATTATGGAAATGTCAACAGCAGATGTCACCTTATTTAATTGAAATTGAAATAGATGAATCAACCGGTTTGACTTTCACTGGAAAGTCGTATCAAATGAGACTTGAAATGACGAACGATACCGACTGTAGCGGTGACGGTGGAAGGTCATAAGAGTAAGGGAGAGGCCAAAAGAATGCGTTGCGGCGTCGCATCGCAAAAATCTTTGACGCCACACGACGGCACGCACCCAAAAGCCTATTGCTGTGTACAGTCGTTTTTGCGATACGACGCTGCAACGCAGTAGTGCGACTTCGCACTAACGGTGGAATTTCTTGCCCGTTCTGCTCCTTTTGGAAGGAGCGACTCAAATATAACGGATAAAATATAATCTACCTATAACATTACCACTTCAGGAAGTACACTTTACTTATCTCCTCTGCTTCTATTTAAGACTACGTGCATTGCATGCGGTGCAGCTTGCATCACACATTACACAGCCTTTCAAGTGACATCAAGTAAGGTTGAGCATGTGGATTTTTGACAAACATTTGATTTTTGAAAAATTGTAAGTCCTATTATTTTGGTTTCTCAAATACAGGTACTGGACTATAAACTAATTGAAGCGGATTAAATTTGGCTGGCTTGGCTGAATACATAACTACCTCTTTACATAATAAAAAAACTACCGGCGGGAAAAAGTTCGTTTTGGGTTCGTTTGATTTTGACGTTAGTACGCAGCGTAACACACACGAATAGAACATACTTTTTCATGAAGCCAAATTGTATTTACTCTGGTAATGTTAGTTAATATTTATTAGTTGGTGACTATTGAATTTTCCCATCATAGCTTCAAGGAACCAACACTAGCTTGTAAAAAATATTTTATTCATAGACATTTATTAGTCCAACCAGCCTCGAGAAATAGAGTCTAGATATAAATGAGTTCTATCATAACCCAGCAGTATTTTAAAAGTCACGTCTGAATTGATAGTAGCTAGCCGCTGACAAGGATTCAATTGATTGTCAGCTAGTTCTGTTCCATTCATATAAAGTATCCAATATGTAATAATATGTTTTGTGCCTGACACATTGATACTAAATATTATGGAACAATGAACACTAATTATTTTCGATACACTCGACATAGTGACGCGCAAACTGAAAAAAAACCATGTATGGTTGGGAAACAGGTGTGGTACTGATTCCCGTGTAGTCTTGCTCACATATTTATGACTACACTTCCCCAGAAAACAATGGCGATTAGTATAGTGTGGAGGTATAAGGCGCAGCGTGTAAAGCTCACTCATCCTCCATAGAAAAGGGAGGATCCTCCGACCAGACTGGGATTGTCTGGCGGGCCACTTTGCCCGCCGGGTGATGTTGTGAAATGTATGCGTGCTAGTTGCACAGAAAACTGATGAGATGCAGGATTCGCGTGACGTCAGTATAACGCGTTGTTCGCATGTTGCGTTATAGGCACCGCTACAATAGTAAGTTAGCTGATATCCGACTAAAGTAAAAATATTTGAAATTGTCGCGTTAAGTGATTTTTATTACGTAGGAATTAAAGTTATTTTTACATTAATATATATTTGTTTTCATCACACATGCTCGTAAACAGTGTTAATAAACGCAAGTAAAGTAGGCGGGATGTCCCGTAATGTCCTCGGGCTTGCAAAATTTCATTGTGAGCCCAAGGGCGTGAAATGTAATTTTTTTATAGATATATTTCAAGAAGGTTCAATATCATCTAAAAACTAAGTAAGTCTTCGTTGCGGATTTTCGAATTTAGAACTATTCATTAACTTCATTCAAAATAATTATGTAGAAGGCACTAGAAACCAGTTACACATTCATTAATTCAAATTTAGAATGAAAAATGCTAATATTTTGGCTGCATACTTTTTTTTTTTTCAAAAATAATCGGTGCCGCCCGCGCAATTAAACCAATCAGAGCGGTCCGTCTTTTTCCGCCATTGTCGTTATTTTTAATATTTTTCATAAGCTATTCTTTAGTAGTTTACATACTTGAAGAAAATAATAGTATAGTTTACTCGCAAATGTGATGAAAATTGTACATTGTTTGCCTCGGGCGGAATAGACATTACAAATGCCTTACATCCCGCCCTAGAAAAACAATGTACTATTACATTTTTGGTGATATGTCGTCATGTTAAGATACGTACCGTGGCGGGCGCGGCGGCGCTCGGGCCGCCTACTCTGCAGCTCATAACTTATGGTTGCTGGTTAGCCAGGTGAGTCCTTCGTACAGGCCGTCACCTGACGTCGCACACGACGGCTGCACGTACCAGTTGCGGTCCCGGATGCGCGTCAGCCCTAGCTTCTCTTGTATCTCGTGGGGTTTCATTGCTGGAATTGTATTTTTTTTATTACTAATTAAAATAAACCTTAACAGTGCACCACCTGCTCTTTAATAATTTAACCTTTAAAAGGTCAAATGATGACCCTGCAACCTGTTACTACTCCATGCGCGTATATGCGACCTTTGGCCGAACAATTAATGAATAGCTAGCACCATTTCTCGTAGCTGTGGAATGGCGTGCCCTACATTTCATACTTCTTGAAAGGAGTGTTTCGTTAGACCTCGTATTCTTTGTTGATGACTAGCTGACCCGTGCCTACTTGGTTGGGCAGTAAATATTTTTACTTGTGATGAAATCCGAATATACGAAAGTCATTTTATTTTTCGGGTAATATTTAGCCAGGAATACTTACAAATAACGGGTAACACAGTTTTCAAAATCGGTTTAGTAAATCGAGAGATTACCCCCTACATCCTCACAATCTTTCATCTTCTTCTTTAGCCTATAGAGGTCCACTGCTGGACAAAGGCCTCCTCAAGGCTTTTATTATGAGTTCGCCATAATCCCCACGCTTGGCAGGCGGGTTGGGGATCGTAGTAGTTTGATATTCCACAACATTTAGGTCCGTATTCCAGAAGGAAACTCAAGCATTGATCTCTGCTTAAGCATTACTTAAAACTAGTTTCAACCAATCAAATGGTTTGAAACGAGACTTAAGTGGAGTTTGAGTTTTGAGTGACGTTCTGTAATACGTACCTTACAGTCTTTATAATTGGTATACTTTGTCAAATGTATCGAGCATTATATAGGTACACTAGAATATTTTTAAACAGTTCGAATTCCAAGTTTATTTTGAATCAGTCAGTAAAACCTCTTTATTTTTAATCCTCATAGCTAATTGACAATTTTGACTCCATTTTTGTATGCTTGCGGAGTTTATCTTTATGCGATTGTTACACTCCTCCTTTTAAAATTACATGTCACATATGTACAACGCCCAGTGGAAACAATTGTTGGTGGACCAAAATAAATAACTTGCGGACCAATTTTTTTATATTCTCTACGTCTGGACGTCAAGGAGATACTTGTCTGATTTCTCATTAACGAATGAATTCCTCAAATATATCTAAAGAGTACCATGTATTTGGAAATTAATCAGTACAGTAACAGTTCATAATAGTATTTAGAAAAATGCTGAGAAACATTAACGCATTCTTTCAGAAATTAAGTTTGGTGAGTCCCAGAGGATGAAGAAGTCTTATGAAGGTTCTAATAACTGTATTAACATACCATCAGGCAAGTCCTGTTTGTTAGCGAAGATGAGTATGATAGCGTCACGCATCTCCCGGTCATTAATAATCCGGTGCAGTTCCTGGCGAGCCTCGTCAATACGATCCCGATCCGCGCAGTCCACTACGAATATTAGACCCTGAGTGCCTGGAACATAGTAATAAAGATTTTAGTATTTGAGAAAAATTATACAATATAACTTTACTTTCTAAGAATATCTTGGACACTGAAAATAATTACTGATTACAAGGTGAAGGAAAACATCTCGAGGAAACCCGGACTGTACTTGGAAAAGGGGTTAACCCCTTAATCATAAACGATGCTTAAAGTTAACTAGTGATAACCGATTGTTTAACTATATATTTTAAACGTTTGCACATCACTTAACTTTAATCATCGCTAATGAATAAACCCCATAAACACTGTGGTGTTTAATCATAAGCGATGATTAAAGGTGACGTTAAAAGATCAAAAATATATGGTTAAAGAATCGCTAATCAATAGTTAATTTTAAACAACGTTGATGAATAAGGGGGTTAGTCTGAAATCGTCAACATTGAGCAAGCGTGTTGATTACGCTCAATAGACCCGTGCGCAACAGTGGGACGACAAAAAGGTTGATGATGATGATGATCCTATAGGTATTAGAGATTTGAGTATTGGACATTGAGCCAGGTAAACATTATTTTCGTATAGGTGGTTTAACCGTAACATAATCATGCCAGGAAGCAGTAGAACCATGTTTGATGACAACGGTCAGTTCCAAAAAAAGACTGGTTGAATTATTTAACGAGCGCGTTTGCGGCAGGAGCGGTTTACTCGCAGACCGCAATTTATATCTGCCCTTGTATTTAACATTTCCACATTTGCCCTTTTTAACCGACTTCAAAAAGGAGGAGGTTACTCAATTCGACCGTATATTTGCTTTTTTTTTATGTTTGTTCGCGCATAACTTCGTCGTTTATGAACCGATTTTGATAATTCTTTTTCTGTTGGAAAGAAGACGTTCCCAAGGTGGTCCCATGATAAGGATATCAGGGTTTGATGGTGGAAGACCAGAGAAAACAAGGAGAACTTTCAAAAATTGCAGGGGCGACTAGTGTGTTTCTTAGCATTTTCATTAAGTATTTCAAAGCACTACAATTTAATAAAGGTCTGGAGTAGATCTGATGATGGAGCCGGGAGACATTCGAGGGAACTCCTCAACAATTCACAGCAGCTACCTTGCGTTTGGGCTCGATTAATTTGTATTGATAAGAACTTTACACCTAGATGGGTTGTGACTGTCATAAGAGCTCTGATGATGAAGACAAAGGCCAGTTCCGGGAACTCCTCGACGGATTACAGTAGCTACTTTGTGGTTGGACTTAATTCATTTATATTGACGAGACCTTTGCACCCATTGGGTTAAAATAATGGTCTGCAGTAAATTTAATGATGAAGACCATAGGCAGTTGAGGGAATACTTACGGGTAAAAATTAAAGTAAACAAAATTACGTCGTTTCCCAACTATATTTGCGTCGGCTTCCAGTCTGACTGGATGCAACTGAATACATAGTACTTTTAACAACTAAAAAGTGTAAAATAAAAACTTTTTTCACAAAAAAACAACCGACTGTTTAACCATACATTTTTGACGTTTGCGTGTCACTTAACTTTAATCATCGTTTATGAATAAACCTCTTATACACTATGGTATTTATTCATAAACGATCATTAAAGTTAAGTGGCGTGTAAACGTCAAAATGTATGGTTAAAGATTCACTAATTACTAGCTAACTTTAGCGACGTTTATGAATAAGGGGGAGTAACTATAAACATTCCCGCACGTGTCAATTTCATCAACCATACTAATATTATGGTAAATGCGAAAGTAACTCTGTCTGTCTGTCTGTCTGTTACGCTTTCCCGCTTAAAACTCTCAACCGATTTTGATGAAATTTGGCACAGACAATCTTTAGACCCTGCGAAAGAACATAGGCTACCTTTTATCCCGGAAAAATATGATATTTCCGAGGGAAATCTAAAAAGCGCGATATAACCGAACTCCACGCGGGTGAAGCCGCGGGCGAAAAGCTAGTCTTCTAATAAATTTACGAAAAATAAAATAAGTAATTAATACATACCTGTATAATAATGCCTCCATAATGGTCGTATTTTGTCCTGCCCCCCAACATCCCATACGTTGAATTTGACGTTTTTATAGGTAACAGTTTCTACGTTGAAACCAACCGTAGGAATCGTTGTGACTGACTGACCTAATTTTAATTTATATAAAATAGCTGATGTTTATTTTAAGGAATTACTGTTCTTTCATCATGTTGGGTGTCACAAGAAAGTTATAAGCAAAAAGCCCACTACGTTTTGCTTTTAATCGAGAATGGAGTCCAAGCAGGCAACCACCTATAGAATTATAGCCTGCGCAGACGAGGGATTTTTGTTCGAGGACTTTTTTGTCCGCTAAAATAGATCGCTTACAACTGTATCGAGTAACGCAAATGAGGGATTAAAAGTACCGCGTACAAAAAGTGCCCCGAATAACCGAGGACGTGCAGAGAGCGGACCGGATAAAAGTACGGGGGAGTCCCCGAATAAAATAGAACTCGTGTGACTCAGCGAAGCAACGCACATGGCAGACTTTAGTCCGCGTTGTGTGCTCTCACTTTTCTACATTTGGCAACTTTTCATACTAGGCAACAAATGACCGCACACCGTGTGCGTTGAGTTCGCGGTAAATCCGCGGTGGACTTTTTATACGCGGGGCGTACTTTTTTCTCCGCCGCGGAGAAAACTCCGTCGTCTGCGCAGGCCCTTAGTCAGATACTGGGCCAGAGTAACTCAGCATGTCGGTACTTCTTGGTTGCTTGACTCTACTATAAGAATAACAACCAAAACCGATTTCTGTGACAGTGGCCTATCTTAACGGAGAGTAGCAAGGCTCGCAGGTGATATAGTGCACTAATGTGTGCGAAAACGCAGGTGCAGGTGCAGGAACACCTTTTACTCTCATACTCCGATGGAACGGCAACCCGACACGACGGGGGAGATGTCAGCAAAGGATCCAACGGCTTTACATGATTTCCTAGGCACGTGGGTAACATACGACAAACTTCTAAACAACGGGCTGTTACTGAGATATTCGTAATAACACTGCCTGTCCTAGGAATCATACCCCATGTACCGCAATCGTGGTTGCTACCACGATGTTTTAAGATAAGAGGTAAAATTTGTCGAGTTTTTATCACGCAATTTCAATAGCTAATAATTAGACTTTAAAATGCTTTCACTGATATAAAGCCACGCTGTTTCCGAGTGCCACATAATGTGTCATCATCATCATTACCTCAGCGTTAATCCCACTCGCATCCGAAGCTTTTTTTCAGCTTTGGAGTCTGGGGTCCGCTTTACCAGTCTAACTGCTGATTTTTGGCTAAACTTCGATATTTTCCGTGAGGCGACTGCCGTCTGACCTTAAAAATGCTTTCACTGATATAAAGCCACGCTGTTTCCGAGTGCCACACAATGTGTCATCATCATCATTACCTCAGCGTTAATCCCAGTCGTATCCGAAGGTTTTTTTAATTTTGGAGTCTGGGGTCCGCTTTACCAGTTTAACTGCTGATTTTTGGCTAAACTTCGATATTTTCCGTGAGGTGACTGCCGTCTGACCTCCCCAACCCGAAGGCGATATCGAAGCATTGCAGTGAAGCCAATTGTTGGACTTTTGAGGGTTCCAACAACCCGTAACGACTGCCATTAGATGTTCTTATGGCAACCGGGACCAACGGCTTAACGTGCTTTCCGAGGCAAGATCAGACCAGTGTAAATATTCATATTCATGCATACAAATATTTGCACTGCGCGGGGATCGAAACCGCGCCTCCTTGCGCAGCGGCCGCGTTCGCTACCGCTACGCCACAGAGACTGTCAGTGCCACACAATGTGTATGGTGTTAAAATATGATGACGAAGTAACGGATAGAAGTTAATCTAAAATATATTGGAACAGAGTAGCCGCCTGGACTTTCTGTATAGTATATTTTCGTGACTTCATACTACAGCTGTCTGGCGATGTGTAACGTTCCTAGCTACATGAGGCGTGTTTATAGCGTTATAAATGGTGAGTATCGATGGTGCCATAAAATAGAAACATAGCCATTAAACAGTTAAGTTTGCTTCGAAATGTTTACTGTACAAGATGGTACTTTCGCTTTCCTGTCGTATTTATTTAAGAGAAAAGGGAGAAATTCCAAAGTAAATCATTTTGTATAAGTAAACCTTTTTGTTGTATTATTGGCCCTCCTGGGATTAAGACTCCTAAGGCCCACTCTGTTTCGTAAATAGGCTTGATTCTCAGCAGTAGAGATATTATATACAAAGATTTCAACATTTAAAATAATGTATTTCAAACCTATATGTGCAATTATGGAAAGAAGATAGGTGCGTTGTAATGATTATACAGTATGTTAACTAACAGAGGGCGTTCCCGTTAACCCGAAATAATATAGCATACATACATGCTAAAAAAAAATTTTCCATTCGAAAACAAAATGTTTTAAAATTTTTTCAATATGAAAATATTCAATAAAAATTTTAAATTGACATGTAAAAGAAACACACTGTACACGCGAACATGAAAGACGGCAACGTCGCAATTTATTTATGAATGACGAGCCGCGTATGCGGCGGCGATCTAAGATCTAATTGATTGATGTGTGTTGGTTGATGTGTGTTGGGCAATGCAACGTTAGGTAGATACTATTCCGCGCTACTATAACGAGTTTACGGGAACGCGCTCTGTTATTTAACATACTGTATTACTAATGAATAGGTGAGACTTTAATTGTCCTGTAATAATTCTAATGCCTGTGTAGTGACCACAATATAACTTGTTACTTGCTTGTTGCTTTAGCTACAATGTTTATGGAATAGAATAGTATAGAATACTCTTTGCTATGCACACCATAAATATTTGGCTAAATGATTATGTTATACTCTACAGCGACTTCCTTACGTCAAAGCAGAATTTATAAGCCCGCCCGTTAGCTCTTGTAGTATTCTTGTCGAAAAGTATTAATAATTTCAATATTGGCAAAGGATACTAGTCTTTCCGGCAGCATCGAGGCCCAGCATCAATATCCTCATCTCCTTGTTACCGAAGATTTTTGACAACAGCTTCCCCATTGTGCTGAACTCTCCTCAACCGCACAACTGAAAAAAAGAAATTAAGAACATTAATTTAATTTAAATTATAGACTTTCCATTGCAATTTCGAAACTCCACTCACTAATTCATTGCGAAAATGGATAATTCAGATAACATAATACAGCTTGGTCACATTATATGATTTGGCCTGTCCATAGACCGCTTGAAGCATGAAATTTTTATTGGTATTTATTTCTACTGATAATACATTACTAGTAATGTACAAATATATATTGTATTTTATTAATAAAAAGTGTCAAGATATTTTATCGTGACAGTTCAATTGATAATGTAAATAAATAAAATAATGCAATTACATGTCATCTCTCATTATAATCGAATTTATAATAAATGACATGCATTATCATTTATCATCCATACTAATATTATAAATGCTATGCTTTCCCGCAAAAACCACTCAACCGATTTTGTTGAAATTTGGCACAGGCAATTTTTAGACCCTGAGAAAGGATCACCATCTAGGCTACCTTTTATAGAAAAATTTGATATTCCCAAGGGAAATCTAAAAAGCGCGATATAACCGAATTCCACGCGGGCGAAGCCGCGGGCGGAAAGCTAGTTTCTTATAATTTCGATTATAATGTAATAGGATTTTTTATTACCTATAACATACTCGTGTGTTAAACGCGTAGCGCCATACAGAATAAGTACCTACGTTATTTTCTATCAATGCACTTTAATGTTAAGGAACACTTTTAAATGGTGGCATTTACTTTTATAATTGTTGTACATTGTTAAGTTATATCTTCATGTTATGGAAAATGGTGAAAAGTCACGGATGACCCGACAATAGGAAAAAAAAAATCATTTTAAAACAGTTGGCTCAATTCCCGAAATAACAGTTGCACAGTGTAAACATTGAAAGCAATTGTGAAGGAATAGACATTAAGGAAATTTAGATTTGAAGATAAAGTTGACACATCAATTCATCGCATCAGCAGAGATCTTCGCTGTCGTTGATAATACTCCTCATCATCTCCGCGTTTAGTCCCTGTTGCATCCGCAGCTTTCGCATTAGTGCCCGGAATCCGCTACCTTGCTCATCCTCCTCCATTTCGCGCGGTCTTTAGCATCCTATGGTGAGAGATTGTTGTGTCATCTCTTACAACGTCAACCTAGTACTTCTTTGACCTACTCCTTTCTGGCCCGGCGAAGGCGCCATGGCAAGACATTTGTTACCCACGTAACTTTTTTCGTAAGACGTGACCGTACCAGCGTACGCGCTTCGTTGGCAATACTGTACAGCTAAAATAATAAACAAAAAACTGGCCAGGTGCGTGTCCGACTCACGCACAAAGGGTTCCTATACCATTGATTTATGAAATTAAAGGATTTATTTGTATGAAAGATTACGCGGTAATAAGCGATTTACGAGGTATTAAAAAAAATCTTCTTACTACCTAGATCTCGTTAAAAACAATTTTCGTTGGTAGTTTTTACAGTAATGTACATCGTATGTTTTTAGAATTTTCATTTTCTTATTTTAGAAGTTAAAGGGGGGGGATTCGGCTTAGAAAAAAAATATTATAGAAACCTCGATATCATTTTTGAAGACCTATCCATAGATACCCCACATGTATGAGTTCTAAGTATGGGGAGAACCCAATATTTATTATTATTTTTTTATTTTTGCATCAAAATCTTAATGCGGTTCACAGAATACATCTACCTACTAAATTTCAACAGTATAGCTCTTATAGTTTCGGGAAAAATGACTGTGACATACGGACAGACAGACGGACTGACGGACAGACAGACATGACGAATCTATAAGGGTTCCGTTTTTTGCCATTTGGCTACGGAGCCCTAAAAATGGTATTTTCGAATCAACATTTTGAAGAACTGCCGATCGATTCTGTATTCTCACCGTGAATAGTTAGGTAAAGTGAGCTTTCAATAGTGTCAATTCCTAGAATTAATTGAAATGACAACTCACTTCACGGTCATTTTACCTAAGTTTTATTGTTGTATGGTTACAGAATCCCACGGTAGTTAATCGCCCACTAGGAACAATTATGTATTTTCAGTAGAACAAGCATAAAACTAATTAACTAAAACAAGAGCTTATAAAACGAAATTATTAAATTTATTGTCTGTTCAAGAAATTAACTTGCACGAGAGAATTAATTTATAAAATTAATTTAACAAGTGAATGAACCATTGGTCCAGAAGTTGGTCGAAGCTGGAAAAGCACTCGAGAAGTTAGGAACTGAGGAGTTGAGAGACGCTTCCTGATAAACAAAATCAACTAAATTCGTTGTTCAGAAATTGAGTTTGGCCTGATGTTTTTATAAAAGCTATCGATATAACGAGGCTTTTGTGTGATTTTGGAAACTGGAAGACAATTAGATTTAAGATGGAGAAAATTAGATGTTTGACTTACTAATATTATAAATCGGAAAGTTGTTTGTTTGTTCCGCTTTCACGCCGTAACGACTGAACCGATTGTTTTGAAATTTTGCAGACGTAAAAATAGAAGTGTGGATTAGATAATAGGGTACTTTTAATGGTGAAAAATTGATATTCCTGAGGGAAATCTACAGGCGCGATATAACCGAACTCCACGCGGGCGAAGCCGCGGGCGGAAAGCTAGTTTTGATATAAAAAATGTACTATCGGGGATCGAAACTTATACGGGTGGTAGGTACTGCGGGGCGCAGCTAGTACTACATAAAATAACATGTGTGGAAAATATAAGGCCTAATATTGTTAGTAACAAAAGTCGATTGACATGATATGATTCATTCGACAAGAACATGATGGAATATTGCTTGGTAGATGATGGTGATGTTATTCGGATTCTATTTCAAATCATGAGAATATGGATGAGAAGAATTTATGCTATTACACGATATAGCCTGTGATTTTATATATGTGGAAGCTTGTAATTAGCAATTTGTGTTGTAAATAATGAAGTTTGTTGTAATATTAGTCTGTAAGCTTTCTGTAATAGCAAAATAAATAAATTACTAAATAACAAGCTATCCATCCAATATATTCTTGCTTCGATGAACCTTAACACGGTTTAGGAAATTTGTGTTATAACGAGTTATCGGAAGCGTACCTAAGGTACATACGACAGCACATAAAGTTACTATAATGTGTGTGTGAATAAGAAATGAGTACATAAGAGGAAGTCTGAAAGTGGCACCGGTAGCTGAAAAGTTGTGTGGAAATCGGTTGTCATGGTACGGGCATGTGTTACGGAGAACTGAGGAGAATGTCGTGAGGAGAGTCTTAATTATGAATGTTGATGGCTATAAGAGTAGGGGAAGACCAAAGAAACGATGGATGGAATGTGTGAAGGATGATATGGCTAAGAAGGGGGTGACTGCCGAGATGGCTTCTGATAGGGATGCATGGAAGAAAAAGACATGTTGCGCCGACCCCAAATAAATTGGGATAAGGGCAGGAGAATGATGATGATGAATGTGTCGAATTTATTTAAAATATTTTCAACTTCATCGGTAAAGCATAAGCTCAAGATTAATTGGAAATATTTGACAGTTTCGGGTAGCTTGCCCTGTTGTCTTCCATACGTTTGGATATAATGGATCCATAAGAACGCGTTAAGCGTTATATCTATAAACTCCACAAAACTTTCATCTCGTCTATTCGATCCGCTTTATGAGAGAATAAAATTTCGCCCTAATGATTATAAGAAAAACATGAAAGCTACAAAAATATCTCTGAAAGATATTTTTTACGAGTCACGCGATATCTAAGATCGAATCAAGAAGTTTGAGAGAAAACTAAATTATTTCCCTTGAGTCGATGTACCTACTTTGCCTTATTTTGTACTAGCTGCTGTCCGCGACTTCGTCCGCGTGGACTTCAGTATACAGGAGCTCAGTTGATATAAAATAAGCGCCTGTTAAAATAATGGGAGCAATATGTACGCCCGCGTTCACTCCCGTTTTCGCAACATTTTTTGTTACTGCTCCGCTCCTATTGGTCATAGCGAATGTTATATATATAGCCTATGTCCTTTCTCGGGTTCTAGGCTATCCGTGTACCAAATTTTATTACAATCGGTTCAGTAATTTTGGATGAAAGCCGGACAGACAGACAGACTGAGATACTTTCGCATTTATAATATTAGTATGGATTACAGTCTAAAGTTAAATTAAATAAGTTGGACATATTGAAATCGTCTCATCATAGAAATGATTAATCTGATTCGCAGTAATGGGCGTTTCGTCCTCAATTTCAGGAGAGATTATGTAAATAGCTTTGATGGAACTGCTCTCATCCATTGCTACAGAATTCCAGGCAGGGATAAGGTACCTGTATCCAGCCTTAAGAGATCTGTGTCCCACTTCCACACAGGAATGACAAATTGCTGGTCCATTGTACGGAAACCAGACCACTGTAAAATATAATCGTTGTGCAAAATATACGTTCCATCATTCTGCAAGATGATAACATGACCTATAACAACATCCGATGTATTGTTATTTACAGATACGTATCAAATATTTTGCAAGCTTTCGTTCATTTCAAAAGTAACCCCGAATATTCCGGACCGTTTTCCGATTCCTATTAACTGAGATTACAGTACAATATACACTCGTGAATGAGATCTTTGAAATCGACCCCGTTTCTGGAAATATACCAATTTGAATCTCTTGAAAATTAAGGTTTGTAAATCTTATTACATTTTCAGAAAACGTAATGTAGTAGGTACGTAAAGAAGATGAATGTAAGGAAGGCGATTTGGAGATGTATTTTTGACAAAAGTTATTTTGTTTATGTAATTTTAATTAAAACGGAATAGGACATAATACCTACAATAAGTCAGTAATATGACGAAGGTATATATATTTAAGCTTACAGTACGAAAAACGTAGTTTCCACAACATGACTTATTAAAAACTAGCTAGCAACCTCGGCTGTCGATAAAAGTACTCCCTCCTTCCCCAGGGTTCAGTTTTTCGATAGCAAATGCCATCAAAATTGGTGCAGCCGTTCGTAGAATAGTCGAAACTAATAGACGGACAAACTACATTTAGTCATCATCATCCCAGCGTTAATACCAGTCGCATCCGAAGCCTTTTCAGCATTGGAGTCTGGGGTCCGCTTTTACCAGTCCAACTGCTGATACTACATTTAGTAAAAAGTTGTTATTTCGACCTTACAGACAGACACTTCAGTTTTGTATAGATAGATTGAGAAAGAGATAAATAATCCTCCAATCTATCATTGTGTTCTTTACCTTTAAACAAAATCTATTCTCCCAACATTTATTTTGTCTAATCCAACTACGTATATTAAAGATCAGAACAGATCATATATTTACATCAAACATATTGTTTTGCGCTAATGCATACATCGTAATCATCAATCAACATAGAATCGGGCCAACGATGGTTTGTTGTCGGAAACTGTCTATCATAGTGAGCACCCTCGTTTATTTAAATGTTATTTTATCTTTAATGGGTTAAGCGGTAACGTAAGATTTGATTTGCAATGATTTTTGAAATTATATTTGACGTCATCAGCGACGGCAGAGCGATAGGGCCGCCACTATCTTGGTGTGATGGTAAGGGCTCCATTTCGCGGGTGAAGTTTTGAATTAAAGCATAAAGTGTAGATATACCCTACAAGAAACTAATAATACACGGTGTATCTGACATCGTAACGCAAACTTCGCAAAAAGGCGACACCGTAATTATGATAGTCATTTATGTCGTTAATGAACGGTTACAGAATTCACAGTGTTTAAAAATGTCGCGATCGGCCTTTGAACGTTGCAAGCGCGCCGCCGTGCGGGTTTGTAGGTATGACGTTGATCCCTGATATGAACTCTATTAAATCAGCTGATAAGATAGTTTTTCGAGTTTTGTTTTCATTGCGCTTTTTTATGTAATTAGCGAATTCATTAATTTTTACTTCAAAATCTTGTTGGGTTATACAAGTATAGCAATTATGAATGGTCTAAAATGAAAAAAGTACATATTTTTTAAATCATGAAAAAGCCGACGAAAAATTCCACCACTGAGGGGTTCAGAATCATGTACTGAATCCATGGTACTCATTTGTGCGTCGATGTCAGATACACCCTTTAAATGTCTATATATTACTTGTTTCTCTTATTCATTAAATTTCAATGATTTAAGTAACGTTCCCTAATTAGTTCATATACCTAATTCAAATAGAGATTTCGAATTTTCTTGAAAGGATTTCATAACGCAAACCTTGTTTATAATCCTTCCTTTTGCCAGCAAACAAGTCAATTTTAGCATAGAAATGAATAACCGAGACCGCCATTTAATATTCAAATCCCAGAACAGCATTTACTTCCAACGAAACATTTAGATACGGGCGCAAATAACAATGTTCTTGCAACGAAGTCCGCTATTAGTTCAACATCCCACATGCAACACCTACCTATGTACTTACTAGACATTCGATGCCCTAGATAGGTAAGCTGGGCTAAATATAGAGAGCCCTTGGTTTGAAATCTTAAGTCTGTCAGTAGTTCGATTGGCATTTAGGTAACAGTTCTTGTCAAGTTTGGTGAAGGCTTCAATTCGTAAGATGACTTGAACTTTAGCAAGAATAATGAAGCTTGCGGTATTTTATCTACTGTATTTACTCTTATACACCTTCTCTACGCAAGGAAATTAGTCTGAGTACCTATGAAAAGATATTACTACAATTTGTAATTTACAGCGCATAACCATTGGGTTATGCGCTGTAAATTCATAATTATTGCTCTTTGCCTTCAAAGAACCTTGCAACGATTTCAGAAGAGTACGTGACCGTAGATACGTAAAGAATATTAAAAAGATTAAAAGACACCTAACTATAAACCTAGATGCAGACAGTTCCAAGACAATCGATAAAAGGTAAATTACAGCGTCTAACGAACAACCCGTTCTCTGAGATTAGAATGATACCAAATGGTCAATATTATTTCATGGACACATTTGGTAAGACCAAAGTTTATTATGAAAATCCTTGTTGCTCTTAAAAATCCCACTTGAGATAATAGAACGTCTATTCAACCTCTAAACAGTAGAAAAGTTTGCCAAAATTACAGAATAGTAATATGATGAGAAAAAATCTATTGCCAAAGAGTGATAGAGATAAAACGTGTGAATAAACGACCAAGCCGTTATTTGTCATGTTACTTTTATCTTTTACACATAAATTAAGAGTTTATTTTCGTACAATTGCCTTAGTGGGAATTAAGAGCATTGCAAACAGCTAAACGACTAGAATCGTAAATTAAGTTTATTCGGTCCATAAAAGACAGCAAAATGTATTTCTCAAGCTGGGGTTTTTCAATCTGATAAGTATATTATTTATTTTCTGGAAAGGGTTTGCTTTCAATATGTCCTAGCAGATTCGCAGAACTCGGTTAAAAAAATGCAACTAATAAAGTTTCTAGGAAAATCTGCGAGCTACTATTGATCAATAGTCACATTGAATATATCCGTAGTTCCATCAATCGAAGAAAACTTTAATGTCGGCTTACTTATTACTTTTTCATTACTTGATAGAATAAAAGTATGGCTATTGATATTAACCACACGATTTACGATACGTTTACCATAACTTAACACGGAATGGTATAATAACCTCTTTTATAAAAAATATAAAAAAAACAGTTGTTGTCGGATAACACCTTTGTCCATTTAACACTTCAACTGTCTCCTATGACGCTTTAATTAAACATATTATGTGTATAAATAATCTCTTCATAAAATAATATGGGCTCTGCTAATAAAGAAAACGGAATAGTTGGATTATGCTTTTTATGAAGGTTTTAGTAAATATTATTATCAATAAATTCCTGGGATAAGTAAGTACTAAATCAATGCAAAGAACTAGAAACATTAAATGGTCATGAATAAACCTTTTCAATCAGTTCCATAAAAATCTGTATAAAAACCTAATAGATCCATCGATACTGATTGAATAAATCCCACGCTTCGACGAATCAATTACATCTCCGTTTGAACGCTATCAGCACAACCATTCAAAATATTTATCAGAATTCATGGAAAACGATTTCTATTCATAACGTACCTTTTTACATACCTAATACAAAATATTTGAGTCTCATCGAATATAAGAAATTCATGGGACGTGAATGATAAATAAATAAACATCAACTGTTCTACCTAAATTAATGTTCGCATGGAAGGAACTGCGGAAATGGAGTAAGAAATATGTTTTGCCATATCTGTAATACCGTAGTACGCTTTCTTATCTCTGAAGGACGTCGTGGAGTTTCCCAATTTGAATAAAGTGAACAGACTACGGTTTAGATTGAACAGACGCGTGGATCTCTATAGAATCGTTTCAGGCGCCCGGGTTGCTGAAATTGCGTTTATGCCTAAATACATATAGTGTGGGTTTTTATCCGGTTAGTTGAACCTCAAGGTAAAGAGGGTCACATATTTACCGACCTTTCATCAAACGAAACCTTTAGACACTTCACTAACCTGACACTATAGTAAACTATTTTCATATTCTTTAATTGAATTACTGATCCATATTATCATCAATAAAATGTAATTTGGAGTAAATGAAACCACAAATTCCATTCAGTAAAGGCAAGAATCCAAGCTAAATTTGCCTATATAATTCGCCAACGACAACACAAATACACAAGACAACCTTTCATTAGAACTTTGGCTTCGCAAAATTCTTGATACAAGGTTATTTCATTATTTATGTACACACAACAAAATACATAAGGTTAAGACAGACAAAATTAAGATCTGAGTACATAGGTGCTGCTTATTTCTTAAGTAATTTCATCCAGCAGATCTGCGACAGGAGAAGTAAAACAGAAATATAGACAATAGTGTGTAAGAACAAAGAGGAAATAAAATATTAATATGATAAGTACGAAAGCAATAATGTTAAATATACCTATAAACATATTATAATCCAATAAAAATTACATAAATATGCTTAAATAAATACATGATACTAAAATATAATATATAATAAACAAATTCTCACAGTATAGAAGAAAGGTAGTGCTCTTTTTCTCTTTTCTAAAACATCTACCGCGGAAATATGAAACGTGAGCACTGAACAGTTACATTAATTGATCGGGCCGGGCCGGAATCAAATCTGGCTGTAACTAGAACAAACAGAAACTGCCGTGTTATACACCGCGCTGTAACCGCCGACCTATATTGATAGAAAAATATTTGAATTACGCCCTAAAAGGAAACGGTTCGAATTGAAATGATCTTGAAATATGAGCCTTTGTTGGTGAGAGATGAATGTAGAATGATCATGATTATAATTCCTTCCGAATATCATTATCAAAGATGTATAGGCAAATCAATAAACCTGCTAGTGTAGAATGATAAATCATCATGACAATGTTCATTCATCAACTGATAGATGCTATTTTAGAGTATTTTTGAACGAAAAACATCGTCGCTATCTCTGAACTCGTTAGTGGAACTTTAGGCGACATCGCCGTACTTAATACTGAAACGCTTACTTTGCATTTAAAGATTCAAGTCAAAGATAAGCATGGTTGATCTTAACATCCCACTTCTAAAGCCCGAACCTTTAAACGAAGCGGAAGTTATGAAGCTATAAAGACCAGAACTGATTGATATAAGAACTGTAACAGCTACAATGCATACTTTGCCAATGTATGGAATATTTTTTCGGATGAAAATCGGTTTAAAGGGAAAAGATCAGACGATTGATGCGATACCCACTATAGCTATTTGGTCGATAAACAGAATAAAGGTTTAACGGCATGCCTTGGTATCATAAAAGTGGAAACGAGGGTTTGCCCGCGTTCTGAACACGGAACCCTGAATTGGGTCGCTTCGTGTATCTATAATGTCACTACGTTTGGGAGGTCGCGCCTTAATAATGCTTCAAGGTCTCGCAAGAGGCGACGGTTAAATGGATTTTTTGAGAAGGAAAGAAGACATTTTTAGACTCTGCCGCCATTATTATTTAACGTCTATATAACTTGTTTTACCCTTGGCTAGCGAAACGTATATTCCCTTGTCATATCTTTTATGAAGACCAAGTACGCGCGGTCGCTGCAGGCTTGTGGTCAGGATACCCGTTGAAGCCGTGGTCATCGCCCAGCCAGCCAGACATCGACATCGTCATGCTTGAGTTTTAACACGAAGGCTGCGCTGAAGTTCATGTTTGGGGTCACTAATATGGAGGTATGAAGAGCAGGGAGTTAAATATAAAATAGAAAAGCGAGGATCCTCCAACCAGACAGGTGTTGTTTTGTATGTGGCGATTTTGTGGATATATTTTTTATTTCGCAGACATGTTTTCAAGCTAGCTAAAACACAAAACAGTCTCAACAGTTCAGAAGTGAAAACTAGATTTTCACACTATAAATACAAACGCGTGGTTTAAGATCGAAAGTCGTAACTAACGGCAGTAAGTTGTGTGTCCTTGCTAATAACGGCTGTGCTAAAGCCTGAAGCACATTTATGAAACCAATATTATTCTATAAACATATTATTTTTCATATTGTTTACTCATCATCTCAACGTTTATCCCGGTTGCATCCGCGGCTTTCGCGTTGGAGCCCGGGGTCCGCTTTCCTGCACATTTTCCTCCATTTCGCACGATCTTTAGCATCCTGTGGTAAGAGCTTGTTGGCACGCATGTCATCTCTTTTCATATTGCTTACTAAGCCTTTGTATATGCCTAGGCCTTTTTAATAAAATATTTCAAAAGGCACTCACTTCGAAGGTTTTCAAATTCAACTTTGCTGTAGCCACTTGACGGAGTGAATGGTTTTCGACAATCCATCGAGGTGCATTGTCGGACTGAGAGCCGACAGGAGGCACTATATTTACAACAGATGTTATTTCAAACGAAAAACCTTCATAAGTAAATGGCAAGACGAACTGTAACTGCCAATAAATCGAGTGATTTCAGACAGGCTGAAAACATCTTGAATCTTCAAAGACATCATGAAACATTAAGCTTGAAATCGATTTAATCTTCGACCAAAAAACAATGTTATTTCGGATCGAACGTTGCTCCTGCTGCTGCCGCGATGAAATATTACTTCAATTACGTACAAAAAGGTAGGCCTTTGAATTGTTGATGCTTCGCTGAATAAACTATCCATTGAACCTCCGAAACAGTGTTGAGACGTAACGTACCTAACATTCGTAACGCATAACCCAGTAAAGTGTAACATGGCAACGAATAAAGACGAACATTAGTGACGTAATCGCCCTGTAGTGAGGAATGAGGAAGATATAGACAATTAGATGTTGTATGTACTCACTATGACTACTGGTCTAAGTTTGTCTGTGACTTATTTGGGATTTTGTAACTGTTTATAAGTTGTCTGGTGAGATTTTCTTATCAGTATCGCTTGGACCATTAATTATAGTACGTTATTTCAAGGTTCAAATCCTAAATGACTCTTTGGTGATACTTTCAGAGATTATGATGATTTTGCTTAAAATTTCAAACGGAAGTAAGCAAGTCTCTTGAAGTTACACTGACATGAAAACGGCCCAAAAATTACTTTGAAATTCAATATCGTCTATCGTCAACCCGTCGCAAGATATCCATCATTTTACCGAAGCAGCAGATCCCTATCTAACCCTAAAATAAGGGTAGCTCCACACCGTCATGGGGTCCAGAACCACATCGGCTGTACGAGCCCTTCTATTTCCGTCGGGTCAACGCCTAGGGCGTTAACCATTTCCATGTCATTTCCTTCGGAAAGCCAATTGAATGGTACAATAAACAGTGTGTACGGTTGACTCTTGTTTTGCGAACGTGATTAGAGGATTTACGATGACGCGTTTATGGGCAAAGGGGGGTGAGTAGTTTTGTGTAGCACGTGGTAACAATATAAATCGGTTCACACTAGCCACGAGCCATGTTGAGAGCATTTGCTAAAGTAAGATCCAGATATAGAAAGATTATTTCTAGTCCTTGGAGACATTTGTAGAAAATTTTATATGTGAGAATTGGGCCATCTTTTAAAATTACTTCGCCAGTGTATGTAACCAGCATTATTTATACGATAATAAAAGAGCTTAAAGTTCATGTGCATGGTATTAAAAATAATGAAACTGAGTAGGTTTTTACTTGGTATAACTACTACACATAACGTTACGTATATAACTTCCCTAAAACGTGACTAAGCTGTGTTATCAACATTTTCTAATCTACATATTGTACAGTACATCCAGCGGTTCAAGTGTTATATCCTGTAGAGCGTATATAATAACATAGTATGTATGTTGTGGTAAATTTGTTCATAGGTTTGTCATCAACAGTTGATAAATAAGACATTATTGTGACAGTTTATTAAATTGCAATTTATTACCATTACCTGCTTACTTGTTCACTTTTGGGACGAAAGATCTATCTACTTAATAGAAATCTCCTATCTCGCTCTTCCTTTGAACTGAATGAATCCGCTGGATGCGAGAGTTAAAGAACTGATGGCCACCAGACCTTGCGCCTGCAGACAACTACTTTTTTTCAGAATTTGGATAACTTCTTGGCGGGAAAAGAAATTCAATACCCGAGAGGCAAAATGCCTTTGAAGAACTTGTTGCCTCCCGTCCTACTCATTTCTTTAAGAAGGGCATCAAATAAACTGCCACTGCGTTAGCAAAGATGCATGATTTCATGGGTGATTACTTCGATTACTTAATACAAATAAAAAATACATGAAAAAAATTCGTTTAATTTTTTTCATACGAAACGGCCATTTCATAGATAAACACCTAATTTATAATATCTTGGGTGGAGCCACCCACAATATTAATTTTCGGAGACTACATAATCTTTTAATGCAGTAAAATTATAAAACAAGTTCTTTTTGCGAGGATCTAATTATTCGCCCTATCCTGTGGGCGGACGTTCATTCCTAGTACGCCCACAAGTTGGATCTATACTGATTACCCAGAGATCTTCTGAAACCCACTCATTCATCAAATGTTACGTTGCATGCATATGACCTCTTAACATTTTAGATCTAGGTGAGATTAATAGAAAACATTTTCACGCAGCAAAAGAGAATTGTTCTATCACAGAAGCTAGCACTTACGTCAATGCTTTCAACGATTGAAAGAAGGTTCAGAAAGCGATGATTCAGGGACAAGGTCATCGCCCAATGTTAATAACGTATAGGTGCAGATAGCAGAGTCGGTGCCAAGAAAGACATAGACGAATTGCCTGAAGTATTATTTCGCAATTGGGGTCATAGAGCAACTTAACTTGTGGAAACTTTAAACTATGTAGATGCGGTGGACTGTGAACCGGGTGTTGTACAGCAACTTCGCAGGAGTAATAAAGAAACATCAGGTCACGAACCTGCTACTTCAGTATTGTGCTTTTAACTAACACTAACTGAAACTTTACAAAACCTCTTTATAGAAAAAGACTCATACCATTACGTGGAGTATCAATTTGTTATTTCGATTTTATGAATACTTTGAACCGATTATTTTATAACGTGTTTATGACTTATATTCGAATACACATAACATCATGCCTGTATTCTCCAATCAGAGGTGGATTTGGACATCCACATTTCGTCAGTTATACTTTTTTAAGTACTATTGCTATCAAATATGCAGAAATTCAGACTTCTAGTCAGAAATTCCTAAAGGCAAAACCCAATAGCATTCTGCTCGACCCGGAGATCAGGCCCACTGCCCAATCATTTCAATCCCATTCTACGGAATAATTAGCATCACAAATCAGTTTGGAAGGGAACAAACATGTTAAAATGATGTCAACGCATTCAATGAATCAGAAACAATTACACTGCATAACAAACCAACGAATAAAACTCAATTATTACTGTTTAAGGTCAGCAGGTAATTGTGTGTCAAGTGAGTCATGAGTTGCTTCATTTTGCGGCAAAATGATTTAGAATGAAAAAGTGCAACATAAATTCTGTTACTAGATGACTGTTTTGCAGTCATTAGAAAGGATAAGGTCAACAGTCTTGAAACATACCGTGAGGAAACCGGCTTTTTTTAAAGCAAAAATTCAGACATGGCTGAAAAACGGGTTATGTCTATAACTGTAGACTTAATTTATTTAACAATAAATAAAACTTAATAAAGCACTTAATTTGTGCAATAGTGAACATTATTATTATTCATTATTATCTACCATTACGCAATGGGACCGCGTGGTAGATTACGGCCGATTCTCATATACTCCCTCTCTATTTAAAAAAAACACGATGGTGTATGTCGATGCACCCTAAATGAGCTAATTAGCTTATAAAAAATCATGATGGTGTATGTCGATGCACCCTACATGAGCTAATTAGCTAATCCATACTATAAATGCGAAAGTAACTCTGTCTGTCTGTCTGTCCGTCTGTCTGTCTGTCTGTCTGTCTGTCTGTCTGTCTGTTACGCTTTCCCGTAAACCTCTCAACCGATTTTGATGAAATTTGGCACAGACAATCTTTAGACCCTGAGAAAGAACATAGGCTACCTTTTATCCCGGAACAATTTGATATTCCCGAGGGAAATCTAAAAAGCGCGCTATAACCGAAGTCCACGCGGGCGAAGCCGCGGGCGGAAAGATAGTTTATAAAGCTCTTACTTAATAGGGTAAAAAGGCAGGTATTATCTACGGTCCACAACACAAACCGAATTGACAAATGTACTTCTAATAAAGGTTGTATGTTGAATTAGACCTTGACATGCCATGACAATGGAGGTAATCTAAGAATGACTTCATACTCCACAAATGATAATTTTACTAAGAGCAAGCTAGTGATCAAAAACTTAGAAGTCATCTTAGTCGTAATTAGATATATGATTACATAAGATTACATCATGGTAAACAGAAGTAAGTAATGCAAAGTTGCAGCAACTCATCTTTTTGCTAACAACATCAATCTAATCTGTTTAGCCATTCTCCAACGCTTGGATTAGCACCCGATCTACCTAGGTGTAGCTATATACAATATGTAAAGAAAACCCTGTCCGACCCATAAGGATATTGAAGGTTAGGTAAACACATGACCAAATATAATATACAATTTTACGTAATCATCACAGTAACAATACTAATGAATTTTAAAATAATCTTTTTTTCCCGCGAATTAATTCCAACTTCCCCGAAATTTGGCAATTTTTAAAAAAGTGACAACACCATTTTGACGTTACGCTTATGCGATTTGACCACGCGTTGCGTGCCCTGCCCCCCGTTTCCCGCGGAAGGGTGTCCTACCGCACATATATTAAATTACCTCCTTTTGAAAAATAATATTTATTTTTTAGGGCGATTTTTTTTTAAACTTTAGTCTGGCTTTGTCGGCATTAGTAGAATCAGTTATCGATTCCCAACAATACCTGCACGGAACGGACAGGGTTTTCTTTACATATTGTATATTGATGCCAGTATCTCACATGGAGTGAGGTGATATAAACTTCCATGGGCTGGGCTCATGCAGTCTAATGACAGTCGAGGCTAACGGCTTAGCGAGGTTTCCGAGGCATGGAGGGTTCTCGATATGTACCTAATGGATGGTCACTCATCAACGAACCGGCAAGCATAGCCGAAACCTCCGATCTACTCGTGCGGCTGTTATAACATTTTTAACACCCTTGCTCGTAAAGCTGATGTAATTCCACCGGTTTTGAATATGTAAAGCAGGCCATAACAAACGCGTGTTTTATCAAAGCAAATAGTTAAGTTATAGTCCATAACAGCATTATTTTCCATAACAGCATTATTTTCCATTTCAAGTAATTATGGAACTGATCGCCGCCGCACGGCTCGCGCTGCGCGCTGTTCCATATTTGAAATGGCAAATAATAATACTAATGGAGGGAAAGCAACAGTGTGCATTCACAGATTGAGTTTATTTAAAATGAACAAAATATAAAATACTTCTTTTTCTGTTTCCTCGCAAGTGTGTTAAAAAACGTCGTACGATATACGTGCGTATTGGTTATAACATGCTCGGCTCAATTACACCCTCGCCTTCGGCTCGGGCTGAAATTCCGCCTCGCATGTTATAACCATCATTACGCACTAATATCGTAATGTACTATTAAAACTTCAAGCTGAAATGTAGCGCAAAATGTTTTCAGAAACACAAAGACATGTTGCTGCAACAATAGGAGACCTTAATATTTTGAAACCAAAATAGCTTCTAAATTAAAATGTTTAAAGAACATAGGTACATGTCTTCATCATTATTTGTCTTTGCAAAATAATGGTCCACGAAATTACGTGAATTTCAGAAAACTTTTTAGTTATACGGGTTAAGTACATTTTGGCGATTGTAGTTTGGCTTGTGGCCAGCCAGTAGATTCATGCAGTACCTATCTGTGTTTTAAGACAAAGTCTAATGAATTTATTGAATCATTTGTTTAACTATCTACACTGCAGTCATGGATATTGTATGGCATGTAAAACCATGTCAGCATTAGGCCTGGTTAACAGTTGACATTACATCAAATATTAATACTTCTGTTTTTACCATTTATTAATATTTGCTTGTTTGATGTGGTTTAGTGTAAACACAATAAACGAACCTAATCGACAATCATAAATTCGACCGAAGTATATCAAAATCCTTCTCTATATGTGAGGAGACCTGTGCCCCGCAGTGGGACTAAGGTTGATGATGAATGATTAATGATGATATCAAAATAAATGAGAACACTTACAAAAGATGTGAAAGCTTAAAACCGAATAAAATGTTTTTTACCATTTATTAATATTTGCTTGTTTGATGTGGTTTAGTGTAAACACAATAAACGAACCTAACACAGTATTAATATCTATTCGAAAATCATAAATTCGACCGAAGTATATCAAAATCCTTCTCTGTATGAGAGGTGACCTATGCCCAGCAGTGGGACTATAAAAGGTTGATGATGAATGATGATATAATATCAAAATAAATGAGAACACTTACAAAAGATGTGAAAGCTTAAAACCGAATAAAATATTTTATTCGATAATAAAAAAAAACTAAGAAATATAGATTCCGTTAGGGTAAAACCGGGATAGATGCCGCGCTGGGATAGATGCCTCGTTTCTAAAAATTCAACTACCAGAGAACAAAACAGCAAATTCGTTGTTTACATACGTGCCACATGCACCCCCCACCTCAGTGACGCGCGAGTTGTTGTGCTAGACGGACGTTTCTCGCTTGTGTGTCGAATTACATTCGTAGCGGACGCGACGAACGCTTCAAAATTTCAAACGTAAGTATTCACTATTTCATATCTTTATAAACAGTTAAATGATTACATTTTATTTGAATTGTTTTAATACATTGGTTCTTTGAGAACACATTTAAGAGTCAATCACTGATGTTTGCATTTATTTTATTTATAAAATATTGAGAGGCATCTATCCCTAGTGAAAAGGATAGTTGCCCCGAGTTTACAAGGGATAGTTGACTTTAGGGGCATCTATCCCTCTATACTGCAAGAGCCTTATCGAAGTATTTAAAAGTCATAGTCGTGAATATTTTCGTATTTCCTAATAGTAGGATATTAGAAAATACCAAAAAAAATGTATCCAACTTTAATTTCATAATTCGAATATGATGAAATGAGTGTAGATACATTGTTTTATTTATACTTACTTTGCTTATTGGAGGTGAGCCATGCCAAGGAAATACAAAAGAAAGGAGGGCGTACGAGCTCGAGTAGTTTCTTGGACAACAGAGCAGCTACAGTCAGCTTTCCATGAATTGGATAAAAAAGAATTGGGGATCAATGAAATATCCAGACAATTTGGGATTCCATCCAGAACATTGCGAAGGCGTTACGCTATTAAAAACCAAACTAAGCTGACTTTGGGAAAACATCCTGTCCTGGGTTTTGAACACGAAAAAAGGTTGGTAGCGCACATTTTGAAGCTTAGCGACGCGGGATTTCCCCCAGATAGACGAGCTATACGTACGTTAGCATACCAATTTGCCGAAAAGCTACAGATTCAACACAATTTTGATAATGAAAACCAGATGGCTGGGAATGAATGGTTCAAAAGTTTTATTGAGCAAAATCCAGAGTTGTCTATTAGGCAAGCAGAAGGTTTATCTGTCGCTAGGGCTAAAGGTCTAAGCAGAGAAGAAGTAAATAATTTTCATGAACTTCTGACAAAAGTCCTGGCCGATAATGATCTCTTGGATAAGCCTGAAAGGATTTATAATATGGACGAATCGGGAGTTCAGCTTAACAATAAGCCTGGCAAAGTCGTTGCAAAGAAAGGTGCAAAAGTAGTAAATTCAGTTACATCTGCGGAGAAAGGTGAAACAATGACTATCGTAGCCTGTTGCAATGCCATTGGTAATTTTCTCCCACCAGTAGTAATAATTAAAGGTGTAAATAAGAAACCAGAATTCGAGAACGGTCTACCACTGGGCTCAAAAGTCTACATGAACAAAAAGTTGGCATACATAAATACCGATCTTTTCTATAAGTGGCTTACGGAACACTTCATAGCTTTGAAACCGCAAGGTAAGGTTTTGCTTATTTTAGACGGGCACTCAACTCATTCATCCGCACCAGACATGCTGCAAGTTGCTTCTGATAACGATATTATTTTGTTATGTTTACCCAGCCATACTACCTCAGCTTTACAACCATTAGACGTAGCGGTGTTTAGGCCATTTAAAACATACTTTAACCATGAAACTAATCAGTTTATGCGCGCAAATCCAAATAAAAAGATAAGCCGTTATAATGCTGGAACCCTTATACGCAACGCATGGATACGCGCTACTACACCTGCAAATGCTCTTGCTGGCTTTCGAAGAAGTGGGATTTATCCACTAAATCCTAATGCTTTGCCCGATTCTGTTTTCACTATATCTGATAGGATTGCACATCGCAGTGACAATGATCCTGATCAACCCTGTGTGCTACATCAAACTACAACAGCGCTTCTTCAAACATCTTTAAACGAAAATGCAGAACCTTGTGAGCATGTTGAAGTTGAACACAGAACACAAACAACTATACCTCCGATTTCGTCAATTGATTGTCCAACTACATTTGAAAACGAATATTTGAATGTCGCAGACCTGAACATAACACCATCCAATATGCCATCAACTTCATTCAACCGAAACTCACCCAGCCTTTTGATCGATCCTCAGATTTTAGAAGATACGATTATTGATATTGTTGATATAGGTGATGATTCACTAATACGGATTCTAGATAACGAAGAAAAAGAAACACCTTCTAAATTTTTAGTCGAAGCATCACCAATACCACAAATTCCTCTGACTTTAGCAAGGAGAGCTAAACAATCGGCAGATATTCTCAATTCTAGAGAAAAAATAAAAGAAAAAAGGGATATTGCTGACAGGAAAAAGAAACAAATAGAATCTAAGATACACAAGACTGAAGCTACCAAAAAAAGACAAACAATAAAAAAAGCAAATAAAAAAACCAAAGAACAAATACAAAAAAAATAAAAATAAGAAAGGAAAACCAAAGAAAAACTATGACTCAAGTGAAGAAACAGATGGTGACGTGACTGATTGCAGTCATAAAGAAAATGATTATTATTTAAAAGTAAACAAGGATCGTGGACTACGTAAAAGACTAGCTATTCATAACTCAAACAGTGAAAATGAAGATCACCTCTCACTTAATACTGAAAAAGGTAAAAAAACCATAGGACTACCCGTGAAAAAAACTAAAAAAAATAAATTTGAAGAGCCTAATTCTATAGATGAAAATGTTTGCGTAGAATGCTTCGATACCTATAATAACACGAAGTCCAAATCTGATTGGATCCAGTGCATTATGTGTCAGAAGTGGCTGCACGAAACATGCACACTTTTTAAGAACTATTGCTCAAGATGTGGAAAACTTAAAATGTCCGGTTCCACTTAATGAAGGATAATTCCTTACAAATATGTTGATTTTTTTAAATGTTTAAATAATAACTAAGGTTAAACGAAATTATTAATTTTTTTTTTTGTTAGAGATTCATATGAATGTTGATTTTTTTTAATGTTAAATAATTATTTCTACGTTAAAACGGGAATGTTTCGTTTGAGATGATTCTATATGATAGTTTTAATATGTTATCGCTTAAACAGATTTTTTTTATATATTTTGTAGACATGCATAAATGTAAATAAATATGGTTAAGCATTTTATATTACCTACACATGTAGATAATAAATAAATATTACATTTTGATTACGTATTCTTGTTAATTATTTAAAAAGGCATCTATCCCGCATCACAGGCATCTATCCTCCTAAGTGACTTCATAGTGGGGCATCTATATATACCAGTGGCGAAGGGTGAAATTTTGACAAAGGGAAGCCGGTCCAAAAAAATAAACACTTAAACACTTACCTACTGCAGGATACCTTGGAGGAGGTCTTCAGATAAGAATAATATAAGCCATAATAACAAACAAAATCCATAGTATTTAACCAAATCTGCGATTAAATTACCTTACAGAATCAGTCACAGTTTAAATAACACAAATATTAAAATATAACAAACAAAATTATCACGCAGCAGTGGTATAGCAACACATGTCACATTCTAACAATAATTTATTTTCAACCAAACGAAATGAAACACGAAAATATGCCAAAATAAAAAGAATATGACTTGCGAAGGATTTCATTATAACGCTAATTCTTTTTAATTTTGTCGTGTTTCCTTTCTCCCGTGCCGTGGTTTGAGTGGTTTCTTTGTCTCTTTCTAATAGAGGAGAGGAGAGAACTGCAAGCCGGTTGCCATTAGCCTATCTTTCCTTAAATTTTACGGACGGTTAGCGAGCATTAGAAAGAGATGGTCTGACACGCTCTGTCTCTTTTCGCCTCATAGTAAAACGTTGGCCGAGATAAGCTGTAATTCGTCGAGTTACCTTCAATGTAATTTAGGTACGAAAAATTGAAGCGCTGATTAATTTACGACTATAAAATGAAATGTGATACTTAGGGTATTGTTAAGAATTACTATTGCTATTGTAAATCGCGCAGGCATTTGATTAATAATACTTTGTTAATGAAATAGAATGTAAATACTTTTGTATGAATATGGAACTGATTTTTGAAAGGTAACCCGGTGGGAATCGGCTTGTATGGACTCTTCGCCACTGATATATACCTATATTACTATCTATATTACCATATAGGTAGGCACCTTTCCCCAAAAAATGTGTTTCGCAAGAATTTCATTTTTGCAAAACCAGTAATGGTTAGGTAAATAAATACAGTTTCTAAAGCTTGATGAATGATTAAGCTAACTATATTACAGGGTCAATCTAAGCAAATATGTTTGGTATTCAAATAATGAAACACTTTCGAAAAGTGGGGCATCTATCCCGGTTTTACCCTATTGTCAAAACGTAGACGAAAATTCGCCAAGCGTTAACAGCACTGTGCGGCGCCGTAACGGCTGCAAAGTACGGACATTACGCATAACTCTTTATTTATGTAATAAGTAGGGTTGTAACGGAGGCTTGTTAGCGGAGGCGGAGGCGGATGCGGAGGTGACGAGTCTCACCTCCGCGGATGCGGAGGTTAACGGAGGCGGAGGCGGAGGTAAAAGTACATATAGATAAAATTGAAATTTATGGTTAATTAAAACAAAATTTTTATTTTAAATACGTACATTAATAGTAGTATACTTGGTAAAAAAATATTACCTTCTTGTAATGAAAATTAAGGAGAAACAAATTGTGCTTGCCGCATTCCAGCCTCGCACTAGTTGATTCTTGACCATTTCGCGCTCAAACGTGGCCGGACTATTTATTGCATAAATACGTAAATAAACCTCCGTTATAACTCCGCTAAAAATTTTGCGGAGGCGGAGGCGGAAGCGAAGATACGATTTCTGGCGGAACTTCCGCAGTAACGGAAGCGGAGGCGAAGCTCCGTTACAACCCTAGTAATAAGTATTAAAAGCACTACATGTGCAAAGTGGATTTTTTGCACGTCCATCATCCTTCTGAACCTTCCGCTTTGGAATGGGCTACAACTTCATCTGACTATTCTACTGTCTCTAAATGGATTAATAGAAATAAATGCTTTGGACTTAGAGAAGTAATATAAATGTGGGAGGTCCAAATCGAAAATATGGTCCTTCAATGAACTTCATAACCATAATAAAATAATGGAGGACATCGAAATATAGAAATCTCATATTACCAATACAACAGACGCTTAAAATACATCCGTACACACATTCGAAACGAAACTTGACACCCTAGAAAGGACCAAAGACCTTAAATTAATAGAAGCGTAACCACCACACTAAGCAAGTATTTTCACAAACTAGAAGAACCTGTCCGCTAACATGATTCCTTAGTAGGTTACTGAGAAAAAAAAAAATGCATTCAGAGGCCGTGACCGCCGCTTCGGCCGACTCGCTAACGGTACACCATCCGACTAGCTGCTTAGACTCGATAATCGCATCTTTTGGTGTAGTTGAATTAAGATTCTTTCAAAAAATATACTCAAGTTGGACAAAATTGTGACGATAGTAATAAGTTGTTATATGGCGTGATATTTATAGAATTACTCGATGAAAAATGAATATATTGGCAGTACTTGGCAAACGTAAAACATTAACGAGTCAAATCCCTTTCAATATCACATCCACAATAGGATAGTACAAAGCAGCCAAAAATAAACCATAGCTGGAATCACAGACAGATGTTTCGTTTCGCTTTTAAAATTCACAAGTCAGGATTCAAGACAGATTTGGACAAACAGTCCCTCGCGTTTATCGGATCGTGAAACTAGAACAATAGTCGACAGATTTATATTATGTACTTTGTTCTACCTATAGAAGGACAACGAAAAATCAAATATTCGATAATCGACTAGTCGGCGGAGTCACGCGGTTTCACACAAGCGATATAATTAGAATTGGAATATTACTTTTAACTACAACATATAATAACAAAAATGTGCCGTAATGAAACCTCATGAAATCGTAAACTGAACAGCCATTTCAATTACGGAGTTTCGTTCAAGGGCTTACTTGGGATTATTTCCAATTAAAATTGTCACAAGCCGTCGGATCTCTTACGAAGTAGCTCGAGCAGTATTTCTGTGAGTATTATGTTCACATGTCAGCTCTGTGGTATTCTCATAAGCAATAACAACGGGTTACGACAACTCATGTCTAAGCCACAGAATAGTAATATTTATTTGAAAGACGACGGAAACGGAACATGTGGCAACTATTTCATATCTAGAGTTTCAGCTACATGTTTATGTAGCATTTGATATGCTCGCTTCTTAGTCGTTTTCTCCACACATACTTTGACAGACTGATTGGCTGGTGTAATTGCAGTGACTTAAATAGCAGCAGAATGTTTCCAGACAATGGTCTTTAACGTGTAAAATGATTTTAGACACCATTAATGCATCTCTAAGAGTACGGAAAAGTTGCCATAAAATATTTTACAGCTTTTGTATTTTATAACCACTCAGCGGAAAGCGGTTGCAATAAGTTCTAACGTCTCGTTTGTTACATACATGACACAAATCGCGTACGGTTAAAAGTTAGCACTTTCGCCGAACTCTGGCCAGTTCTTGGTTCTTGTGAATCCAGCACACTTAGATACTCCACTTTGAACAGTGCCGGCAGAGTGGCGAAGCCTAATTAGGGCATTTCGCTGAAATGGGGAAAACTTTTAGCAGAGCCAAAATAAAATGATTGCTTCGTGACTCAGGAAGACCCCTTAAACTTAAGTTCGGATGAATACTTACAATTTGCGTATCTTCTATTTCATTCACATAATGTTATGTAGATTCTGTTTTATACCTTCTACCTTCCCCAGCTTAAAGTAACAACAAAGCGTTGTCAGCCAGTTTAACTCCATAGGTTATCATCATCCTGTTTTACGTAAGCACGTTGTACGCGTCTGCGTACCATCAACGTGGGGTTTACAACCTCGTTCGATGCAAATTGGCTTCGTTAGCGGTTTGCATCAACTTTCCGAACAAAAACCCCAAAATATGCTATTTTAGTCTATAGAATATCCATTGAGTACGAACGGTGCAATTCTGTATAACGTGATCGGATATTTCGTAAAATACGTGCTTGGAGTAGTAAACATTACTAAAGGAAATTATCAGTTTTTAATGCCATTTTTGGTAACACAGTACAAAAATATTCATTTAAATACCGCTGAAAATGATTCGTCTACTATTTTGGATTACGTTACTTCGCAAAAGTATTGATGTATCAACTAGAGCATGGAAGCTAAAGGAAAGAAAATATCAGAGACGATGCTTTACGATACGAGCAACTTAGTAATAACGGAAATTGCGGTTAGGGAGCCACGGGTAGCGTATACTTTTGTTAGTAGATAGGAAAGAAAAACGAAATGTAATTTAAATGTGAAAGAATCAATACCAATCATGTTTTACAAAAACACTCCTTTTGAAATATTATTTTTCTCATAAGAGTCGCATTTAAAACTCAACTCCAGCAAGAACGTTTGAAAGCAAAAGTGACCCTCGAATGAAGTCCCGTCTTTGAAAATGCTAAACACGTTTAATCCATGTCTTTAAACTCTGTGATATATGGTGTGTTTTAAGACTCAGGTCCTATCGTACGACCCAGACGACATTTAATATGAAAAAGAATGAGAAACATTAATCAGCTGGACTGTAACGACAATGAAATTGGTATTAAATGGAGCTGAACCTGAGAATGTTTAACACTATGTCTTTTATTGAAGCCATGGTAGAATCAGTGGCGTTAAGATAAGATAGGAAATATAAAAAAACTTGCTGGATTTTTTATAATACTGTAGAAATAGAGATGACAGCCTCCGTGGCGTAGCGGTAGCGAACGCGCCCGCTGCGCAAGGAGGCGATCCCCGAGCAGTGCAAATATTTGTATGCATGAATATGAATTATGAATATTTGCCACTGGTCTGGTCGTCCCTCGGAAAGCACGTTAAGCCGTTGGTCTCGGTTGCCATACGAATATCTAATGGCAGTCGTTACGGGTTGTTGGAGCCCTCAAAACACCAGCAATTAGTCTAACTGCAATGCTTCGATATCGCCTTCGGGTTGTGGAGGTCAGACGGCAGTCACTTCACGGATAATCCATACTAATATTATAAATGCGAAAGTAACTCTGTCTGTCTGTCTGTCTGTTACGCTTTCCCGCTTAAACCTCTCAACCGATTTTGATCAAATTTGGCACGGACAATCTTTAGACCCTGAGAAAGAACATAGGTTACCTTTTATCCCGGAAAAATTTGATATTCCCGAGGGAAATCTAAAAAGCGCGATATAACCCGAACTCCACGCGGGCGAAGCCGCGGGCGGAAAGCTAGTATAAAAATAAGCAGATAGACTAGTAAAGCGGACCTCAGACTCTAAAGCTGAAAAAGCTTCGGATGCGACTGGGATTAACGCTGAGATGATGATGATGACTAGAGAAATAGTGTGACAAAAAATAATGTGACATTACAGCTGAATTAGGGACAACTAGCTTTTATTAAGTGCATGTACTTTAATAAAATGCTAACTATATAAAATGGATACAACCGACTAACGAAATGAGACTGACTTCTGAAACCTTGACACATACACACATTCACACTCATGTACAGGTCACACAGACTATTTTCACTCACACATACACCGACTCACAAAAACATTTGATTTCTTTTTTAGTTAATCTTGATAGTTTGATTTTTGTATTAACACGTCTTGGTATTGCAGAGCGGACTCTCTTATAATAAAGCTATGGAAGAACGGACTCTCAATAAGGGTCGGCCTAAAAGGAGGATCTAATAAAGAATTTTGTTTGTGCCTAAACTTGTTTTACCAATTGAATTTTTTTAAGTAAAAAAAAATCCAACTTACTTAGTATTAGGTAAGATAGAAAGTAATGAGATTTTGGAAATTTCTCCAAACAAGGAGAATTGGGCCTTCTGACACATAAAATAAGATCACCAATTTTTTATTTATTTTATAAAATAGTGCTTGACCGCGATCCCGCCTGACGGTAAGGAATTACGCAATCCTTGATAGTAAAGCGCGCTAGATTATTAAAAGCCTATTCATCCTAGCCTTGAAGACACTTAAATTGTAGTCAGACGGAAAGACCGTCGCTGGCAAATTGTAGCAGCCCTTCGATGTACGCGGTATAAAAGACGAGGCGCTTCGTCGGGATCGTACTGGTGTCAACAACATACGGGTGGATACTCCCCGTATGACGGGTCGTCCGATGATGAAACGGAGATGGAGAATTGCATGATGCAATTCCCGCGCGCACTCCAAAATGCATCCTATAAAATACCGACAGCCTGGTTCTACACCAGTGCAGTGCTCAAAGTTATGGAGATCTTTTTTTTTAAACAAATTTGGGTCGTCTATTAGTCTTTTCCTCTTCACCGAATCCAAAATTACCAGATGGCATTATGCAGCACCAGCCGGAATGTGGCTGCAGTAGTAGTTTCCCCAATATATCTCCTCCCATTCTACAAAACACAATTCGACGCACCCTACAACAAATCAGTTATGGATTACGCTACATAAGCAGTAATGCTATCATCGGACCACTGTCTTTTATAGCCTTGGACGTTTTGTGCCCCTTGAAACAACACCCTAACGGCTCCACACGATTTATGGGAAGCAAGGGAGAACATATTGGGGTTGTTCACACAGCAGACCGATCGGTAAATCAGGAAACAATAGCTGCGGATTTCTGTATCTTGAGAAGATTTCGGTTCAAGATAACATCGTCTTGGACCAGACTCCACAATGAATTACGATACAATGGTTTGAAATGGAAGTTTTATACCTATTGTACACGTGCTTAGCATCGTCTTAACTGAACTGAAAGGTACCGTAATAAAGCGTAGAAAGCAGTTTTAATAAATATACTTTCGCTGCTCATATTCAGCATTTAATATATAAATTAAAGAGATTATCACCCATACCATAAAGTGCAAACCTCTTGTCATCCAAATTGGCGAAGAAACTGAATATTTTACATTAGGAATAGGTGATGTTACATTTAATTCTGTCGTGAAATTCTCATTCACAAAACCAGATGTATAGCTTTGTACTTAAATGTTGGGAATGAGAACATTATGAACAAGTTATGCAATAACTGGATGAGAACAGGTATTCACATGGGGATCAAAGTTAGCTTGCATCAAAAATCAACGAACGTTTCAAAAAGTTTGTTCAGCGTTTTATTCCAGGTATTCGCGAATATACCAGGAAACTCGGATAATCCATCGGCTATGTGACTGGGATCAAACTAGGCCGGAACAGACAGAAATGGGGCCGGAACTGTGAGGGGTAGAAACTAGCTAACGTGGAGCGAAAATGGGCGAAGCAAATTGATTTAACGGTAATACGATGAAAATCTGGCAGACGACGAAGAATACACCAACAAAATAGACGATATTTTAAGAAGCTATCACATTTTATTCTCTCTAAAATCTAATGAATTCTAACAAAACCTTCGTATAGTATGTACTAGATAAGTACTCCGTACTCCATCAAGTTTCTAGAGGCGGAAGATTTAGAGTCATTTCCTTGCTACTGCACTCCGTGATAACAGTCACGAAGCCTCCATTTACGTAAGACCCTACTTCAGCCTGTTACATGTTATAGAAACATTGTACGTACATATAATATGTAAGATAAAACCTACGTAAATTAAGCTCGAGATCCATTAGCTGATACTGCTAATAAAGTCTGCGGGCGGAATGTCAGTCTATAAGTTATGGTTCCCTTGGCCGAATCCGCCATAGTTTTGATATAGTTTAGCCATAAATTCGCTATAATAATATAGAAATAAATATGTATACTCGAGTAATGATTTCAAAGTCATTGATTTTAAAACGATTTTATGGCTGTAGCCTGCTTTCAAAGCGATGTAGGATGTCATGAGAAAACCCGCATAACTTCAGAACCAAAAATTAGAATTTTTTGACGTGACATTCACTAAATCGCACTTCGCCCACTTGGTGACCTATTCTCCTCATAGAGAGGAATCCTGTGACCCAGCAGTGGGAACATTATAGGCTGATTATAATACGTTATTGCAATATCAAACTCGTAGACTAAAATTTTGATGTATGTAAAATAATAATCAAGAAATCGGTTCGTATCGCAAAAACAAAGTAAACATCAACATGTTACTTTAAAGGAGACAGTAAGGTAAACTAGAATATAAAATGGTCCCTTACGTGCGCCAATGGCAGCGCAAGGGGCAAATCATCGGAACCTCACGGCCATAGAATAAAGAGGGGAAGTAGGTTATCTGCGACCCAATCCGCGATTTAATTGCCTACTGTCTTAGGGTTGACGACTGTCCGCGCTTCGTCGGTTGCGGTTGTCGCCCAAACCGCTAACAAATATTTATAGACTAAGAGCTTATGTTTAAATTATTTGCTTAGTATTTAGTTTACATATACTAGTCAGTTTTTTTTTTGTAATTTTTATTTTTAGTTTTGTACACATAAAGAACCATATTTATTTTTATTTTAATTAATACAAATATAAATAATACAAACATAACATCTATTGAATCACACATTTAATACAAAATTACAAATTAGCTACAGAAAAATACCTACTTTCTTCGGTTTCGACTATTACGACACGCGTTGTTATTAAACTTTAATGTGTAATATATCCGTATCCTTGTAAATAACTTTTAGAAATATAATTTGAAAAATATAAGTCTTTTATTTGTTCATAAATAGACATACCAACTTTGCAGTTTATGTGATCATTTTTAAAAGCTAATGTGCCGAAAAGCCGTGACGCGCGAACCTCGTTCCGTGCTAGCCGCGACTAGCGCAGTCATAGGCACTCTAATATTGTGTTTAGGTGTGCGTGCGGCGACGCATAGATACTATGGCGCACACATACAAGCCGCGCGCGGTCCGTTTGTATGAAGATAACGTACTTCCCTCTCTTTATTCTATGTCACGGCAGACCGAGCAACAATTATTTATTGATTGTTGTAGCCGTGAAGACTGTTCCCAAAAGATAGGTTTATTTGCAACATTGTTACTGGAAGCGTAGCAAAATACATGATTTATTATAATGCTTAAGTAGCTTTGTATTCTAATATTGTTTCTATTTATCATGTTCAGTAGTTTCAGAAGGAGGTCAGACGGCAGTCGCTTCACGGAAAATGTCAAAGTTTAGCCATATCATCAGTTGGACTGGTAAAGCGAACCCCAGACTCCAAAGCTGAAAGGGCTTCGGATGCGACTGGGATTAACGCTGGGATGATGATGAGTAGTTTCAGAAGCTTTATATTATGTCCAAAAAAACACAGTACCTACCGAAAACAAGGTGCACCCACAATGCTTTGAGGGATTTTTTACTCTTTCAATAAAACTTTAGGTTCGCTCTCCAAGCCGAACTAACCCAACTTTATCATGAAACATCATAAAATCCAATATTTTCTGCATTAAATGCCACAATGGTTGTAGTGCATTGCAAACTCCCACTTGCGGCTGTAGATGTGACGGGAAGCCCAGATGTGGCCAATGACAAGCGCTTACGTAATCTGATTACAAGGAATTTGTGTCACGACGGTTCATAGACATAATAAACTTCATCAGTGTATTCTCCATGCTGGGCTGTTAACGTATTTTGTTAGAAAGGGGGCTGATGGTTCAAAAGTGATTAGTGAAGACTAGGGTCAGCACCAGTACTACAGAAACATAGGGGAGAGGACTATGTACCAAATAATCAAATGACTACTCCCGCTCTGGGTGGAGCGAAATGTTAGACTTTTACTAACTAAACCCACCCCCGTGTTCTTTCACCTTGGGTAGTATGGATTTTCAACAGAATACCTCGGGTCTACTGAACATAATATCAGTAAATAAGTACTCCTATCTTGAATATACAGTAATCCCTTCATAGACACTATCGGCTCTTAACGATGAGCGGAGATGCTGTATGTTTTAATAATGTCCATGTGTCTAATAATTTCCCTCAACTACAAAAGTCCCATTGAAACAAATAAATAACAAACTTGCGTGCTTCATAAAATTGGCACCCGCATTGATTTGATACAGGGGAAAGCTTACAATCGATTGTCCTTGTGACCTGATAGCAATAAAACGTTTGAAGATTATGGCAAAGATAGCGCAACCAATGACATGGCACCTGATTTACCGTTACAATTCAAATACATAGCCTGCTAGGCTAGAGTGGGATTTAATGGGGTTATGTAGGATGCATCCCCGCGCATTTGTATGCATGAATGTGAATATTTGCACTGGTCTGGTCGTGCCTCGGAAAGCACGTTAAGCCATTGGTCCCGGTTGCCATACGAATATCTAATAGCAGTCGTTACGGGTTGTTCGAGTCCTCAAAAATCCAACAATTGGTCTAACTGCTATGCTTCGATATCTCCTTCGGGTTGTGGACGTCAGACGGCAGTCGCTTCACTAAAAATATCGAAGTTTAGCCAAAATCAGCAATTAGACTGGCTAAAGGTGGACCCCCAGACTCCAAAGCCGAAAAAGCTTCAGATGCGACTGGGATTAAGGCTGAAATGATGATAATAATGTAGGATGCATCGGGACAGATGGGCCCTATTGTCACGCAGTAGGAGCCTGAAGAGCGTTGTTGCAAAGGGAAGCCAGGAAAACAGGCGTAATTCCTTAGAGGCATTTATGAGAAATTGGTCGGAAAAGGCAACATACGGGGAACAATAGAAACCTTGGCCCAGCAGTGAAAAAAATGTTAATGTCTTGTCTTAAGATTTGTCAGTCTCTCAGCAGATATCAGGAATGCGATGGTGCCAAACAGATTAATTATACCTTATCTGCCTTAGAACGCCCACAAGACCAGATGGATACTATTGTGACCAAATTTCAACCAATCTGAGACCACACACGTAGCATAATATGTAGGTACGTAATGCGATTATTCTACCGGAAATTAAAACAAACGCAAAAACAGTTGCTGAACCGGGTTTTATCAATTTTTTCACAATTATAAGTACATCTGGACCGATAACCCGGCCTTTGGTCGACCTAACCGACAAATACAGCTTTTTAACGAGTTCTGGAATTTAATTCCAATTATGTCTAGCTCAATCCCTGCCATACCCAAATATTTCATTTTTACTTTAATTTCATGAATATTCAATTTTGGTAGGGATACAAACCACGCGCGTTCGAATGTTGTTTTAGTTAATTTTAAATACGTATAAATTAATATTTATTTTTCCATTAAGTATATTAAAATATGAATAAACGAGTTAATTAACATAAGAGATAACAATACAGACAGATCCCAGAAACAAGGGTTAGTGTTTAACAACTTGAAAACGGGCCTACGCATCAGATTAGTACTTATGCTCAATATTATTGCGATATGTTATAATAATATTGCGAATGTCACACTCATTCTTTCCTAAATAACTTTGACGTCAACTTCATAAAATTAATTGTTTCGCAGACCTTTGTTGGAACCGTAACCCAAATTGTTCAATTACCGGTAGATAACTTTAAAATTTTCAACCCACTCAATTTACGCGCCTTTCGGTTGGCATGGTTACTTCTCCTTTGTAAAATACAGGATGTAAATCTGACATCGTAACGCAAACTTCGCGAAAAGGCTAGACCGCATGCCACTAATAAAATTATGATAGTCATGTCGTTAATGAACGGTTACAGAATTCAGTGTTTAAAAAAAAGTGTCGGTTCAGCCTTTGAACGTTGCAAGCGTGCCGCCGTGCGGGTTTGTAGGTATGACGTTGATTCCTGATGTGAACTCTATTAAATCAGCTGATAAGGTAGTTTTTCGAGTTTTGTTTTCATTGCACTTTTTTGTGTAATTAGCGAATTAATTAACTTTACTTTAAAATCTTATTGGGTTATAAACGTATAGCAATTATGAACGGTCTAAAGTGAAAGAAAAAAACTACATATTGTTTTTTGTATGGTTCAGAATCATGTACATACTAGATCCATAGATCCATGGTAGGTACTCGTTTGTGCGTAGATGTCAGATACACCTTTAGAAGTGATGATTTTATATAATATGTTTCAGTTCTACGGTATATTTAAGCAGGTTTCACAATCGCATATTTTAATAAAAACCCTGCTATCAAATTTTCGCACTTCAGTACAATACGCCTCGTTCAATCCTTTTGTATCGGCAATCTTTTGAGACTTCACGTCTCGCTGATCAAAGGATATAGAGCCTTTGTGATCCTCTTGGAAATATTTAAATAGCTTGCACGAGTTAGAAATTCCGTTCCCAGTACCTTTTAAGAGATTTTTAGTTCTAGGTAAGAAACTGAGAAGTAACAAAGTAACAAAGGTATATGTAAATACTGTTTAACAATCGTTTTAGGTCTTTAGTTGTGCAGTTTCGTGACTAACGTGACTCCCAAACTTTGGGGTTTTGCACATGAAGCAATGTAATTATATATGAACCGTCCTTCAAAATGATTCAAATTGAGATTGATAGTGTGTTGATTAAATTAATACGATAACACAATTTTGGCGCTTGTAGGTACCTATCTTAGGAAACCTGAACATGTACTACTACGTGATCAACTTTTAAAAGCTTGCTTTAGTAAGTTGGTATGAATTTAGATATTGATGTCACCAAAATAACAGAGTATAGATACCTTTTACCTCACACAGTCTATTTTGTATTTAATCACCAACATATTTAAACAAGCCAACATTCACAGCCACCAAATTATCATGTACTTTTATTATCGAACTAATTTATACCAGTTGCGTGGGAAAGGTAACATAATGCTTCTTTCCAAGCAAAAAAAAAAAAAAAAATTGTGTACCATGTATAAAAATTATCCTACGAAAACCTGTTAATGTAGGATATATTAACAGATTTTGGTACAATAAGTTTATTTTTAAAACCGGATATCAATCAAAATAATGATAATTATATATATAACATATACCCTTGTATCCCTTTAAAGGTTTGTTTGACCACTCACTAGCATGGCACGGTAGGTTGTGTTGCGGTATCCCGCGGCGTTCCGTGACATGCCGAAGTGTTTTGCTGAAAGTAAAGCAACGCGCGCGCGCACGCGTGCTTTCCCTCTTCTACCTCGCGCACCGACCGGACTGCGCCCCATGAACAAAAATCATAATCTCGACACGAGAGTGATTGAGTGAGTAAGATAAGTAAGTGTCTTACGGGATGCAATGACGGCCGCACATCATGCCGCAGCAACGCGCGGCGCGGCGTGTCAAGCCGCAGTTTCGCGCGGTGCGTCGCGTCATTGCGGGCGTTATGGTATCGAAATAAAGTATATGCAGTTAATCCTAAAATAAATGAAATAAGATTCAAAATAACTAGATTGGTAATACAATTCCTTGTCAAGGCTCTGCCTTGGTAAAATAGAGGTACTGTAGGTAAACCTCTTGGTTCCCCTACAGTAGGTACCTATATTTCACCAAGTTATGTCTAAGTGCTATGTAAAAGGGGGTGAGTCTATTGCATTAAACGGGCACAAATCCATACTCCAAGCTGCTACTGAGAAATTCCCGGTCTATAAACTCAATATCCCTTTGCACGACTTAGTAAAAAATCAGGACCTCATACTGAGCAGTAAGTGCTTGCAAATACTAGAGTTACGTGGTAGTAAGAAAAAAGAATTCTTATAGTAGAATGTTTATTTCAAAACCTAGCGTGAATAGTATATCTTTTGGTTCTAAGTTTTAGAAGGAATTTGTGTCATGGCCGCTAACGACATTTAACTACGTTATGCCAACACGAATATGTAAAATTTATACTAAGTTCAGGGAACTTATTGTATAACCAACGAAGGTACATGTCGCATTAGAACATTTGATATCGCTAGATGGACTTTCTTGAACCTTATTTGAAAACACTAATGATAGTAACTGCATTACGAATATCAATTGCTCACTTGTCTTAAAGAAGATATTAGCAGTTATCCCGTTAAATTTAAAAATAGTCGAGGACAATATTGGCGGTCAAGTTGGGTTTCAAAATAAAAACATTAGGCACGCCAGTTCTATTTTTCTATGGTCTACAAAGGTTCAATTGATACGTGTTATGATTTGCTGCGAAATGAGAATTAGGATAACCAATGACATAATCTAATTAATAGTTTAATGTTTTTTTCAGCTATTTCCAGGGAAATGGACCGAATTGTAAAAGAATACACAATATCAAGCCAATAGCCTACTTAAATGCAACCTGTTGGAAACCCACTCTCGCTCACTGGATACATCAAAACAAAGTAACAAGGACAGGGAGTCTACGTTTTGGAGTAGCACTCCTGACTAACGCTTCTGGATTTCGCTTCTAACTAACACTTCTGAATTACGCTTCTAACTAACGCCTCTGGATTACGCTTCTAACTAACGCCTCTGGATTACGCTTCTAACTAACGCCTCTGGATTACGCTTCTAACTAACGCCTCTGGATTACGCTTCGGGATTACGTTAGCTCTCTTGCCTAACGCCTCTGGATTACGGTACAAAGACCCTTGGCTTCACTAACTGACGGGTGTCAGATTAATGCACGGTTGAACGCGGCCTGCGGGATTAGGTATTTCGGGAACACCCGGAGCAAAATAATCATGACAGCTTATACCTGTCTAGTCGTCGTCGAAAGAGAATTTGATGTGCCGTACCATCAGGGTTCAGCCACATCCACTCCAACAAGCCTGATCCAATGGGAATCAAGGCCACCAAAGATAACCTAACCGAACTAACCTAAACGTAATGAGGGCAAATGCGGAAAATATTATTAAGATATAATTAACACGGACGTGTATTAACAATTCTGTAAAACATACATGATGAAGCTGATTGTGGATGAGTCCAGTAGGGTACACATTAACAGTAGCAATGGGTTTCCATTTTGAAAGTTCAACAATATTCATTGCAAATTGTTGAGCAGATACATTTTCGATTATATGGAGCAATGGATTAGCAATACGATTCAAAATGATTGCAATTGATAGTAAGTAGTAGTGTTTTACGCAATTAGAGCGCTGGTGTCGTGAAAAATAATCAGAACAGCGCATAAAGGAATGCTTATTCTGACTTTCAAGAAAGCAAATAAGTGTATGTACATTACATTGCAGAGGGTTGCTGGGATGGGCTGGATGTGAAAGATGAGGACAAAGTGCTGTGGCGCTGCCTCGGATAAGTCTATGTCCTGCAGTTGACTACAATTGGCTGAGTTTTAGCCTAATGAGTAGGAGAAAGAACTTCAAGCATCAGCCAAAATATCTCACACTAGCGGCCGCCAGCGACTACGTTCGCGTGGAGTTCGTTATGCTTCGCTCCTATTGGCGGCAGCGTGATGTTATATAGCCTAAAGCCTTGCTGGATTAATGGACTATACAACACAAAAATAATTTTTCAAATCAGACCTGTAGTTCCTGAGATTAGCGCGTTCAAATAACAAACAAACTCTTCAGCTTTATATATTAGTATAGATGAATAGTCTCCGGAAAGAAATACAATTTCTTTACTGAAATAACGCAATTTCTCTGGCAACTAATGTGTCGTAAACATAAAGATAAACGGACAGTCTGATCGTATGCATGTAGATTAGACAAAGAGCGAATTAAGACAATTAATTAAACATTGACCTTGTTCTTAATACGATCTCGCAACAGACGATTGTTCTATTTCATCTATTTAAATACTCACGAGGAAACGTTGTGTACGAGATTACATTGTAATGGGTTCTGTAACCGATGCTGTATACATATTACGGATGCGTGTTTATCGTGCAAATTATTTTCGAGCTTCTGAGTTTTTGATTGTAATTTGTACGTTACGATCGTGGGGAGAAGGTATAAACCACGTAATTGACTTCAGTGTTTTTCATTGCAGTTTAACGTGACTGATGGTGATTAGTCTTTTTTAGATGTGCTATTAGTGCGTAGTCTTTATTTGACGGGTCTGAGCAGTTGTGTTGCGATGTGTGCCGAGTACGATGCGTCAAAGGTTGTTGTGTCGGAGGTTTGGTCGTGGAGGGTCTCCACATCAATCTCCCTCTGGCGCAGCATCATTGGTCGTGTTGTTGGGTTTAACATTGCACCACCTCGCTCAACTGCCGTCTTCCTTCCTATTCACTAAGATTTTTTAAGTGAATGGGCTTAATAAACTAGCGCGCTTTACCATCAACGATTGCATTACTGCTTACCATCAGGCGGGATTTCAGTCAAGCGCTAGTTTATAATTATAAAAAAAATCAGTCATTAGATTCTATGTCAAAGATTTGATTTTAAAACTACTAATAATACAGCAACTAAGCTACGGTTGCCTAGAAAATCGGTGGCCGCCAAATAACGACCCCAGTGATAGCTGTCATTAAAATGATAGCAGCAGACTTTACAGTTTCCAAACTGCTGACTAGGAAAACAGTCGAATTTCACCCTCTGTTTACCCTTTTTTCGCAATTATTTTTATTTATCCATTTATTTCAGGCATCAAGGCCCATATAAACATATACAATACTATATTAACATAAAAACTTAAAATACTATAAATACATACAACATTATTATTATTTCCAGTCGAACCGGAAGCAGCTGAATACCTCAAAGCTGAGTATTTTCAATGGTTAAACTACCTATTTGACCTTCACATCCCAGTTGTTGGATAATACAACGACCTTTAGTAAGACTAGTTGTCACGTTGTCCGACTAACTAGCTTCTAACAACCGTGCTTTCCGAGGCCCGGACACGCATCACGGAGTAAACGCAGCAGGCCTAACTTACATCTGATCAAAGACATAGGGATAGTGGAGGGACATAGGGATAGATATGACAAAGGGAGTCATCATCTCGGCGTATAATCCCGGTCGCATCCGCGGCTTTCGCGTTGGAGCCCAGGGTTCGCTTTCCTACACTTACTCCTCCATTTCGCACGATCTCTGGCATCCCGTGTTGTAAGATTGTTGGCATGCGTGTCATCGCTTACAACGTCAAGCCAGCATTTCTTTGGTCTACCTCGGTTGTTCCGGCCTGGCGGAGGTGCCATGGCAAGACATTTGTTACCCACATAACATGCCGAAGACATATCTTCGGCAACAAGACAACCGTATTAGCAACAAGACCATCTTTTTATTCAAGGTATTCTAAGAACTCATGAGCTTTAGTGACAATGGAAATTCAAAGAAAGAAAACGTAGACCATCTTGTATGTCAATGCATTTTCATATTTATTGCCCTTAATCACGAAGTTGTCGAGTTAGTTGGTGACGCGGCATCAATTAATCATCTTTTATTTTCATAATAGCCGCTGTTAATCACATTAGCTTATACCAAAGTGACTGTTGGCGAGGTCAAATACCTTCAACAATGTAATGGCCAAACACTACAAAGTTAGGTAAAACTACATTAATACATCAATTAGGCCACCAAGTCCAGGCCAGACGGCTAAACTTGTGAACCGACGAATAGCTTGATTATAACTTTCAAGAAAACAAGCGGCTTGAACTTCTTACCTTCGGAGTTCAAGTAAGGTAAGTCGAAGTGTGAGATTGTTTGTTCTAAATATTTTTTTTTAACTCTTATAAGCCTGGATAAAATCATCTTAACTTTATATTTTTATTCCAGTTCCCACAATACTTAGGAAAAAAAAAAGACAAATTGAATTACGTCCTTCTGCTGTCCGTCAGAAATGAATAAAAAAAAACACGTTGGTTTAACAATTGGATATGTAGATTGCGTGTCGCTTTAGCACATGTGTGGGGTGAACAAACTTTACTGTAAGCGTCCCCTGAAGCTCGTTCAGTTGACGTAAACATCACTTGTTTGAAAACTAGTCAGGGTTGACTCCTTTGTCATCGCCACTTATTTTGATTTTCCCACTAACATACTATAAATAAAGCATGAACATTATCCGCTTTAATATACGACCCAGCATTAGCAACCCTGCGTGACGAATACGGCAAGTCCTTTCAGTTTGATTTATGGGATCAATTTAGCGCCGCTCCACTTCAGTATCGATGTCGATGAATCCTAAACTGTAATCGATCATAATCGTTTTATTATCGATGTTAAATTAAGTCGATGACATTAGTGAGGTTATCACTAAGCTATAAATAAACCTCAAGCTTATCGGCTTGTAAGTTATGTCAGTGCGATAAATTGTCACTACTTTCGTAGACGTCGAACAATAAGGACCGGATTTTTCATAAGAATTGTTTATTGGGTACTCGTGCGGCTTCGGAACAATATTTGGCAACTGGCCAAAAACAAATTACTTGGCTAGGACTTATTACGGAAAGCCCCTTTACGAAGCCGAAATTAAACAAGGTAGCAATATGAAACTTGAGCTAATACCCAAAACATTTAAACCGAAATATATATTATCAAAGCTCAAGGAGTAAAATCCAAGAATAAAAAGGAGGTGTTAAGTACTTTTACGTACTTCTAAAAATTTACAGGTGTCAGCTATGTATGTTATTTGGAATTTTTCTTCACCTTTTCGGTCCTCGAGTGCACTCGTGCAGAAATAAAATATCTAAATTCTGAGTCAAATCTATTGCCTGTCAACCATATTGGTGTATCACGGCTGAAAGCAGCTGAAAGGCCGCTGACAGGCCCGGGACACACGATACCCGTCACTTCATTAACGGCTGTTGCAGATGACCTGACACTATGCGACGCGTTTAGAATACTGCCTTATTGTAACAGACAATCCTTTTGTCTTGGAAACGAGATTCTTATCAATCAAATTGGTCGGTTCTGTTATTACAATGACTATGATCTTTGTCCTCTGTCATTACCATTTCATGGACAATGGTGAATATAAGCTAGGGGCGGGAAAAGGTAGTTTGTAGAATTGTTCGGACATTTTACCTGCAGATATAATCGTATGTGTAGTACAATACCTACCCTCCTAAATGACTCCTACTAACATGGAAACAATAAATAATTTTTTTTGGCGTCATGAATTCATGGGTAATTCTTACAATAACTGTAGGTAATTTAATAATTTAGGATATTTAATTGGTTGCCATTTCTGACTCTATAATGGATAATATTTAGATATCATTATCCTCATGTTACACTTTGTTCAAATTCAAGGTAAAATTATTGAAATTAAAATATTATATAATTTTACATATATAACATATGAAAATATAATATATTGGAATAATTTAAAAAAAACTGATGGAAAAGGAATGAGAACTTATGCAATTTCAACACGTTCTACAGGAACCATTCGGCGCCCAGGAGAAATGAACATGTAAGTAGGTAAATAGGAACGATATTAATGAATAATTCCAATACTGGGTGTTATTCATAACCTACCTAACCTTACCAACCAACTTAACTTAACCATTGTCTTGTTTTAAATTGATCAGGATAGTAGCGACAATGAAATAAAAAAAGGAAATATGCAGGCAGTAGCTCCCGATTTTCGACTTTGTTCCTAAATATGCAAGACTATTTTTAGCTTTAACCAAAGTACCAATAGAATCAATCAAATTACTTTGAAATGAGGATTCTGCGAAACACCTTGACGAGAAAAAACAGATTATGTAGACCAGTTCCCGGTTCACTCACTCTTTCTCCGACATAAACGGGTGAATCCGGGCTGTAAAGATGATATTTGTGTTTTCTGGGAGCCTAGGCCAAACTCTTGGAAGCATCTGATTTCGCAACAAACACATCAGTTCAAACGAGTACAAAGTACAAAGCACGCGTCTCAAGATACTGTTAGAAACGTACGGGGAATACATAATATTGATTCTTCATAACGACAATTATATACCGGCGACATCCGGGATGAAGGGGACTAGTGCTGTTCACATTCAAATGTGAATGAAATGTAATGTCGTTAGAGGGACAATTATTACAACCTTGTGGCAGGAATGGGGGGAAGAAAGTATGTTTTTCTACGTGAGTTATGGCAAGGAAAGGAAAGCTTTTCATCATGGCTAACCCAAGTAAATTATTTGCTTAATAATGTTTTTTCAATCTTATCTTTCAATTATGTTCTGCAATTTATATGGTTTAAATAATAAAGAGTATTTGAGTACACGGTCTTCATATAATCTGGCCAAGATTATGTTTGGACTTAGAGTCTGTGACCTCTGAATTTGATTCGGCCGTTTTTCTCAGAGTAGTGAGATAGGAAACGCCGAACTCATCTAATTAAAAAAAGAAACGAAAAAAAAAAAATACTTGTAAAAGTGTTTATACAAATCTGCTTACAGAAATATCATTTACCAACATTTTTGTCTATTCAGCATTTGTAAAAGAGATTATTCCCCAAAATATCAGCAGACTTATTAACAAAACTATTTCAAACTTGAGTAATTGCTAAAACCTCCGAGCTTATGTTTGTACTCAATACTTAGTACTGCTAAGTCCTTATACAAAAAAATACTGAGGCTTAGTTGTAAATTTTGTTTCTATTAGTCGGAATAAAGTTCGAAATTAAAAACTTGCTCGAAGGATGCTACTTGGAAGACTGTTGATTAGCTGGCTGGGGCTTGTCCCAAATTAGAACTCGTTTTATAATAATACGGTAAATGTTCAATACTTATCGATAAACTCCTTAATATGTCATTAAAATATATCTCATGGATAGAAGCAATACGCAAATAATGGGGAGAAGCCTCATTGAATCTATTGCCAAGAGCCAGTGTTAACATTATCAATACATTTATTCCGTGCATAGACTGCTGGTTGGACACAAGTTAAGCGGTCAAAGAACAACTATCGACATTGTCGCCACGAATATTAATTGGTTTATCGTGAATAGTTAAACGCAAACACGGTTTATTAAGTTTGAACTAATAAGTTTAAGCGTTTAAGCAGCTTTAGGGATATGTCCTTTAAAATTGAAGCGGTATAATGAATAATAACAGCTTTTTAGTGTCCCAATGCAGAACAAAGGCTTCTTTTCACACAGAGAAAACATGAGGACTGATCATCACGCAAGCCCAGGTTTTCTCAAGAAGTTTTTCATTAGCTTATGTTAGTAATGCCAAATATAATATACGACGACTAAATACTACTGGTTGCTTGCCAGTTAAATGCGAAAAATGACATACCTACAAATAGTCGGATACGTGCACACAAATATGCACAAACATATGTGGCAATTACCCCGCCAATATCGTGTAAGGCAAGCTTATTATCTTCGAATAATTCTGAGTAGTGGGGCCGGGGAAAGTCAACGACAGTGAATATACTGTACTTTCTTCGGGTAAAGTTACTCGTAGGCGATGTACAAACAGCGTCTTGTTATTTATGCAATAGCGTCGAATTTTAAATGACAATTCTATTACATAACGTTATTTTTTCTTTATACGAAACCTGAATACAGTTTGTTCAGAATAAGCAACTGAATCGATTCCAATCATTTTTACACCACGGGCCACGTTATATTTTTTCCCAAATACGTTTCGAAATTGTTGCAGTGTGGTTAGTGGTTACAGAGTGCTCAACTCAGTTGGCGGTAGATCATAGTACTGGGAACACCCGCGCCGCGCCGCTTCAGGCGCGGGCGGACGAGCGGTGCGTTGACCATATTTTTGTTGGGATAACCAAGTAAGATAACAAGCTCGGTTTCGCATAAACAAAACATAACGCTGTGTATATAGATCCTAATTTAGGTACTAAGTAATTTACCAATAATAATACACCAAAATGGAAAAGTATTTTCAACATACAAGCCAAAAAAAAGTCATCCTAGTCTTATTAAGAGGCAGTAAAACAGCTTTATTTTGTAAAGTTTGCCGTCAGTTTGAAGTCAGGTGGGGTGACAGTAACCCCATTACGTCTCCCTTTCGTCAGTAACAACCCCAATTTCAACAGAATCTAATTACTGCGTAGGCTACTTTTAGTTAATTTGCGATTAAAAATGGGGAAATCCCGTGAGCTGTCTCGATAAGAAAATATGATGTTGCAAATTTTTCGGGTGCGGAAATTTAGGCTGGGCTGCGATGAATCATTTGAGTACGTAACTAATTTAAATTCATATGAAAACAACTCTATACCGTACATGACAGCTACGGACATTTACATTCATAGGAATCTGGCGCGTTTCATTTACGGTTGTGGTAACAAAATTTATACATATATATATTTTTAATAATATAAACTGGTGTTTGACCGCAACTCCGCCTGATGGTAAGCAGTAATGCAGTCGTTGATGGTAAAGGGCGCTTGTTTATTAAAAGCCTATTCACTTTAGCCTTGAAGACACTTAAATTGTAGTTAGACGGAAAGACCGCCGCTGGCTAATTGTTCCAGTCGGCGGTATAAACGACGAGGCAAAACGCTTCGTCCGGATCGTAGTGGTGTCAACAACATAAGGGTAGATACTCGCCGTACGACGGATCATCCCATGATAGAACGGAGCTAGAGGAATTAAGTCATGCAACTTTAGTAGAATTATTTAAGTATCTCTTTTCAGAAAGTGTGTGCCCAAAAACTACGCTCCCTCTTTTAAAAAAGTAAATATTCCCTATACATCGTTCTATAACAAAACTTAATAAACCTAGTAGGTAATGATAAAAAAATACAGTACCCTGTACCATGGATTTTTTAAAATGGGTTTTTACGATAAACTAACTGTACCTATATAAAGGGTGTATCTGACATCGACGCACAAACGAGTACCATAGATCCAGTAATGATTCTGAACCCCCCAGTGGTGGAATTTTTCGTCGGCTTTTTCATGATTTAAAAAAAATAAATGTAGTTCTTTTTCACTTCAGACCATTCACAATTGCTATAATCTTATTACCCAATAAGATTTTAAGGTCAAAATTAAATTATTCGCTAATTACATAAAAAAGCGCAATGAAAACAAAACCCCAAAAACGATCTTATCAGCTGATTTAATAGAGTTCACATCAGGGCTCAACGTCATACCTACAAACTCGCACGGCGGCACGCTTGCAACGTTCAAAAGCCGAGCCGACACTTTTTTTAAACACTGTGTATTCTGTAACCGTTCATTAACGACATAAATGACTATCATAATTTTATTAGTGGCATGCGGTCTAGCCTTTTCGCGAAGTTTGCGTTACGATGTTATCTGACATCGTACACACACCATATATAGCACCCTGTATAGCACGACTACATCTATCAAAGGTACTTGCATAAAGAAGCAGGTTTTCGGGCCCTATTTGTAATATTATGTACATATTCATATATACTCACAATTATTATTTATACTCATACTTATATGTGTATCATTCATTCCCACAGGTCATAATATGCATTCCATTACTATGAGGCTCTGTTTTGATCATATACCACTAAACCAGGACTCATTATTTAGTTCACAGACACAGTCCTCAACTTTAAGCCTAAGTTTCGGCGAGTTAGCGACCTCTTAGCGTAGGAAGCTGTATCTATGCAGGACTGTATTATTTTTTCCAACCAACAGCTCTTTTTAATTTAATTTCACTTATATTCATATTGTTACAGAACATTTTTATTATTATGACATTTTTTGACAACAATGTTGATAATGTCAGTATGACATTTTCTAAATAGGTAGTTTGGGGTCGCGGGCGTCTAGAGTGGATACTCTAACCGCCTATCAAGTGACGCCAAGGAAGACGTTGGTACACAGTAATAATAGGTTACTTTAAATGTTTAAACTATGTCTTTAGGTGTGACGGGGACACTGGGACTATTTCACCAGCACCGATCGATACTGACTTCACTACCAGGAACCTGCTTCTTTATGTAAGCACCTAAAAGCTAGTCATAATATTATCTGGCATGAACATGTTTCTCGTATTGTACACAAGACATATTGATTAAACGTTCACCTCGGTGATACGACGCGAAGCATAATGTTAAGCCTGGTATTGTGTGATCCAGGCACATGAAAGTATATTATCAATGTTTCAGTATGGGATTTTTCTCTTGGCATTTTTATGTTGCATCGAAAAATGCCTACTATTAAATGACCTTTAACCCTTAACATTCCTGGAAGAAATTACAGTGTAGTAGTATTCAAAATGTCTCGATTAATCCAACCGCCGGATCTCCAAAAACCAATTGAATAATTTAAAAAGTTATATAATAAATCTCGAACAAGTCCTAAAGTCGTTTACTCAAAAAAAAAAAAAACTAGCAAAGTGCCTAAACGTCTCTGGAGAACCTTCAGAAAAGGCATTTTTACCGGTGTTACAAAAAAAAAATCGTCCAATATTCCCAATAGCCCGTTTACGGTTATGAGTCAAGAAGTTTGCTTACGGAGAATCTATACAGGTGTAGAAATTTAAATAACCATTAAAGTTTGATCGACGCACATAACAACATACGATGAAGTCGGCTTGAAAGTGAATTTAACTATTCATGCTCGGAAGTCGTTCGATACATGAGCCCAAACATGGAAGTTCTCTAAGACAGGCAGCATATCTCTTAAAGCCACTGAGGTAATCTAACCCTGAATAGTGAATCGAAGAGAATTTGTTTTGGTATTGTATCGAATCGGCAACGGATTCTACTCAGTAAATATACTGTTATTTTCTAAGGTCACGAATCAATAGATTGGGTCTTCTGATAGTTTTGTTGATTCATCATCAACTTTTTTTTATCGTCCCATTGCTGGGCACAGGTCTCCTCTCATACAGAGAAGAATAGCAAACATTATAATTAATGTACGATGTAGATTAGGCTTTGCTAATGCAAAGCGTAATCTTTTCGCTTAAAGTAATTAGATTGTACATGAGACCTAACCACCACATTCTCTTACGAGAATCAGTTAGAATCACATCATCATTCTCCTGCCCTTATCCCATATTAAATATTAAATTAGAATTACAAATCACATATTAAATTAGAATTACAAAATTTTTAAAACCGATTCTTGATTCTAAATTCCTCGAAACTGATTTAAACATTTTTAAGGTGGTCAATGAGCCTTGGTTGCGGGACGAATTACTAGAATGTAGTCATCAGGCGAAACCGTTTTGGAGTCAGCCCTCGGGTTTGGGTTACTTTCTTGAATTCGGATTTGCATTTTTAACGCACAGTTAGACGGGACTTAAAGTGAGCCATGGAAATTCAGGAAATGGGAACAGTCCGGGAAAACAGTTCCCTAGTTATTGAGATAAACATGTCGTTTCCTTTTTGCACCTTGAATTATTCATTCTTTCCAGAACTTTATTTCGAAATTGCTTTCGAATCTATAATATTAACATCGATTTACCTCATATAATTGATTACGGTCTCGTGTCACGCGAAAATTGTCAGCTTCGAAGTTGTAAAATAAAATGAGTCAGCTGTTTATTATAAAGTCAAAACCTGTTTGAGTTCTTACTGATCTTGAATTGGCAATGAACTTCGTTACTAAGCTGTAAATGCTTATAAAATTGATACGATCGAACAAGGTGATATTGTCTTCAAAATATGTCCCAATACTGTACGAATTTAATATTCCAGAGTGTTTTTTAATGGATTACTTGTCCGATTGCAATCTTATCTTCTACTTCGTATTTCTATGAACATAAGTACATACTCAATGGGTTAACAACTTACATCAACAAGACACCGCCAACACACAGGAACCATTCCACACTATTCGATCACTTCAACAATCCCACCACACTGTTGCTTATCTAACGGCACGCACACATAACCTGAAACAATGGACAAATTATGTTAAACAATTGAACAACACCTGACAAACACATTCCAGGTTCAGTAGTAGATAGTGAAGAATATGGAATAAGTGCACGTATGTTTTGGAACACTGAAATTACTACAGTCCGGTCGTCAACAGCATGTGTTCCTGGTTCATATAATTGTGACAATTCTAGTGGCTAATAAAGATCAACTTAGCAAAACACGTAATAGTTTATATTAAACTGACAGGTGTCATGAAGGGTTTTCTCGTCGCCAGCACTGTTATAATTTTAAATCTAGTATCCTAAGATGCATAATTAATAAGCATAAAGCTATCTGCAAAAGTGTCTTCGAAGTAGTAATCAAAGATAACCAACCTAGTACATAATATGATAAATCAAGAAGATAAAGTCTTAATGGGTAATAAAAATAATCTATATCACATCATAAAAACAAACTATCACAATCTTACAAAGCAAAACTCAGTAAAATTTAAATGTACAGGGAGGTATTCAATACAAATACATTAACAAGATTGATTTAATCGGAATTTCGAAATGAAGGATCTTAGTAACAATATACTTTTTAATAAATAGCAATCAATATAAAGTTGAAAAGCAATCACGATCTCTGCCCAATTAATTAAACATCAAGGAATCTTCTTTCCAAGAATGAGGAAAAGACGAAATATTCTCGAGAATTTATTAATAGGTTTGAAAAGAAAAACGAGAAACATGACTCAGCTTCTGATACCTGATCAAATGGGTTCAAAAGTGCGTCTCAGGTGAATAAGAGCATTTGAGTAAAAGGTATTATCACAAAAGAATTTTAAATTGAAGGTCCCCTTTTTCTAGAAAATTTGGAGATCTAAGCGACGTACTGTGTTATAAATACTCGGTGAAAGACATGTTATCAGACAAACTTTGAACACAGTAATGTAGTAAAAATTGTAGACTTTAAAGTAGGACGATATTGCATAATATATGTATTAGGAAATAATTAGAAATTGAAAACTCAACTTGCTTGGCACTTGACCAAATAGGATGGATTCAAATTAAAAAATACGGCCGAGCTTCTGAAATATTTTTTCATCGTTCTATTACTTTGAATGCCTTCATTCTAGCAATATTCGGTAGGTATTGGACAGACAAAACCTTTTATTTAAAAAGTGTCTTTGAAGATGCGACAGGATTGTATGTATACATTTTTAAATAATTTCATGCTCAAATGAATACAAATTGGTCGAGTTTACGAGTATACGTTGATTATACAAAACCGAATGCAAATTTAAATGTCCCGTGAGTGTTATTAACGGTGAATATTTCAGATTGGTGGCAGCAGTTTCCACCTCCACATTGTAAGCTGTTATTTCAATCAATAAATTGCCAACTTGGGATTCAAAGAATCCATGTGCTCATAATTTTTGCTTAAATTCTGATATTTCCGGTTTGCTGGTGCTTATTCATCGAGATTTGACCAGTTTTTGTTAGTGTGACATCTTCAAACACTGATTAAATCGTCATCAAAGTATAACGTTTTAAAATTCAAATTAAAATTAATTACGAATCACAAGAATAATAGTTTATAAAGAGAAAGAGCGCAGTGAAAGATGTGCTCACACAACTTGTACTTTCGTCAGTTGTGATTAAGATTAGTTTACAAAGAGATAACCGGTGTTCTGTTCAGCGTTTACTTTCACTTCTCCGTTAACTGCGGCAGCCATATATTTATCATTTAGGAAGATGTTTCCGCGCCTTTAATGTCTATCAAGAAACCTGCCAGTATACATTCAACCTTAATTTGTACCTGAAAGTTATTATACATTTTAATCAGTTGTTGGATTTTAGAAGTTAAGCCATACCTAGGCAATAGGTTGAAATATTAGTAAGTAAACTGATACTGCCTATCTTATTATAATTAACCTAAGGTTCCAGTTTGCCCACAACTCTCCTCTCTTCGAGATGGAAAACCGGGGTGGTTTTTAGTCAGGAAGACACTGACAGCCCCCGTCGCCCGCCTCAATTTTCCATCTCGAAAAAAAAAATTACCGGCTGGTATGGTTAGGCAATAGGTTGAAATGTTATTAAGTACACTGACATTGGCTGCCTCATCATAATTAGCCTATAATCTTCCCACAGTTTAGACACAAGTCTCCTCTTTTTGGGAGTTAGGTGTAATCTACCACTGTCATAATATTTCCTGCCTAATACTATTATAATTATGAGCAACTCTAATCTAACTATTCAATGCCGTTGTCGCGATTTCTACATTTTGCCACAAATTATCAAGGAATCATTGACAGGGATCGGTAGTAACAATTTCAAATAATCACGTTTCTGATTTTGTGCATTTTATCTATTTGACACGATTCTCTATCCAAATTGCATAATATTCAAAATTTATTAACGAAATCGGAGCCAACGTTATCTACAGCAATCATTTCAACAAATCCGTTCACAGACAATCAGATTATTACTAATCGTACACCTTGTCAAGGTCACATTAATACTAATTATCTCCACACGTGCTTCAACACCTGTCACCAAATTCAATCATAGAAACCATATACGCTATGCATATGTGTAGGTACCTACTTAAGCTGGCATATGATTTTCGTTGATCTGACTTGCAAGAAATGAAACCTTGGACTGTCTTTCCGGATAGCAAATGGCTTAGAACGTCATGACAATGGCCACATGCATATTTTATTACGTATCATAACGAATTAACGACTGTTGCTATGCGAAATCTCCATGACGATCCGTGATGGTGAAATCACACTTAGGCAAAACGGAGATGCAAGCCTAAATATGGCACTGAAACTAACATATCGCAAGTACAAAATAGTACTTATTGTTATTAATGCTAGTGGCCCAATGAATCAGCTGTTAACAACGAAGACTGTACAAAGGGTCAATAGTGACTAAACAGGAAAAGGAATCCCCGACACGACACATAATTTCAACTTCGTTGCAAATTACATCATCAAACTGTGGCAGTCACTTTATGTTTAAGCTAATTTAATATACATATATGTTTCTTGCCAATAGGCTGTGTAGACTGCACAATTATCACATGTAGGTCAGTTTACACCAAGGAACCATAAATATCCCAAAATACAAAAAGAACGTCCAAAACTGTACAACAGCAGGTAGGCCACGAATCAATATTTTTGTACAAAATTGCCGTCGCGTGTATTTACCCATTTAAGGGCAAAGTCGACACCTAACCTAAATATAAACTTTCCCACGTTCCATGCTGTCATGTCAACAACCTTAAAAAAAACATATTATAGTATCGATTTGTATTCTGTGTCATACTTTGAAATGAAAATATTCCTTAGCATAACAGAATACACGGACTCAACAAATATTACGTAAAAAATTAAAATAAAATTATGATTTGTATATTTATAGCCAAAAAGTTCGAAAAACTCTTCATCGACATCGCATAAATCTTTTCAAGGTATCAGAAGCATAGATAACAGTTGCCCGACCGTCCAAACACTAGTTTCAGCAAACACTCGAGATAAATGGGAAACTGTATCTGTCCTTCCTCTACTAATACGGCAAAGATTAATAGCATAAATATTCACAATCACTCGCGGTATTGAACACCAATCAATGTTATCGTAAAAGTCCAAACACGTTCGCAAGTCCAAAACCAATAATGATTTTCAGTCTATGACCAGATTTTTCAATCAACAGATAATTTGTGCATTGAGTCACTATAAATACTGTTTTCGTTGATCATTATTCTTCAGACAGCTGTTTTCAAGGCAAATCAAGTTATCGACATATGACATTTTTTGATACGATAGCTAATGGGATGGTTGTCAATAATTTGCAGATGTAGAAAGAACTAGATTTAATCATGTCTTCTTCCAGTCTCCGACATATATCTAGCACCAGTTATATGTGCCACCCTATGTGCTATATTATCATAAATCTATAGTTTCTTCGTTCTTCTATTCTTGTAGCCATATATTTTGGTAGAATACACGCAAGAAATGTTACCATAAATCACAAGGTTAATACCATTATATCCAAGTCAGTGAACTGTAAAATAGAAGCCTTTTCAAATATCTGGTCACGTAGCAAAACTTTATAACTTGGTTTTAGTAAAGTATTTTATTCTGCTAACGTTGTACTTGCAGTCAGATTGGTCAAGCTGTGCGATATTGGAAAGGTCTGAAATATGATAAGGACAACTCATCGGTTCTATAAAATCTCAACGTGGAAAATTAGGTGAAGTAAGCTTAAAGTGAGATGTCATTCATTCTGAAGATTTTAAGGATCGCTAGCGATTGACACAGGTCACATCATATAATTTTTTATGGTGAGAATTTCACAGAACAATGTACTGTTGTTATATTTTCTTAATCGACATACTTATCTTCAAACACTGGCTGATTCTAAACCTTACTTAAATATTTTATCAAAAAATATTTTTATCAAAACATATTTTGAATTGGATAAAGCTTTTTCTTTTAAGTAAATTGATACTAAAATAAAAGCACTTGAACCAGTAATGATATCTTCAAGTAAAGTATAAAATCAAATCAAAACATCCACGTAAAAGATGCAAATGACATCAGTACGACAACATAGTTCGAGTAATACCTAATGAGGTGTCCACTGCGTTCTTGGAATAGTAAGTAGCTTCCTGTACCTACTCATTGTCAGAGACTAAATAAGAATCATGGCTTGCATTCGATACCCGCCGTTAAACTATAGAAAGTTTAAGACACGAGTATAAAAAAAAAACTATGCAACCAAGAATATTCAAAATTAAAAGCATTACAAACCTCAAATAAAAATTCCACTCTAGAGTAAAAAAAAACACTTTTAGCACAGGCCACACAATTTCTAAATCACGAATCAAAACACAGAATCACCAATCACCACACAAAACTCCTACATTCCGAGTATTCAGTACCCCCTCTCCGAACCGCACTGGTCTGTGAACGCGGTAATCTGCGCAAGAGCACACAAGCTTCCGTCCGTAACGCACACCCACCACAAACTGAACAAAGTATGAGCGAACGAGGAAGCGGGCGGCGATTGAAACGTTCCAGTGGATACTGCCTGGCGGAATGTAGTCAACGTTGATTTCGCGTGATTGGAGACGAAGATAATTAATTACGCTCCATGCTAAGTGATCGGTAGAATTACTTAGCTAAGGCACAGATTTCTGCATAGTTACGGTCTATTGATTTTAGAAATTAGTTTTAGGACATGGCTCCGATTTATGATTTCAAACGACTGTAACGCTACTTGAAAGTTTGAAGTAATAAACGACACTATGATTTTAAAAACGAGCTGGGATTTCATTTTCTACTGGTTGTATCCAAACATTTTCATTCCAGAATTGAAACTGTCATTGGATTTTCCTATAAGGCAGAACTAATCGAAGCTGAGCAATGAGCGACAAAGGGTCTGATTCGCTTCCTATATTGAAACATGATTGTATGGACATCAATATTACTGTATGTCAAGGCGATTGGATTATATTTTCTGCTTATTTTTCGTATATGTCATGGAGACCAATTGTCTAAACGCTTGTTACTTGCAGCGGATTCCATGTATCGGTTGCCATCCGCCGCAGTCATGCCGTCGCGCATGAGTAACGAGGTCCCGCCACTAAGTGTAAATGGGGATAGAAGGTCCAGACCACTATTAGGGTCACTCACCATTTGAGGCCAAGGCTTAAAAGTGATGAGAAACGAGGATCTGAAAATCTAGATGATAGACCACCGACTTTGAGAAAGTCGGTGGTATTTGACGTATGTCTTGGTATTACTTAGCAAATTCTTGCTAGTAAATGTTGCTACAAGTATAGTTAAACCACTTCTATATCGTGATAACGATTAATACATTCGCCATCATCCACAGCCTACCTCGCAATTAATAGTGGAATAAGCTTACCCGTTAATCAATTACAGAAGCTCATTTAACAATTAAAGCGAATTAATTATACCTAAACAGTTTAACGAAGGAAATTAACCGAATCACTGAGCAAGGATAGCGTCAAAAGCAATTAATTATGGTCTCGAGTTTATTGAGGTGGTATCAATGCAATGAATGAAGTGGACCTCCTGTACATACCTGTTTAGTAAACCTGCGCACACGCACGACACAGAACTAAGAATGATATGCTCAACGCGTCCAGATTTAGAAGATGGTTCACGGATAAGCCTACGCTGGGCAGCGTACGTCCATTTAGATAATCTAAGTTTATAAGGAAAACAGAATGAGGTTGACTACTCAATGAATTCATTCTAGACATAACTGTCTATCTAAACTCTAAAGTAATTGTAAAGTCAAACGAAATAGTTTTGTTAAGACTGAGTTAAGGAGGGTAAGAATTCATTTAAGTTAGTGTTTCTAATGATCCAGTACCCACGACTAAACAACAAGCCATACATAATCAGTATAGGTAAGCTGTCTTCTGTTTATACGGTAAACCTATACAATGCCAGGTCAGCTAAAACTGCAAATGTGTAGAGCTTGAGATATAGCCAGTAGTGTACATATGTATTACAATTGAAGCGAAGACAGCTAACGACGTTTAGACCATTTTTTTGTTCTGGATGGGAAATCTTCAAATGACTTCTCCCGCTCGGGGTAGAGCGGAAGGGCGTGTCAGACTTAAACTGACTAAAACCCATCCGTGTTTCTTCACTTGCCTGTGCGCCAAGGCCATGATTGCTTTTTTTAACCAGCCCGCAACCCTGACCGTGGAGGCATCGGTCATCTTGGACCCCGTCACACGACGTTTAGTCCCAGAATTGCTCAAATCCATGATACGCACAAAACTTCTCCGCAATTTGGAAAACAAACGCAAACGAGGACCCCTTAAATTGGAGCAACGGCTATTGGACCGCAATTGTTCCGTTAAGCATAAACGATATAATAAGAGCAATTAAACGATATCTGAAAGTGAACATTCACGGTTTTACTAATGAGCACGTTGTAAACATGACTAATCTGCGTGCAAGTATCAAATTTTAACGCGGAACCCGACAATTAGGATTGATATGCTACTGTCCATATTAAAACTACAGATTTTGAGCGAGAGTGATCATGTTTTTTTTAAATGAAACGTCCGTCTGCATAATGGTTCCGATTCCATAGTCCACAATTTAAACTAAATTTAAGTTAAGTATTTATTTTTCTTTCTATTTTATTATGGACTGAAGATAAAATATTAGTTTATTCCTACCTAATTAAGTAAGATATTCCACATAAATTTTCATCATCATCATCATCAACCTTTTATAGTCCCACTGCTGGGCACAGGTCTCCTCTCATACAGAGAAGGATTGAGCGTAATCACCACGCTTGCTCAATGCAGGTTGGCGATTTCAGACTATAAAGTCCAGGTTTCCTCAAGATGTTTTCCTTCACCTTCAGTCATTGGTGTCCAAGATATACTTAGAAAGTACATATAACTTTAGAAAAGTTACATTGGTACTTGCCTGACCTGGAATCGAACCCGCACACTCATACTTGAGAGGCTGGTGTTTTAACCACTAGGCCACCAAAATAAATAATAAAATAAATATTAATAATAATATAATAAATTTTAGAATTGACTAAAATATACATAAATATATACAATATGTAAAGAAAACCCTGTCCGATCCGTGAAGGCGTTGTTAGGTATCGATAACTGATTCTACTAATGCCCACAAAGACAGGCAAAACTTAAAAAAAAAATCCCCCTAAAAAAATTAATATTATTTCCCAAAAAGAGGTAACTTAATACATGTGCGGTAAACAACACCATTCCGCGGGCGGCGGGGGGCAGGGCACGCGGCACCTGTGACGTGGTCGCGTCGCTATTCGCTTAAAAACCAGTGTTGTCACTTTTTTTAAAATTACCAAATTTCGGGGAAATTGGAATTAGTTCCCGGGAAAAAAGGATTATTTCAAAATTCTTTAGTATTGTTACTATGATGATTATGTAAAATTTTATATTATATTTGGTCATGTGTTTACCTAACCTTTATTATCCTTATGGGTCGGACAGGGTTTTCTTTACATATTGTATAAAGCGCGGACTAATTTGACAGGACTAAACTACCGGTCCGATTTTAATAATTATTATTTTTGCGTTGGATAGTATATTAATCCAGGAAGGCTTTAGGCTACATAATATCACGATGCGACCAATACGAGCGGAGCATATAAAAAAAAACATATCGAGACCTACGCGGGTGAAATCGCGCGGCGGAGCTAGTCTAATAGAAAGAAAAAGTCGCAATAAACTTAAAATTGGTTAAGTTCATGAACAAGAGAATGTACGCCAATATCAGAATTGGAAGTCAAAGACATGGAACAAACGCCAGCAGGTCAACCTTCTCGAAACTGTAAAACTTTCCCAATCAACCTTCAACGTTATTTCTTTATCAATAAAATATAAAATCTATCAAATAAATTTGACAGATTGTAGTAGCTTGATGTGCTTGCATCTGTACCCCGAGACAGACCGATTCATATTCATAATTATAAGAATGGATCCTTCAAACCAAATTCTTCATCGTCCAGATTGGATTCTCCATGCTCATACTACTCTGGTTCCGATTGACTTTTTTTTTGTTTTATAGCCCCAAAACTTTAACATTACGAATACAAAATCAATCATGATTGACTATCCAACTATCTTTTCAATACCTCGTGCTTCCGATTCAAATCAAAATCAATTCAATTTGATGTCTCGCACAAATTTCACGCGAATCAAATTCTAAATGTGACTGCAGGCTATATTCCTTAGGCTTTCTAGCTTTATGAAATAACCTCCTATTATTGCGAGCCGAAATTATAACTATGGTAACAATGCTAGAGTAAAACGAACTTTGTATTCCGAATTTAAAGAAACGAGGTATCTGAAGTAGAATTGAATTATCTTTTTACAATTCGAACTGAGAATTGAAGGAAAAGATACGAGTTGTCTCTTATGAGAACAAGATCATCATTGCATCAGTATTATATTTTTGTCTTTAAATGTTGGATTTGGATTTTATAATGCTTGGCAATTTTTTTTGCATTTGTTTATTCTCCATTAAAAGAACCTTAACACAGGTGAAGGTCAAAAGCAACCGCATGATTTTGTCGTAGAGCCAAAGGTCATGACAATGAATCGCTAAATTAGACGACATTGACCCTGAAAGGTCACAGTCATGGCCGCTTTTTTAATGTCCGAAGCGACACTTCTAGTTTCCAAGCTAATTACAGAAGTTGTATTCGTGACTAATGTTAGAAAGAACAATACAAATACATAGAATTTATAAAATTAATCATTGAAGGTACTTTTTTTTACGACTGTCTTAGTTCAGCTTCGAATGGGCTTTTGTTTAGCAATTTACTGCAATAGTTTATTATTGTTACATTATGACAATGAGGATTCCAACACTGTTTTTGGTTCGAAAATTTACTTCAGAATTTTTTGACGTATATCGTATATTAATCTTTGGGCGTGAAACTACTTTTTTATAAATATAAACTGGTGCCTGACCGCAATCCCACCTAATGGCAAGCAGTGATGCAATCGTTGATGGTAAAGCGCGCTAGTTTATTAAGAGCCGATTAACTAAGGAAAAAAACTGAGTGAATAGAAAGGAAGACGGCAGTTGAGCGAGGTGGTGCTATGTAGATTGTGATATTGATCTGGAAACCCAGACCATACTTACGACACAACAAATTTTAGCGCATCATACCCGGCACAGATCGCAACACAACAGCTCAGACCCGTCCTCCGTACGGCATCACCAGACATCATGTCGGAACACGACGAATCGCTTGGCGGCAAGACTTTGTCTGGTGGGTGGTAACTTCTAGGGTTGTAACGGAGCTTCGCCTCCGCCTCCGTTACTGCGGAAGTTCCGCAAGAAATCGTATCTTCGCTTCCGCCTCCGCCTCCGCACAATTTTATGCGGAGTTATAACGGAGGTTTATTTACGTATTTATAAAATAAATAACGCGCAAGCGACAACCGTCCGGCCGCGTTTGAGCGTGAAATGGTCAAGAATCAACTAGTGCGAGGCGGGAATGCAGCAAACACAATTTGTTTCTCCTTAATTTTCATTACAAGGAAGTAATTTTTTTTTTTTTTACCAAGTATACTACTATTAATGTACGTATTTAAAATAAACATTTTGTTTTAATTAACCATAAATTTAATTTTTTTCTATGTATATGTACTTTCACCTCCGCCTCCGCCTCCGTTAACCTCCGCATTCGCGAAGGTGAGACTCGTCGCCTCCGCATCCGCCTCCGCCTCCGCTAACAAGCCTCCGTTACAACCCTAGTAACTTCTGTCGGCAGCCGATGTTATGGCCTACCACCGAGTAAAGTTCGACCACATTTAATGACATCAATTGGGTGAAATACAACTTTACGTTTTCACATTATTACATGAAGCGTTTCGAAACTAAATACTAACTAATAATACTAGTGTTATCCATACTAATATTATAAATGCGAAAGTATCTCTGTCTGTCTGTCTGTCCGGCTTTCACGCCAAAACTAGTGAACCGATTGTAATGAAATTTGGGACACAGATAGTCTAGAGCCTGAGAAAGGACATAGTCTATAGAACATCCCGCTATGACCAATAGGAGTTGAGCAGGAACAAAAAATGTTTCGAAAACGCATATTGCTCCCATTATTTTAACAGGCGCTTATTTTATATCAACTAAGTTCTTTCGGTTCGAAGCATACGCGGGTGAAACCGCGGGGCACAGCTAGTTTATTATAAGTCTTACGAGTACAATACAAGGCATAAGATTAGGAAGCCACATACAGCAATAATGTTACGAGTTTAGCTTAGCTCGCAATAGTTCGTAACAAATAATACAATGTGCTACACAAGATAAGATTATTAATGTGCAGTAACTAACCTACTTTCTTCGATTTGCTATTAAACTCCGATTTATTGTAATGACTTGATTAACAAGTATTTTCTCAGTTCTAGATAGCGTAAATGAGTGTTCTGAAGTGTGAATTAAATGATTAATGATGAGAAAGGACAGTACAATCCATAAATAGCAGAATTCATAAACCTCAGAGCAGTGATTTTGCTTTTGTCGAAAATGAACTGCCTTTTTAAAGCAGCTTAAAATTGTGCTTAAATTAAGTGCTTTATCATCATCATCTCAGCGTTATACCCAGTTGCATCCGAACCTTTCTTAGCTTTGGAGTCTGGGTGCCGCTTTTACCAGTCTAACTGCTCATTTGGTTAAACTTCAATATTTTTCGTGAAGCGACTGCCGTATGATCTCCACAACCAGAAAGAGACATCGAAGCATTGCAGCTAGACCAATTTGAGGGCTTGCAAATATTCAAGTCATTTTACTATGTTCTGAAGGAGGAGTATCTGGTTTTTATCCAGCGCAAAATCAACTATGAGAGGAGACCTGTGCCCAACACTGGGACGATTAAAGGTTGATGATGAAGGAGGAGTACCTGGTTTTTATCCAGCGCAAAACCAACTTTCTAGGAAGTCTTTTTTATTGCTTACTAGCTTTCCGCCCGCGGCTTCGCCCGCGTGGAGTTCGGTTATATCGCGCTTTTTAGATTTCCTTCGGGAACATCAAATTTTTCCGGGATAAAAGGTAGCCTATGTTCTTTCTCAGGGTCTAAAGATTATCTGTGCCAAATTTCATCAAAATCGGTTGAGAGGTTTAAGCGGGAAAGCGTAACAGACAGACAGACAGACAGACAGACAGAGTTACTTTCGCATTTATAATATTAGTATGGAAGTATGGATTATGTAAACTGTGTTCTTATAATCTCTTCTAAAGATTATAAGAACACAGTTTTAAATATTATGACGCGTTAATTTTCCGTATACATTATTAATGTATACAAGGTTCAAAAAATAATGTTATCTGAATGCTAACAAGGAACTGATAAAACAGAGTGCCTACAAACCATTTGAGGGTCGTACTCATAACGGTGATGTAAGTACATATTACTTTATCTATAGCAGCCACCATAATTAATAATAATTACTTTTCGAGTTTAGGACATGACACTAGTGTCAGACATGATGGATTTAATCTTTGGTGACTGCTTTCGACTTTTTTAATGTCTTTATAATTACAATTCCAGTAAGTAGTTGGGAGATAATTGGGACATTTCGAAGGACGTTAAACTTTTGGGCAGTTTGCCTATTTCCGTCATCAAGAACGCAATTTATCCTTTATCTTATTATTTCATTTCCATTATTTGATGTTGATTCTGGATTCCAGGATAGTCATTCTTCTTGTAAAATTTAATTAAATAAGGAACGCTAAACTCAAGCTACCGGCAGTACATAAAGGGTGTATCTGACATCGACGCACAAACGAGTACCATGGATCCAGTACATGATTCTGAACCCCCCAGTGGTGGAATTTTTCGTCGGCTTTTTCATGATTTAAAAAAATAAATGTAGTTTTTTTTTACTTCAGACCATTCACAATTGCTATACTTTTATAACCCAATAAGATTTTAAAGTAAAAATTAAATAATTCGCTAATTACATAAAAAAGCGCAATGAAAACAAAACCCGAAAAACGATCTTATCAGCTGATTTAATAGAGTTCACATCAGGGATCAACGTCATACCTATAAACTCGCACGGCGGCACGCTTGCAACGTTCAAAAGCCGAGCCGACACTTTATTTTAAACACTGTGTATTCTGTAACCGTTCATTAACGACATAAATGACTATTAGTGGCATGCGATCTAGCCTTTTCGCGAAGTTTGCGTTACGATGTCAGATACATCCTGTAGATACCTATTTAGGAAAATATCTATGGACTGCCGGTAGCTTAAGTTAAATAAAAAGTTAATGGCCCCGATTCCTTTGTTCACAAACTAAATTAAATCTAAGTTCAGTGCATCTTTTTCTTTCTAATTCATTAAGAAAAGGACAGAAGACAAAATGTCAGTTTAGACCTGTCAAATTAGTGCACTCCTGACGTAAACTGGCGAATTTTTAATCGCCATGTTTATAATCGCGTCTAAACTGTCTATGGAGTATCCTAATTTGATTTCCCTCGGGAATATCAAAATGTTCCGGGATAAAAGTAGCCTATGTTCTTTCTCAGGGTCTAAAGATTGTCTGTGCCAAATTTCATCAAAATCGGTTGAGAGGTTTAGGCGGGAAAGCTTAACAGACAGACAGAGTTACTTTCGCATTTATAATATTAGTATGGATTAATAAACAATAGGGATGTATCCAAGGTATGAAAATCAAAAAAATAATTAGTCCGTCTTATAGATAATAAAAAAAATTAAGACCCGTATTTTTTATTTTGTCGAAATTAGCAAAAACTACTGAGATATAGCGTTTTAAAGTTACGGAGTGGGGGCTAATAACGTCACGCCGTGGTATATTTTGTACCACGGCGTGACGTCATGCGACATTTCAGATCAATATATCTTCCTAAGTATTTGAATGAAAGAAAAAATAAAAAATACGTGTTCATTAATTTTTATAAATCTATCTGACGGACATTAAATTATTTTTTAGGATACAACCCAATTGTTATTATTATGTCAGTGACTTTTTAAACGGTAAATCATTAATACACCTAAGTATATAATTATAGCAATAATATAAAGAAGATATAGGGGAAGGTGTTATACCTGTGGACATTCGCCGGATTTTGAATGAAAATCATTTTTTATGAGTTAATTATAATTTAATAGCCATAAAGTATCACAAATACTATTACAGTAATAGTTAATGCTTAACAATTAGCAGTCCTTAGTTTTGTACAAATTATAATTATTATAATAAATGACTTTTTTTAAAAACACTAAATTTGTCCACAGGTACATCTCATGATTGTACCTATGGACAGCTATACTTGTACCTATGGACGGCAATGTACCTATGGACTGGTCAATTTTCCTTATATAATAATTCTATAAAAATCAACAAAACTAAACAGAAACTCTTTATAAAGTAACTAATAACATTAAATAATCAGTTAAATTTATTTTTGGCTTGCAATGCTGTTTATATAATGCTAAGGCAGTGTCATCAGAGGTATCTGAATCATCATTGTCATCATCTAAAATATAATACTTCTCACATACAAAGTCCGACTCATCATCTAATTCAAAAATATCTCTATGTGATCTTGATACACATTTCTTGTGACATTTTAATTCACATAGAGAACAATTGAGCATTTTGTTAACACTTTCATGTCTTTTACATCCTATACACATGGTATAAGGTAAACATCTCGTCATCCAAAATTGTGACTTTTTTCTCCAGATGAAATGTTCTTTTCGCTAACGCCGACCTTTGGTAGCCCTTTTGAGGATTTTTTTGTCTTTTTCGGTATATCTTTTTTCTTTCTTTTCTTTTCATTTTCTTTTTTTTCTACTTTATTAATTGCTTCGTTCTTTATCAAATTTTTTTCAGGTGTATCAGTTAAAATTCTACTCTTTCCAGGTTAGCTGCTTTTCGAGGGTCTGCTTTTAGGAACAAGCATACAGATTCCGGCGTTATTTTGTGAAGCTCTTTTTTCGGAGTGATTGGTGCATTTTCCATATCTTCACTAGTCCCATCCACAGAGAACTGACAAACAGCAGTAGCCTGCGTTTTTTGTATCCTGATTTGTATGACGAATTTCAGATGGTCCAGCAGTATGCATTACCTCTTCTACAGTATCATTAGGCTGTTGTATCTCCGAGTAGAGATTAAGATTTATTCATATTTTCTGCAACTTTTCGTAAAGAACATCCATTTCTTGCCTCTTTAACTGCCTCAGATAATGTCTCTGGAAACAGCTTACGTCGCGTTTTTCCATCCTTACTACGAGGCACTGAAAAAACAGGATAAAATTACTTCTAATTATGAATTTGCTAATAAAGTAATAAATAAAATGCAAAGTTTGTACCTGTGGACAGTCCACAGGTACATACTCTTTGATGTCCATAGGTACAAATCTGACATTATAACCTAAAAACATATTACCGCCATAATCGGTACTACTTTAGACTGTTTTACCACTGAAAATAGATGTTTAACAATATACACTGCATTCATACCCAAGATAATGATATATACTCTGCATATATTCACAAAAATATAGAACGAAAATGATATACATACTTACTTTTTTGTAGAAAACCTTTAACAGTCCGTTACCAGCTACACAATAACAAACGCAAAATGGCTACTAGTCAGTGTTGCCATACATTAAAAATACTTTACGGATGCGTTCAATTCATTCAATTCCTATATAATCTTTTTAAGATATCGGAGGTGTCCACAGGTAAAACCGTCCATAGGTACAACATCTTCCCCTAATCAAATGTTAAATTATTATTATTTGTTATTGTATGTTTACAAGAAGTTAGATTAATATAATAAGATGTTAACGATAAATCCTATTCTCTATTTTTTTTGGCAAATGTTCACCACCTAAGCCTACATTGCGGAATACAATAAAGCCAAGGATTATTAAGTATCGAGTTTTGTAAGTTTTGTACAATTAAGTACCTAAACCACAAACCCTTTATCTACTACCTAAATCTAGACTTGGGAAGTCGAAGTATCTGCCAAACCATGCAACCATTAGAGAAAGGCAAAAACCGGAACTGCCCCTCTAATTGGAATTTCTGTTTTCTCGTAATTCAAAGACGCAAGTCAATAGCACTCAACCCAGGCTTCCAACAAAATTAAATGTTAACGAAAATGAGCCAAGAAGCACTCGAACATTTTCTGGTCCAAATTACAAGAGCTTTTATGAATTATGTTAACGACTTCCGATTTAAATTATATCGGAGCCGTAGAACATGATATTACGTTCTATTTTAACCGTCGATTAGGGAAGTGACGGAAGAATATAATGCTTCGATGTCACCATCAAGGGAGAAAGACTTACATTTGCCGAAAGCTATTAGTTTTTCGTCTACACTTTATCATCATCAACCTTTTATCGTCCCACTGCTGGGCACAGGTCTCCTCTCATACAGAGAAGGATTGAACGTAATCAGCACATTTGCTCAATGCGCGTTGGCGATTTCAGACTTAGGTCCGTATTCCAGAAGGAAACTCAAGCATTGATCTCTGCTTAAGCATTACTTAAAACTAGTTTCAACCAATCAAATGGCTTGAACGGAGACTTAAGAAGAGCTTGAGTTTTGAGTGACTATCTGTAATACGGGCCTAATTAAGGACCGTATTACAGAACCTTACTAAGACTCAAGTATTAAGTACTCAAAACTAGTTTCAACCAATCAAATTGCTCCAAACGAGATTTAAGTAAAGCTTGAGTTTTGAATGAGCTTCTGTAATACGGACCTTAAAGTCCAGATTTACTTAAGATGTTTTTCTTCACCTTTTAATTAGCCATTGGTGTCCAAGATATACTTAGAAAGTACATATAACGTAGAAAAGTTACATTGGTACTTGCCTGAGCTGGAATCGAACCCGCACACACATACTTGAGAAGCTGGTGTTTTAACCAATAGGCCACCACGACTGCTGCTACACTTCATAGTATTGAAACCCGAAACATGCGCATCAAACAAAATAGCTTTTGCTACAAAAACAGTCATGTCGTAAAATCAATAGGCGGCAGGTATTCCGCTGTTTAAATTTTTAAGGACGCAGTTCAGCGCCTGCTGTGTTATTAGGTAACACTAGTTTGTACACCCTGTCACCCCAGGTTACTTATTAATTTCTGTTTACTTTCCTGGCAGTCTTCGAACGATATTTTCATTAGCTTGAGGCTTGCGGTCAGTGACCGATCGTCTACTCAACCGACCTTGGGAACTAAAGAAATTGCCTATTTTGGGTGATTCGGAGTGACACGCTGAGTTGCTGTAGGCAAAAAACACTGGCAAAAAGACCAGTCTGGAAAAGTAATTAAAACTATTAGCGACATGCAACAAAATATCAATAAAAAGAGAAAAACGATGTTATTCTAACTGTCCTATCCGCTCACTTTCGCACTACCAGACGAAAAGAATAAATAAAAATGACTTTTGGTGCTCCACCGAACAAAAAAGCCGAAACGTGTTATGACCCTTCTTAGCAACGCTATTCTTAATACGCAATGTGGAAACATCGGGCACATGTTTCTCAAGCAAATTGAACAGTTCGGCGGTCACATGTGAATGTGAGGCTGGCTAATTGGCGTCAATTCTCACTTCATTGACCCAGGGTGAGGGACGTATAGTATCGAATGTCGAACGATGTCGATTCGGTAGGCTGGCGTTGATAAATGCCGCGACATTGATGTCACACGGTATATTTTGCGTCTAAGCGTAGAAATTTCGTAGTAGTTAGTTTCGTTTCCATCAGTAGGCCTAGTATTAGTTTTCATTACGAAATTCGATCGTCGATATCGAGCGCGTTTGACTCATCGGTTGGCCCGCTTCAAGGTTGTAAGAACTCTCAACCAATGAGAGCGACAAACGCTCGATATCGACGATCGAGTCTCGTAATGCAAACTCATACTAGGCATACAGATCTGAGGGATTTCAATATCAAACACGAATTTCTCTTACATCAATTATGTTGGCATCAAAGTTGGGTCGAAACACACAACACGACCTTACTTTAACACCCACAAGAGTCCCTTCATGCTTTGATATATAAATAGGAATATTATACCAGTTTCCATGGTTCACTTTGATATTGCCTGTGGTTTGTTTTGGAGTCATTACAAGATTAATTTTCGGTTTCAATCGACCATTGGCAACAATATTAAATTCTGTTATTTTGTGTCTTTTAATAGATGATGGATTAGTTTTTGCAGAAAAATGTTGTTCTGGTAGGTAATATTTTTTTGCATGCGGTTCAGGATTCCAATACTAAAATTACAAAAAAAAAAAATTTACTCATGAATTAGGAGTGACTCTTAAAAATGAGTTTTGTATTGTCAATAGATGAATGCTCTTCAACTAAAAAAACATGTGGTTTATGGCTTAGCCAGGTCCATTTGGACCTATGGACAAACATAAGTAAAAAGTCATTTATTTAGACTAGGCTGAAAATTATCAAAATTCCCGGCTTCACCACTTCTTAGTGTTAACAGGAAAGAGGCGGTACAGTAGACACCTCAGCAACACCACTGTTTGTTTTGAGATAAGGGATAGTCTTAACCAAAGAGTTGAGTTAGTATCCCATAACACAAGTCTCGAACTTACTTTGGGGCTAGCTCAATCTGAGTGATTAAAAAATAAATGTTTGAAAAAGAAAGAGACTGATATTTCTCAACAGCAATGATATAGTTCTTGTTGCAAAACCAAAGTGAGTCATTTACTATGACATTATCACTCACATCTATACTAACAAATAAAGCTGAAGAGTTTGTTTGAACGTGCTAATCCCAGGAAATGAGGAACCAATTTGAAAAATTCTTTTTGCGTTGGATAGCCCATTAATCCAGGAAGGTTTAAGGCTATATATAACACCACGCTGCGACCAATAGGAGTGCAGCATAACTAACTCCATGTGAACGAAGTCGCTGGCGGCTGCTAGTTTATTATGAAATGATTTGCCTAAAGATTTTTTTTTTAATTATTAAGTATTTTAGTTTTAAAGATGTTCAACCATTTCATGGGCTTATCAAAAGGTATTTTAGCAAATCAATGCAAGTTTTAGTTTAAGTAAAATAGGGCACATATTCATATTTTTACTGGCATGCTGAATTCCCTATATGTAAACTGCTGAATATAAGTAAAAAGAAACATGGAACTTTTACAGAGAATAAATAATAATACCTAATTAGCAAACCATTATGACAAAACTTGAAAATAAAGAATAGTTTAGTAAGTTAGTAAATTTAACTTAACAATGCATGAAATTTAGCACAATATTAAAATTTATAACATTTTTTAGCAAGCATAATATTTGAAACATACATCAACTAAAATCTTAAATTCAGTCCTATCATTTAAGTGTACTGAAATAAGTTTTCAGAAATGGTTTTTCTAATGACATCTTTTTTTAAACCAGTAGGGCAAGTCTGTAGCAATGATTTGGTATGCATGTCAATAACTACTGGAAACTGTAGGGGTAATTTACATATTTTTACATACACACAGTTACTTTACAAAAACTTAAGGTGACTTAGTCCAAAGTTTTTAAAAAACAATCAACATGATAATGTTTAATATAACCCATTCCCAAGTTCAGTATCAACAAATATTGTAGTGATTCATCGGCGGGAAGTCGGCATTATTAACTTTAGAAAACTGGTTAGGTACTACATGGCATCGAGAAGATACAAATTCTGACAAGGTTAGGATTAGGTCACTGGAGTAAATTTAATTATAGAGTATACTGCCAACGATGTTCACGGGGATATGTATTTCCTCGTAATAATAAAATTATTGTCATAAATGTCACGTTTTGCTGCAAAGGCGGAGCCGTGCCGACAAGCTTGGGCGATGGCGGTCAAGTAACGGCGGCATCATTTTCAAACTTTAAATCACATTTCAGTCGCTCTAACACCTAGTGGGGAAATGTTTAACAGATTTTTTACATAAAAATTAGAACTTACCACATGACAACGATAGATTACATCAATTTTCGACATTCACTCACAACACAAAACACTTGGCATCCACGAATCACGATTCAGTTTGACAATGACAGACAGTCACTCTTTCCGACACTAGCGCCACGTATTGGACTTGAATGAAGTTTGTAACATATTACAAGTATGCCAACATGTAGAAAGTAATATTTTCGGATATGCGATGACTACGATGAGGGATATAGGTCGCATTCCGATTCCACTGATATTCTCGTCTTTTGCTCATTGTTCTAGAAATCAAAGATGACATAACAAAACGAATGCCTTTCTCAGTCACAGACAGTCAGTCAGTTAGTCGGTCAGTTTAAACAGACATTATAAAATACCGTAACTTGCGGTGGTCTTTTATACCACTCTTGTTTCTTAATTTCTCTGATCATAACAGCATAGATAATATTTTAACATCATGCGTGCTTTTACCTTATTCTACATGCATAGTATGGACCTATGCACTATGCACACACTCATGACACTCATGTTTCACTGGAAGTAATGTTGAATCTAATAAAAAGTGCAGCATATATTTAAACCACAGATATTATTCGCTGATTCTGAAAAATTCCGCAGAAACCCAAAAACATACGAGTAGACCCGTGTTCAATATACGTATCCATACTAATACTAATCCATACTAATATTATAAATGCGAAAGTAACTCTGTCTGTCTGTCTGTCTGTCTGTCTGTCTGTTACGCTTTCCCGCCTAAACCTCTCAACCGATTTTGATGAAATTTGGCACAGACAATCTTTGGACCCTGAGAAAAAACATAGGCTACCTTTTATCCCGGAAAAATTTGATATTCCCGAGGGAAATCTAAAAAACGCGATATAACCGAACTCCACGCGGGCGAAGACGCGGGCGGAAAGCACACAATCTTTAGACCGTGAGAAAGGACATAGGCTACCTTTTATCCCGGAAAAATTTGATGTTCCCGAGGGAAATCTAAAAAGCGCGATATAACCGAATATTACGCGGGCGAAGCCGCGGGCGGAAAGCTAGTATATTATAAATGCGAAAGTAACTCTGTCTGTCTGTCCGTCTGTCTGTCTGTCTGTCTGTTACGCTTTCCCGCTTAAACCTCTCAACCGATTTTGATGAAATTTGGCACATACAATCTTTAGACCCTAAGAAAAAACATAGGCTACCTTTTATCCCGGAAAAATTTGATATTCCCGAGGGAAATCTAAAAAGCGCATTGTCATGTTTTTGTTGGTTGTTTGGACTACTATAGATTCCTGGTTTTTCCCCCTTTTCAGATATTGTAACGATGTTGACGACATTGAACGGGAGCGGAGAGCGTTGTCGATTCAGGTGAAGATCACACTCTTCCGAGCTCACTGTACCTCTTTTTACACGTGTAGCCTTTGGGCTAGTTACACTCAAAAGTCGTACAGCGCGCTCAGAGTTCAATATAATAATGTGTTTAGGATACTGGTGGGGCTGCCTCGCTTTTGTAGCGCATCGGGGATGTTTGCTGACGCACACGTAGAAATCTTTGTAGAGTGCTTTTTGCGACTTGGCAGAAGAGGTGTGCTTCTCTGGTGCGCAGGGTGCGGGCCAGCTCCAACAGTGTCCTGAGTATGATTGCTGGGCGTCTGAACTGCTCATACGTCAACCATTTTTGTGCCATAACTCATGGGGTGAAGCAGCGGTGCGGTGACTCGTGTGAGTTGTTTGTTTGTATATTGTAGTGTAATTTAATGTGTGAAATGTTACTAACATAGTTTTATGTATTACTAACATTATTGAGTCATGGTTACTTGAATAAAGAATTTATTATTATTATTATAATGTTTGAAAGTTAGACCTCATTACCTACTAAAGCCCGCAGCTCGTCTAACATCAGTTTAAAACTGATGTTAGAAGAGCTTCGCTACTAAAGGTAATGGAAAAATCTATCTGTCTCTGATTTCAATGTCCTAATAATTTATCTAAGTCATTGTTATAAATCTAGCAAAGTTTGTAATCATCCGTTTACCCATCTATGGATCTATAATTTTAGCTAGTTGTCACAGATATCGAAATAATTATAGAAGCCATAATATGGCAAATGTGACTGAGTCCAATACAAACATTAATCAAATCTTAATCAATATTATTATGTATAATAAGTAACTCCCAAAGATTTGGTAACTCCAAATGAAGCTAAATATGACTATGTCAAGACAAATTCTTGGAATTTAGTAACGCTACAATTATATTCTGGTGGTCAAAAGTAAAAAGAATTTTTTAAACAGTTTCTGTAGTTCTCGTTAACTGTAGTTCCATCATTCTCCTGCCCTTATCCCAATTTATTTGGGGTCGGCGCAACATGTCTTTTTCTTCCATGCATCCCTATCAGAAACCATCTCGGCAGTCACCCCTTTCTTAGCCATATCATCCTTCACACATTCCATCCATCGTTTCTTTGGTCTTCCCCTACTCTTATAGCCATCAACATTCATAATTAAGACTCTCCTCACGACATTCTCCTCAGTTCTCCGTAACACATGCCCGTACCATGACAACCGATTTCCACACAACTTTTCAGCTACCGGTGCCACTTTCAGACTTCCTCTTATGTACTCATTTCTTATTCTATCCATTCGTGTAACACCACACATCCCTCTTAGCATTCTCATCTCGGCTGCATGCAATTGCCTTTCATTCATCCCTTTCGTAGCCCAACATTCTGATCCATACAAGACAGCAGGTCGGATCATGGTTTTATATATTTTCCCCTTAAGTTTAAGGGGAATGCGGGAGTCGCAAATTGTTCCCGTGACCTGCCGCCATTTCATCCACCCAGTGTTAATTCTGTGCTTAACCGTCCGATCTATTTCGCCATCGCTTTGCACGAGTGAACCGAGATACCGAAAGTCGGAGCAGATTGGTAGGAGTGCGCCATCAAGGGCTATGGCTCCAGAAGTGGAGAGACCGCCGAAATCGCAGAACATATATTCGGTTTTGGTTCTGCTGATTTTCAAGCCAACATTCTCCAGCTTCTGTTGCCATTTCTCCAATCTGCTCTGGATCTCAGGTCCATCTTCACCGACGAGAACAATGTCATCGGCGAACAGCATGCACCAGGGTGCCTCCTCCTGGATGTTTTTTTTTTTTTTTTTAACAAATTATAAACCAGCGCTTGACCGCAATCCTGCCTGATGGTAAGCAGTGACGCAATCGTTGATGGTAAAGCGCACTAGTTTATTAAGAGCCTATTCACTCTAGCCTTGAAGACACTCAAATTGTAGTCCGACGGAAACACCGCCGCGGGCAAATTGTTCCAGTCCCTCGATGTACGCGGTATAAAGGAGGAGGCGAAGCGCTTCGTCCGGATCGTAGTGGTGTTAACAACGTAAGGGTGGAAACCAGCCGTACGACGGGTCGTCCGCTGGTGGAACGGAGATGGGGGAATTAAATCATGCAATTCCCTCGCACACTCCCCGAAATGCATCCTATAGAACACCGAAAGGCTGGCTACTCTACGCCTGTGCTCTAGGCTTTGGAGACCAAGTCGAGTTAGATCAGGGTCACCAATCAGCTTCTTTGCACGTCTCTCCACTGAATCCAAAGTGGCCAGGTGACACTTGGCAGCACCAGCCCAAATGTGGCTGCAGTACTCCACACACGAACGGACCTGTGCTTGTATAACATTAGAAGCTGCCCAGGTGTGAAGTACTGCCGGACCTTTGCGATAACGCCAAGTTTCCTGGCAGCCACCTTGGCCTTGGACTCAATGAACCGCCCAAAGTTAAGGTTCGAGGAAATCTCAACTCCCAAAAGCTGAAGGCGGTCGGAACACTCCAAGGACACATTCCGAAAAGTAGGGGCCAAGGTGAACGGGCTCCTTTTGGCGGTGAAAAGACACGCCTGTGTTTTGGCGGCATTGAATGCTACAAGATTGGCATTGCCCCATTCGGAGACTGCCTGCAGTGCAACACTCGTTCGCTCAACCATGGCCTCTCTTTCGGACCGGATTGATTCCCTACTAGCCCGAGCATCCGGCAGGTATCTCTCTACAACTGTGCTGTCATCTGCATACCCATAGATACCGGGCATCAGCAGATCGTTAATATGCAGCAGAAACAGAGTTGCAGAGAGAACAGACCCCTGAGGAACACCGGCATTAGTTGACATGGGCTCAGAAGAGCATCCGTCGACCACAACTCGGAGGGACCGTTCAGTCAGGAAGTCTTTTACCCAGCCAGTCAGGCTAGGGGAAATGCCGTACGCTGGAAACTTACTCAAAAGGCCAGCGTGCCAAACCCGGTCGAAGGCCTTCGAGACATCAAGGGAGACAGCTGATGATCAGATGTCCGACGTAAGAGCGTCCATAATCAACAGGAAGAGGTACGGACTTAAAGCCGATCCCTGATGCAAGCCTACCGCCACACTGAACCCGTCGGTATTGCCAGCAGCCGACCGGACGTAGGTACGAGATCGACTGTACATAGCACGAATTAACTCTACATACTTCCCAGGCAAACCTTTCTCTTTCAGGGCCCACCACAGCACATCACGAGGTACCCTATCATACGCTTTCTCCAGATCAATGAACACCATGTGCAAGTTCTTGTGTGCACGTCTGTACATCTCGCACACTTGGCGGAGTGCAAAAGTGGCGTCCATTGTTCCTCGACCTGGCATAAACCCAAACTGGTTTGGGGTAATCTCACTCTCCTCTCGCAATCTTTTCTCAATCACTTTCTCCCATACCTTCATACTATGTGACATGAGCTTTATCCCTCGATAGTTGTTACAGTCCTGTACATCACTTTTATTCTTAAAGATGGGCACTAGTGAACTATTGCACCATTCTTGTGGGATCTCTCCTTCATGTAACAACTTATTGAAGAATAAAGTCAGCCACATACATCCATCTCCTTTTAAACACTTCCATACTTCTACTGGTATATCATCTGGGCCCATAGCTTTTCCATTTTTCATACCTTGAACTGCTATTCTTACTTCATCCATGCTAATTTCCCTTACTAAACCCATATTCTCTTGTACCTCTTTGAGCACGCCACTCCATTTATTCTCTTCGTTCATTAGCTTTTCAAAATAAACCTTCCATCGCTCTTTTATTTCGTCATCCCTGGACAGAACCTTACCAGCATCGTCTTTCATACATTTGATATTACTTATATCTCTCGTTCTCCTTTCTCTTGCTTTTGTAATCCGGTAGAGCTGTTTCTGGCCAGCATCTCTTTCCAACATTCATTCACAGATTTTCCTTCCATATCCCCCATTTCAATCATCTTATCTACCACTTGGCTCTTAAACACACTAGCATATTCCTCTTTTTCTATCATACGCCATCTAGTTCTGGGCGAGGGCCGTTCCTTGTTCTTTCTGGATGAGACACTGACTTTTACGTCCATTATCAATAGTCTATGTTGTGAGACTAAGTCTTCACCTGGTAGCACTTTACAGTTTTTGACACTTTTAAGACTGTTTCGTCTTACTAAAAAGTAATCGATTTGTGTCGCGTGGCGGCCGCTTTTATAGCTTATGAGATGCTCATTTTGTTTTTGAACCACGTATTTGTTATTGCCAGGTTAAAGGCCGTAGCAGCTTGCAGTAGTGTCTCACCATCAGTGTTACGGTCTCCGTATCCCCAACCGCCATGCACTCTTTCATACCCATCCTTCTGCTTTCTCGTTAACTGTAGTTATTATTTTAAATTACTGGAGCCATACAATATTTTTTGGTAAATAATATTATGGTAATACTAGGGTTTAAATGTCAAAAGTTATTATGTCAAAACAATATTTTGACATTTTTGACGAACATTCAGAGAACGAAAAATTGAAATTATAATATTTCTTAAAAAACTTATAAAATGTTATTCCGGCAGTATATTAAAATTGCTAGTACTTCAAGATCACTATTGCAAACTACTATAAAGCTGAATAGAACGCATTTATTGGCACCAAGTTTACATAATTCTTCTTGTAATCTTGCGGCTAGGTTAGGATGATATTTTTAGCATTTATTGATGATTTGAATTATTATTTGCTTATTTCAATTTAATCTTGCAGATCAATACAGTCTTCTGTATGTTCTCAACTCGCAGATAAAAATGTAGGTAAGCATCGTTCGCCTCAAATATCTCAAGACTCATCAGTGACTGATAGAGTAAGGAACCCGGCCTTATCGTCACAGGATATACTGGAAAGATACATAACTGGGCTCAGTACTGACATATACCAGAAGAACAGGGTTTATAAGAATGATTTGATGAGAGTATTAGCGAAAGTTAAAGAATATGATTTTTCAAAACCCAAGCAAGGTTTACTTCTGATTCGATGCTGTGGTGAATTGTTGCCTGATGAAACTGCATTCAGTAGAATGCAATTGGTAGAACAGGTGTGGAACACACTAAAGTAAGCTATAATTATTTATAAATTTGGTCCGACACACTAGCAGTTAATTAATTAGCTGATGCATCAAAAAGCTTTTTTATTTCCAGTCTTTTAATATAGCAATCTAGATGCAAACGAACAAATAATTTATTTTATGATTAACTAATTGCAGGACATTAAACACTTCAATACTTAGTTTTAAACCACTTTTCATTAAATGGCCTTTAACTGAATAAATGTTATCATAAATTTATAAGTCCAGATACAAAAAGGAAATCTACACGTAATTAATACAATCCACAAGTTATTAGTCAGTCAGTTAGTAGCCACAGTAGTCAAACTTAGACTTACATAATTTAAAGTCTTATAAAAAAATGTATGTAACATTGGGCAAATCCAAATATATATGTATTTTATTTCATATAAACTATGTGGGCAGTCATGGAATAGCAGAAGCTAGGTTTGGTTCTAATTGGTTGAGTCCAATTGGGATACATAACATAACCATAATATAATGTTCCCACTCATGGGATACAGGCCTCCTCTCGGTGAGAGGGAGTGGGGCATAATCTACCACCCAGGCCCAGTGCGGGTTGGAAGATGTCACTAGTCTTCAAAGGTTTTTTTTGCCTTTAGGACACAAAACAGCGAAGGAAAACATCATGAGGAAACTGGCCCTCACAAAGTTTTTCTTCACCATTTTGAGAGCAGTGGTGATGAACTAATTTACACAAAGTAAAGCTTCTGATGGAGTTCGAACCTACAACCTACTACTCGTAATTCGCTGCCAATACCACTAGGCCATCACTGCTCTATTTAAGCTGTTTGCAGTGGAGGTAATTGGGAAAGTCGGCAATATAATAGTTACTCTTTTAAAAATGATTGTTGGCTTTTCCAATGTTTTCAAATTACAGTAGGTAAGGGAAAGCAGCAGAGGCCTGTCAACAAGTATCAGGTACTTGATAAAATAGAATAAAAAACTGATCTAAAGTAGTAAAAAAAAGATTTAAAGTCAAGAAGGACCACAAAGTCTTCATATTTACAAAAAAAAACAGTTGTCTGGAAAGTCGGTTCACTGACGATAGTTGAACGTGACAATGTCCTAAGAAAATACTGATGAAATGGTTGCATTTGTCAAAAGAAATTTTTAATTATAATTGTTTGATAGATATTTTGTATGGATATAGAGTAGGAGGTAAATGGAAATCACAATTGAATTGATCGTTTTAGATGTATCTACAATATATCACTTAACTGCCGCAATTATTGTTGCTATAAACAATTGACACCACATACACTTTTCACTTCACTTCATACTTGACGAAAACATGTAAATGTATTAATGTATATAGCAGCTGTCTACGCGGACGCATCGCTCACTGAAGTAGGAGAGACAGATGTCGAACGCGGAGACCGATTGTGCTTCTTTGTCGCTCGTTCGTCGTTCTCGCTTGCACTTTATGCATTAAATGGAACGCCTCAGAGTGAGGTAACGCCGCATGAGACATGTTTTTTCGCGCGTGCAGCCGGCTCCATCGAATTATAAGACGTCACGTTAATAAGTGTGCAAGACGAATGAAAAAAGAAAACTCAAATTAAAGAAATACTTAACCTGTTTGCATCTAAGAGACCTCTATGGTTTTCTTCATCCTATTTACTAGTCTTTGGAGTGTATTTTTATTATTAGAACTATTAGAAGATTTTGATTCATATGAGATTTGTTGAGTTCATAACCCAAAATGATGCGTTTTCAGATCGCACACAAAATTTGAGGTAGAACACTACAATGAGTTACTCAAAGTATACATCGCTAACAATAGGACAATCACAGTGAGCAACTTCATCAATCAGATGGCACCAGTTAAACCTACAATCACCACTTACGAATTAATTCTTAGAGCTTTAGGGGAGGTTAGTATGAATTAAGTATTTCTGTTCATTTTTACCCTTGTATAATTGTATTAGCAAACTGAGTTAATCTGGCAAAGGACCCAGGAGATGGATACATTTGTCTGTAATTTTTTGATTAGGAAGTCTATAGCAATATGGTGGCAGTTTGTTCAATTACATAGCCGTGATGACACAAACAAGTTATTCCTAGTGAATTTGTTACCGCATCCCATGAGGAATTCACCTCAGAAGTTTTTAGTTGGTAAGATGTTTGCAGTGGAGGCTATTGATTGATTCACACTATATGATACTCATGACATCACTTTAAAATGTGAAAATCGGACACTGATTATTTAATTGACTGCACGGTTAGCGGAGTGGTTAAGCTATTGATTGCTGCACAGAACAAACCGCCAACAGCCTGCCTGCGACGTGGAGGCCCCGGGTTCGATCCCCGGCCAGATGATGATAGAAAACGATCTTTTCCTGATTGGCCTGGGTCTTGGATGTTATTATGTATCTATATATATGTTATGTCTATTGATGTTTTTCTATATATGCATCTATTATAAATATAGTATCGTTGAGTTAGTATCCCATAACACAAGCCTCGAACTTACTTTGGGGCTAGCTCAATCTGTATGATTTGTCCATATACATTTATTTATTTTTGGAGTTTACTCCTTAAGAATCGATTTTCATATATAAGGCGCCCGGTATGAGAAAAATCCGAGGGGTAAAACCTACTAACGAGTAACGAATTTTAAGCGTTACTATTTTAGTGCGCACCTTTGGTGCGCACCTTTCTGATCTAAAAAAGTGGCATAATTATCTTTTTACAACTATATTTTGTTAGTTATTAAGATAATGTTATATTTAAAAAAAAATAATTATAATAATTTAAAAAAAATGTTTATAAAAAAAAAATATTATCAACTTTCTTGAAATTGGTTAAAATTTTCATAAATATGCATTTATAATTTTTTAAATTTTTTATGATTTATTTTATAAATAATTTTTAAAATAATAATAATAATATTTTTTTTTCTCGTAAGTACTTAAGGAGTAAACTCCAGTCGTGCGTCGGAGCTGACACACACACTTTTTTTTATTTTATTTATATTTGTATGACCTACAAGTAGTTGTTCCGGTTCTGGATGTTAGTGTATGTGAATTTTTATGTTGTTAAACGCACCCACAACACAGGAGAAATTCCTAGTGTAGGGCAACGTTTTTTTAAAAAGAAAAATTAAATGTTGTATGTTTTTAGGCTGGCGATATAGATCAAGCTACAGAAGTGATATCTAACATGAAAACACAAGGACTTCCTGCCAACGAAAGTATATTCAACTCCCTCATCATTTGTCAAGGAAGAGCTGGGTAAGATTACACCAAGTAACTTATAGCAGTTTATATTTTTATCAAAAAATAAACTATGAAATGACTAGGTATAGGGTCCATTATTAATTCTTTATCATTTATATACCCCTTTATTCATAAACGGTGAAAGTTAACTAGTGATTAGCGATTCTTTAACCATACATTTTTGACCCTTTAACACCACTTAAATTTAATCATAGTTTATAAATAAACACCACAGTTTTTAAGGGGTTTATTCATAAAGTTAAGTGACGTGCAAACGTCTAAAATGTATGGTTAAAGAATAGCTAATCACTAGTTAACTTTAAGCAACTTTTATGAATAAGGGGGAAATTCTTTATTGTACATCAAAAAAACATCAATCAAAATACATTTAACACAACAAAACATTCAATAGGCGGCCTAATGCCCCGTCGACACGCTCCGTCTTACCTGCGAGCATGCCTGTGCGGCCGCTGCCACGAATCTTGTGGGCAGCGGGGCGGCGGCGGCGGCGGCGAGTGTCCGAATGTTCCGTCTTTTTGTACAGTCATGACATCACAGGCCTGGACTGCGCAGGCAAGATGGAGCGTGTAGACGGGCCATTATCGCTAATACAATCTCTTCCAGGCAACCAAAGAATAGACAAATTCTTCCCAACCACAAATGGGACTGTCGTTGGTGCAAATATTATTAATACAATATACTAAAATAGATACATACATATCCAAAATTATGCATACTTAAATAAATCCTACTTCGTAATCCATACTAATATTATAAATGCGAAAGTAACTCTGTCTGTCTGTCTGTCTGTCTGTCTGTTACGCTTTCCCGCTTAAACCTCTCAACCGCTTTTGATCAAATTTGGCACAGACAATCTTTAGACCTTGAGAAAGGACATAGGCTACCTTTTACCCCGGAATAATTTGATATTCCCGAGGGAAATCTAAAAGCGCGATATAACCGAATTACACGCGGGCGAAGCCGCGGGCGGAAAGCTAGTTAATATTATAAACATGATGTATGTTGTATTGATGTACAGAAAACAGCAGTTCAAGCTACCTCAAACTGTTAGATATTCCCAATCAACCTTGAGCCTTAATGCTTTAGAGATAAAGTTGAAAATCTAATAAGCAAATGTGACAGATTGTAGTAGCTTGATGTGCTGTCGTCTGTAACTATGCATGTTACTCATTCGTTCAAAAAAACTGCTGAACGAATTTGGTTGAAATTTGGCACATAGATGTTTTTTAACCAGAACTAAGATATGGGATATTTTTGTTGAAATTATCATTTATAAATTGGTTAACTGATTGAAAACAACTTTATTGGCGAGTGCTAATGAAGAAAACCTAGAATCTGCAATCTTGTAGTTCACTAAATTAACCTATAATATTTTAGTAACGTCCAAAACATACAAGAAGTGTTGACAATGATGCGGTCACTCAACGTTGAACCATCAATAGACACATTCACAGCTACAGCTCGATCGCTGGCTTGGAACAAGAAGACTGACCCTATGCTAGAAGAAATGGCGAAAGCCCAGAAGTTAGGCTTCTGTTTCACAGAGGCACATGTCATGGAGATTGTTAAGACTTTGGCTCAGGTTGGCCTGTATCCGGCTCTTCCTAAGGTCTGTATCTTAGACTATCATTTGTTAAGCTTACTACATAGTTGTATAAACATTATTTTCATAAAACTAAATGTACATCGCTTTATCACGTTTGTTTATAGGAATAGCAACATTATTTGCATAACAATTAGGTCGAGTTTTACGGCCATTAAATGTAGGATTTTACAATTTCCAATTCGCACGGGTGCAATGCTGATACTGAATACACTACAGAAGAACTGTGAACGTTGTATAAAAAACACAGCGACCCGCTGCTCCCGCCCGTCCCAGCCGGTCGGTGCCGCAGTAAACGCGACGCCCCGTAATTTTTAAATCTTTTTTTTACCAGCGCTTGACTGCAATCCTGCCTGATGGTAAGCAGTGACGCAATCGTTGATGGTAAAGCGCACTAGTTTATTAAGAGCCTATTCACTCTAGCCTTGAAGACACTCAAATTGTAGTCCGACGGAAACACCGCCGCTGGCAAATTGTTCCAGTCCCTCGATGTACGCGGTACAAAGGAGGAGGCGAAACGCTTCGTCCGGATCGTAGTGGTTTTAACAACGTAAGGGTGGAAACCAGCCGTACGACGGGTCGTCCGCTGGTGGAACGGAGATGGGGGAATTAAATCATGCAATTTCCTCGCACACTCCCCGAAATGCATCCTATAGAACACCGAAAGGCTGGCTACTCTACGCCTGTGATCTGTCATATCTTTGAAAATGTTCATTTAAATCATATGCTGTAAAGGGCGATATAGATCTATCCTTATATGTATATATCAACAATATATACATATAAGGTATTAACTTGGATAAGGATAAATGCTATATTGGTTTAAATCGCTTCGAAAATTAGCCGGTATTTGTCGTAAAAAGTAACTGACAAAAAAAATTTATTGTGGGATATCCATAAGAGATAGACATATACCACCGCGGACTTTTTTGTAGACCTTTTCAATGTATACAATATTAAGTACATTATTTTGATAAATCTCCTAGGATTCAGCCTGCGTTTCACTGCAAACCCGGAAAAATGTAATTATTTACGACATCACATTAGAAATCTCAAAAGTAATAGTACTTGTACACAATTTAATGGAAGTTATTATACATATAAACCTTCCTACCTTCCTCTTTAATCACTCAATCTATTAAAAAAACCGCATCAAAATCCGTTGCGTAGTTTTAAAGATTTAATCGTACAAAGAGACATAGGGACAGAGAAAGTGACTTTGATTTATAATATGTAGTGATTGACGTTCAAAAAGTGCTGATCCTCAGCCTAATTTGAATAAATAACTTTTGATTTTGAATAGGCCAGCGTTCTATAACATGAGACTTAAAGAGTTGGGCAGAGGACCACAGGATACTCTGCCCAACTCCTTGGTAAAACGAGGCCTGCTGGGTCACTATGTCGCGTTGAAACCATTGCTATTCCAGTGACAGACTAAGTAATACATACATAGATATACAGAACGAATAGCGCTATTCCTTTTTCTCAACTGCACAATGATGGCATTGATACGTCATAGTACAGGGAGGAGCAATAGGGTATTTGACTAAAAAAAACTAATTAGTGCGTCAGTCAGATTTCCAAAAAATACTAGACACGGTATTTTTTCTTTTTTCATATAAACAAAACAATGAAGACGACACAGCGCGTTGAAAACACTTTTTAGCGGCCAGTGACGTCACCAGCCACCACTCCTGATCTTTGATGCCTTTTATATTGTCAATTTTTATTAATTTGATAAAACAAAATATACGTATCCAATATTTTTCTATAATCTGAATGACGGACTAAATAGAATCATTTTTTTTTTACCCAGGAAACATCTCTATTCTCGTAATTTTTGCTCGTAATTTTGTTTTCAGTCAGTACTCAGTCTCTATCTCCAAAAAAAAAAAAAAAACATTCAACTTCAACTCTTGATCAATAGCCCTTGTGGAAGGGACACCTCAATTTTGCCAATAACACGAAAACATCAAATTTCCCTACGTTTTGTTAATTTTGTGACATTTAGTTACGATTCGCCCAGCCGTGACTAGAATTTGAACGTTTAATTTACGAAAATCGAGCTTCTGATGTCTTCATATCGGTAACACCATGGGATACCAAATTTGAAATTATCCCTAATTTCAAAAGCTCTTTTTAATAGCAGCAGGGTGCCAGTGGTAAACGTGGTGTTGACAACAGACAGGCTTTACTTGGTGTGAGTTATTTCTTCACCACTACTTTCAAAACCATTGTTAGATAAGGCGCATGACCTGTCCTCCCATGTCCACAACACAACAACATGTGGCATCCATCAATCCGCACTGTGTCCCGTAGACACACACAGTGCGGATTGATAGATTATGTCCAGTGTTTAGTCTCTCTGACAGTGGTCTGTGTCCCAGAAGTGGTATCATTATAGGCTAATTATCATCATCATTTCAGCCGAAAAACGCCCACTGCAGGACATAGGCCTCCCCCAAGGATCTCCACGACGACCGGCCTATGCCTTCCGCATCCAGCGCTTTCCCGCGACCTTCACCAAGTCGTTGGGCCACCTTGTCGGGGGCCTACCCACGCTACGTCTTGCGGTGCGTGGTCGCCACTCGAGAACCCGTCACCGCCATCGGGCATCAGTCCTATGGGCAATGTACCCGGCCCACTGCCACTTAAGTGCTGCAATTCTTCGGGCTATGTCGGTTACTCTCGTTCTGCTGCGGATCTCCTCATTTCTGATTTTATCACGCAGAGAAACTCCAAGCATAGCCCTCGCAATTGCCATTTGAGTGACCTTGAGCTTTCTTATAAGGCCCATTGTTAGTGACCATGTCCCAGTGCCATAAGTCATCACTGGCAACACAAACTGGTCGAAGAATTTTGTCTTGGGACACTGCGGTATTTAGGCTAATTATGCGTATGTTTTGTTGCTTCAGGTTCTACAGTTCCTACCAGAGGCAGTTCTAAGAACACCATCAATTTCACCTCTAATGCAAAGTGTGTCCACTCAACTGGTGTTCCAAAATCATCCATTGGCTGCTATAGAGATCTATAAATGCTTGCCGCTGCCTTCATTTGGACCTAATGATGACCAGGGATTGCATGGAAGAAGTCTAGTACGGGATTGTGTAAAGGCTGCTATGGTAAGCTGTGGAATTAAAATATTGTTTAGCTTTATACTTAAAAATAAATGGTACTGAAATCTGAAAAGCTGAACAAAAAAAAAAAAAAAAAATTGATTGTAACTCAATTTTACAGTGTGCTAGCACAGCAAAATTAAAAAAAATAAACAGTGCAAGATAACTAAAAGCTTGTAAAAACGAACTTTGCTCTAAAAGTTCATATTATAAAACTAGTGGCCGCCAGCGACTTCGTTCGCGTAGAGTTTGTTATGCTCCGCTCCTATTGGTCGCAGCGTTATGTTTTATAGCTTTCCTGGATTAATGGGCTATCCAATGCAAAAAGAATTTTTCAAATCGGACCAGTAGTTCCTGAGATTAGCGCGTTCAAACAAACAAACAAACTCTTCAGCTTTATAGATTAGTATAGATAAAAATGTGTAAGTGTACCAGTGCACTGAAAGCAGTGGTAGCCTAGTGGTATCGGCTGCGACTTACAAATTGTAGGTCGTAGGTTCGAACCCCGTAAGGTGCTTGACTTTGTGTAAATTATTTCACCACCACTACTCTCGAAACGGTGAAGGAAAACATCGCGAGGAATCCGGCATGTCGTACAGACAAAAAACTTAGAAGACATATGACATCTAACAACACGCACTGGCCCCGTGGTAATGCGGGGCCAGTGCGTCACATGTCCATGCTGAGTCCCAATCTACCGATTACGGCCCGCGAGGCCTGTCCGAACAGTGGGGGGAACAATATAGATAGATTATGATTATGTTCCACATACTATTCGCGCGAGTTAACTGTGCACCTCGCTCTGTGACGTCATTCGCACGGTACCGTTTGTAAAAAAATAGAATTGTGTTAAAAAATATAAATTACATTTTTTTTTATTTTAATAGGAGATCGTTTTGATGATAAAGCGTCATAATACTAGATCATTTTACTCATGACGTTTTGCAATTAAATTGATACATATAGACTGAAATATAATGTGGGTACAGCCAACAGGCTTCACTAACGCGTCGAAAATGTAAAAAAAAAACAAGCTTAATAATAAAAACTTAACAAAGCAAAAACTGCACAGAAACAGTAATAAAAACAGGGGATTTAAACGAGGGGTCGCATTCCAGCGAGGTGCACAGTTAACTCACGCGACTTATAGTAAAAATGAACCATCACACATTCTTGAGTTGTATACACACCTTAATATTGCGTTGCCCAATTTCTCACAGGTCATGGCAACTTTAAAAGTAAACTGTATTCTTTTAAACTTATTCCTTCGCCTTTGTGTCAATATTCTACATCGAACTGTAAATTTGAACAGTCCGCACATCACATCTTGTGGGAGTGTATTCTTTGGCAGAATGAACGCAATATTATGTTGGATAGTGTACAAGTTACATCTTGAGTCGTTTATTATTCGGACCTTGTAGAAACTAGAACCATACCTATTATTGGAATCAATTGTAACAGCACATACCTACTTGGGACCCATTAACTTAATCAAAGTTTATTCAGTGGTGCTTGGCAATCTGGGCTTCTCCCAGTTGCAATAATGTCCCTTTGTGCCGATTGGCCTAGTTCTGTTCTGTCTCCTGCTTGTTATGGAGGGAAGTGGAAAAAATATATTTTTTCTTATTCCTCCGCTATTCTTTTCTGATTAATTTCGTTGCGGGACCCAAGACAGTTGAATCGTTTCTCCGGGACTAGTCGAGCTTCATTGCTCGGCGTTTTTCTGGCGGTCTCCACTGTTGATTCTGGCTTTCAGGAGTTGCAGTGGGTGGGATAATGTGTGGCGGATTTTGTCCCCAAAAAAAAAGACACCTTAATATTATGTTTGTACCACTTTCAGCCATCAAGCATAATCAGCCTAATAACTCAAGAGTTGATGTCGTCAGGTCGAAACCCCATAGCCTTACAGAATGCTTGTGAAGCCGCCTTACAGCTGGGCAAAGTACCCCTAGCTTTGGACTTAATGACCAGGATGAAACAATTAGGAATAACTTTAAGGCCTCACTACTTCTGGCCAATACTTCTGCATAATTCTAGGACGTATGGCGAGAAGGGTAAGTAATTAGTGTTCAACTCTAACCAGTGTTCATAAGCATTTTTAACAAAAAAGTTTTAATAAGTTTTCATTGGAATTTGAACTTTGTTACTTACTGCTAGAGATCGGAAATTACGGCACTTATATACCAAAACTTTCTCAAAATTCCCTTATTTCTCGTACAATTTACGGCGATTACTACGTTGAACTCGTCGCGTTGGACCTCGGCGGCGAGGTCTTCTCGGTCCTCTTGTCGGTCTTTTGTATTTTGTACTAGTGGCCCTATTGGCCTCTTGGAGGAGGGTAATGGGGTCATCAGGGTCGGTGAGAACGTGCCTAGGTCGGCGAAGCTTACTAATTTTGGAGGGGGTGTATTTTATTGCCGCGACAACCAGAGGGTTGTGATGTTCAGCGGCTGTGTCAAAGAAACGCTTGTAGAGGCGTTTCATGAATTGCTGGATAGTGGGGATTTTGAGATCTAGATGGAGGATCTCATTTCGGACGAACCAAGGGGCGTTTGTTGCTCTACGAAGAAAGCGGTTTTGGAGTGTCTGCATCCTATGGATGTGACTGGGCTTGGTGTGTGCGAAGACTACACAGGCGTATGTCATGATGGGGCGTATGCAGGCAGTGTACAGGCGCATTTTGCACTTGAGGGACAGCTTGCTGCGCGGGTTGAGGAGAGAGTATAGATGATAGAGTGCGTAGGCGGCGCGCGAGCGTACCTTATATGCTCTCCGAAGGTGAGGTGTTCAGCCGGGGTCAACTTTGTATGGAAGCCCTTAGAATACCTACAAGGGCTGAATTTTGGGCGATGTTACTATATAAATTAATATCTCAATTTATTTGTATGGCAACACTCTTGAATCACGTGACCGATCATGGCGTCCGCTTAAACAATATGGCGTCACCCGATGTAAACACAATTTCATATTTCATCGATTTGCTTGTAATTAAGTGCTATAACAGTTGAGTCGAGCTCTGCTCCTCCGTTTTATGTGTTACAAAGTTCCGCGAATCGTGGTTAGTGTTAGCGCATTGTGAGATAGTGACTCTAACATTACTGTTGTTTTTCGTGAGACATTGACTCTAAACCAATGATCCTGAACCTATTTATTTTGTGGCTGTTGTGACCAGTGTTTGTGAACCTCAGTTCTGCCATGGCAGATGCGATGATGATGATACGAAATTTATAAAATTTATCATGTAATATATAAAATATTGGCTAAACAATACTTTTATTTCCAATCTCTATTCCCAGATAAAATAACTAAATAAGGACTAGAATTGAATCTAGCACGTTGATAACGTTTTACAATTTATGTTATATTGTTATTTCATATGACCGGCCGCACATTGCATTCTGTATGAATGTAATTTGTATGGATGGGGCCCGTTAGATTTTTTTTTATTACAAAGTTTTTTTCTCCATGCTAGATTCATTCTATTTTCCGTTTCTGAAACATTCAGATCGGGAGGGTGGTCTCGAGAGGAGGAAAAAATCTCGAGGCTGCACTCCTGGTCTGGATGTGTAATAAAATGTTAAAACTTAAAATACAATAGTCATCATGAAGTGGTTTAAATTTCCCGCGGCCCTACTACGCCGACATAGTTTACTTGGGCTAAAGTAAGATGGCAGCACTTCCAAACTAAAATTCGTTCCTACTTTTTTTGTATGAAGTTGACCTTCTTCTCCGCTAGGAGTAATTGTGTTCTGTGGAGGTGTTCGTCTAGGATAACACCTAGGTACTTGGCTCGCTTTTCCCAAGGGATCGGCTTGTCAGACATGATGAACCAAAAAAAGATTGTCTTATACGCATTGTCGCATTTGGGTGTCGCAGCGGAACTGAGCCAGGGTCCCCGCAGATACCGAGACCTGTAGCAGTATGGCAGAAACCGCATCAGCCGGTCCTGGCAACCGCAGCAGGGCTCGGCGCGCCCGGTGCCGCGGTCGGCCACGTCGCGCGGCATGGGGCGACGTCGCCCGCCGGCTCTTCTGGCCAGCGCGACTGACGCGGCTCTGGACAAGCCCCGTACAGTGATAACGCGCCCTTTTGTTTTATTTTTCTTTATTAAGCTGTTGTTCGACAGCTTACCGATTATACTTTCGGCGGTAACGAAACCATAGCGAGATGTAATTCGACGCCAACGCCATCTATCGAGCGCAGCGGTACTAAAATATTGAACATCCTACTACTATTATAAAGGCGAAAGTTTGTAAGTATGGATGTATGGATGTTTGTTACTCTTTCACGTAAAAACTACTGAATGGATTTGAATGAAACTTTACCACAATATAGTTTATACATCAGAATAACACAGCTATAGCTTATACATCAGAATAACACATAGGCTACAGTTTTTGAGGTTTCTAATGTGAGGTCGTAAAAAAACACATTTTTTGCACTTACATTGCAAACGCTGACTGAATCCTACAAGATAGATCAAAAGAATGTACTACAGTATTGTACAACTTAAAAAGGTCTACAAAAAAGTCCGTGATGGTATATGTTTATCTCTTAGGAATAACCCACAATAACCATTTTTTATCCTTTACTTTGTACGAGAAATAATGGCTGAAAGAATAACGTGGATACGCCTTTTAACTAGCAATCTAATAAAACGAAATAGGTACCTTGTTATACGCCATCTGGTGGCATTTTAAAAAATAGTTATAAACAAAATCTGTAGTGGCATACATATTAACTACGGGTACCGAAAGGCATATCTATATTTTCTTTCGCCAAATCATGTTTAGGTATTTAAGCGCCGGAATATCCGATATTCCGATCTTTATCGACATTCGGTGTGTTGTTTCATAACTTAAAAATTATCCCAAATTGTCAATTTAAATATAAGTTTTGGTAACTGAATCACAGATGCAGGTAGTTTTTACTTCTATGCTTAACATTTCCTGCTTTACAAGCAGGTAGACAGTAGAAATATTAAGAGTTCCTTAACATGTATTGATGTGAGATTTTATATTTGAATGTGGGATTCGAACTGTCTATTCTACACATATTACTACAGATCTTCATTTTATTGTCTTCTATTCCCTCTCAAAGCTCACTCTAATAGGGTATTAGTTAAAAAAAAAAAAAAAAAACAATTAGTGCGTCAGTCAGATTTCCTAAAAATACTAGACACGTATTTTTTCTTTTTTCAATAAACAAAAAATGAAGACGACACAGCGCGTTGAAAACTCGTGTGACTTCACTGTACGATACACTTTTTAGCGGCCAGTGACGTCACCAGCCACCACTCCTGATCTTTGATGCCTTTTATATTTGTCAATATTAATTTATTTAATAAAACAAAATATACGTGTCTTGTATTTTTTGGAAATCTGACTGACGGACTAATTAGTTTTTTTTTTAGTCAAATACCCTATTGTTGCCAGTTGTCGGTCCTTTTGAACCGGCGCGGAGCGGAATTGAGCGATTGACAAATGTTCAAGTAATGTAATTTATCGATTGTTGAACGTCTTCGCGGCGGCCACGTCCCAGAAAACGCAGCGTAGGGAGGCCCCCAATAACGTGGATCGATGACCTGGTGAAAGTCGCGGAAAGCCGAATGAAATACTTCAAATCAAATCAAAGCATTTATTTCAAATAAGCCAGTTACAGGCACTTTTGAATTGTAAGAAAGTCGGTCAGTCAGTAATACTAATACTGATACTTAATAATTAATAACTAGTACTTAATAATTAATATAGTATGTATAATATAAAGAGATAGCAAGGGAATAAATACTCAATAGCAATACAATTAATAAAAATAAATGATTAAATAAATAGATAAATTAAAAATTCCTAATTAAATAAATAATAAATAGATAAATGGAAACATGAAGCGCTCTTCCTCTCTCTACTTATTTAAAACTTGCTGTGCCCAATAGGGTCCATAATATTATATTATTATATTTACCACCTGTAACTGTACATTATGGATTGCAATAAACGATTTTGATTTGATTTGATGCAGGCAGCACAAGACCGGACATAGTGGAAAGCCTTGGGGGAGGTTTTTGTCCAGCAGTGTACCTCTATAGATTGAAGAAGGTTCTTTTTCTTCAGTCTCCTCTGAAACAGGTGCAGGAATAAAAGTTGCAATAACCGAACACTGATGAACAACCATTTGCGTTTCCAGGAATAATGAACACGTTAAAAACAATGGTACAAATGGAGGTCAAACCCGACTACGACACTATAATGGATTATACTCTACCTTATGTTAGCTTCACATCGCCACAGAATTTGATGAAGAAGTTCACAGAGACTGGCTTGGCTGTATCGGCTGTGCTGACGCCTATGATGCAAACTTTATTGAACACTGGACAAGTGAGAGCGGCTAGTGAGTTGTGTGAGTACGAGGTCTTGATTATTTGTATTTCTTGTAAGCATCCTGCAATTGCATTATGTATTTGTATACCCTGTAGCCGGGCACTGCCCCCTAAGATACAGGCCTAGCCTAGTTTAGGGGACAGGGAGAAACCTATTGTACCTACCTATTGTAACGCAGTATTATTGTACACAAAAATTTAAAAATGTTCTTTTGTGCCAATAAAAATATTTCTATTTCTATCCTAAATGAATAAAAAAGGATAATTTGATACAACGCAAAGAAAAGTGATTTCTAAAAGTGGTCATCCAGTTAAGTAAATTATTCAGTTGTGATGCATATACAACGTTTTTTTTTTCTTTGTATGATTGTGGTTTTTCATGATAGCTTTCTGAAATTTTGTAGATAATTTCTTTACATATAAATTCGCATATACAAAAAATAACGTTGTATGATGGACGGCAGGAACATTAATATGCAGTGTGTTACTATGGAGTTAGTAAATTATTATGAACCCCTGTTGTAACAATTTTTCGTCAGTTATAAAAAGCCTACAAGGCTGGAGTGAATAGGCTCTTATTAAAACTAGCGCGCTTCAGCATCATCGATTGCATCACTGCTTACCATCAGGTGGGATTGCGGTCAAGCATTAGTTTATAATCCATACTAATATTATAAATGCGAAAGTAACTCTGTCTGTCTGTCTGTTACGCTTTCCCGCCTAAACCTCTCAACCGATTTTGATGAAATTTGGCACAGACAATCTTTGGACCCTGAGAAAAAACATAGGCTACCTGTTATCCCGGAAAAAAATTGATATTCCAGAGGGAAATTTAAAAAGCGCGATATAACCGAACACCACGCGGGCGAAGACGCGGGCGGAAAGCACACAATCTTTAGACCCTAAGAAAGGACATAGGCTACCTTTTATCCCGGTAAAATACGATGTTCCCGAGGGAAATCTAAAAAGCGCTATATAACCGACATTTACGCGGGCGAAGCCGCGGGCGGAAAGCTAGTAATAATAATAATTTATACATATATTTTTTAAATGTTTTACAGGCGAGCTATTCCCAGCCAAAATCGACTCGGAGAAGTTACTAAAGCCCCTTCTGAAGGGTTATCTTATAAGTGCCGACCTCAACTCAACAATTCATATACTGGAGGACATATCAAATAGAGCTATCGTGAAAAACAAGGACTGGGTCGGCAGATTTATGTGCAAATTCATGGTGCACCCTAAGATTAAGGGTGATATCAGTGATGTTCTTACTCTGTTGAAGGTAAGCTTATTTTTGATAGAGCTGGAGATGTACGGAGTGGAGTCGTGGAAGTAATCAAACACAGAAGTGACACGAGATACGTTATGTGGTGTTCAACATATGGTCGTAACCATGGCAATGGGAAACCCATTGCCATTTAAGACTTTTGACAGTTCAACAACATTCATTGCGTTATTTAGGTTTTTATATAACATTTGGAGCAATGAATTAGCAATATGCTTCAAAATGATTCAAATGCATATTAATAGTATGTACCGCATTTAGGACGCTGGTTATTGAAACTTGTCCATTTTTTTTTTATCACATAATGTGATCTACCACGTCCATGCCACCCATATGTGTTTTTTTTTTACTGAACTACGATTGTGTAATTACGTCAAAAAAAATTATTACTTAATAATTCAGCCACTGTTATTTTTATCTAATAAATGTTTGTGTTGTTTAATAAATCCACATTAGGAATTTCTCTTATATCGATGTGGGTGCGTTTATAAATATTTAAACTTACCTACATAAACAATGAGAGCCGGAATTAGTTGTTCCGGCTCGGAAAATAATTGTTGTGAAATATTTGTTCTGTGCGGAAATCGAACCCGCGACACGCAGCGGGGCCGTCAATCACTTAACCACTGCGTCAATCGTGAAGTCAAATTCAAAGAAATCAAACAGTTATTTGTAAGTACTAATCACCCTTTTCCCGCTTCAGGCTCTAAACAAGCGTCCTACAGTCAAAATCTCAACAGTAGCCGCTGACTACTGTCTGTCCCGGCTCCCGGACCACGATCCGGATACGATCAGTGTGTTCCGCGATAACATCATAGCACTGACTGATGAGCGGCTTGTTGATGAAGGCGATATCTTCGATCAGCAGTTGCCGAATCCGGTAAGTACAATCATTTTAATCGGAAAGCGAAGTGATCGCGTAGTTTTGGGGATACCAATTTCGAAAATTGTTTTTTGTATGGGAGTATTTTATACAACGTTATTTTTTGTTTATAGGACACCCGAAACACGTGTCCAGTATTTTTAAATAAAGAATCTATGTACAATATTTCAAAAAGATATCATTATAAACCACAAAGTTATGAGCTTGTTATCGTACTTGGTTGTCCTAGCAAAAATATGGTCCACGCTCCGCTCGGGCGGGCGACCGGTGTGTTGACCTCTGGCGTCAGCTGTTGCGCGGGCGTGCGCACTATCTATCGAAAGCTGCGTGGCGCGTTCGGTAACCACACTGTAACAATTCGTAAATGTATTTGGGAAAAAATATGACATGGTGTAAAAATGATTGGAATCGATTCAGTTGATTATTCTGAACAAACTATAGTCAGGTTTCGCATAAACAAAAAATAATGTTGTACATACATAGGTATATACAATATGTAAAGAAAACCCTGTCCGATCCGTGAAGGTATTGTTAGGTATCGATAACTGATTCTACTAATGCCGACAAAGCCGGACAAAAGTTAAAAAAAAATCCCCTAAAAAAATATTATTTTGCAGAAAGAGGTAACTTAATACATGTGCGGTAGGACACCCTTCCGCGGGCGACGGGGGGCAGGGCACGCGACGCGTGGTCGAATCGCATAAGCGTACCGTCAAAATGGTGTTGTCACTTTTTTTAAAATTACCAAATTTCCGGGAAGTTGGAATTAATTCGCGGGAAAAAAGATTATTTTAAAATTCATTAGTATTGTTACTATGGTGATTACGTAAAATTTTATTAGTAGATTAGTAGCCGAGGGCTGTAAGGCATCAATTGCAGCCCTAGATATTTAGGCGCACGAGCGCAGCGAGGGTGCCTGTAGTTCGAGGGTGCAATAATTGATGCTTACACCTGAGCTAACTACTCTGCTTTACATCTCGATTGTGAGGTAAGTAGAAAAAAAACCGACGTTACAAGAACAAAACATTTTATTTGTTTAAATCTATAGTGAAAAGAGATCAATTTTCAAATATTAGGGACAGGTGTTTTTTGGGTATGTTAATAGTTTGAGATTGTGATATTTTTTGGTCATGGACAAAATCTGACGGGATGAAGCTTTCTTCAGTAGAAGTTGATGGTTGTGGATCATCTTTTGAGAAATATGTTTCATTTTTTGAAAGCTGAATAGTTTCCGTTATTTTGTTGCTAATTTTACTTTTATTTTGTATGGAGTTTTCAATGTAACCTTCAGCCACCTTGCTGGATTTTCACCCACCGTGCCTTTTTATAGTGGTTAAGTTAGCCCCAGCATTGGCTAAAAGTGGAGCCGATGTTCTCCTGAAGCAATGATCTGCGTACAATTCCGGGTTTGCTAACTTTAAATAACTTGCGATTTGCTTCGGCTTACTGCAAAAAAAAAATCGGTTTTTGATTTTTGTACAAATTCAGAGAATTCTTGAGGAACTACAAATGTTCGGTCAATTTTAGTTTTTGTGTTCAGTAGTTTAATTACTAACAACTGACCCTGTTGTTCTATGTTCTCTATTGTTAAATTTGTCAAATCAATACCTCGGCATGCGCCAGTTATACAGAAGATAAGAACCACCTAAAACAAGCGAAATATAAAAATAATTTAGTATGGTTCATAGGATTGTATGAATTTAACAGATAAATGATGAAGTATTCCATTATGTGATTTGTTATTTTACGTACCTTAACAGCTGAATAAAATTCATCAGGGGCTCCATTTATGAATGTTTTCACGTCTTGCGCTGTAAAAATCTTTGACGTTTTACTTTTGTGTCCAGCTGATTGTCTTTTTAGAAAAGCTGATAATTTTGAAAAGTTCTTGATATTGATGTCGTGTTTAGTACTCATAGTTGCTTTTAACATTGAATAAATGCACCACAAACTAGATGGCTGCAGCTTTTTTGATAGCTCACTAAAGTATGTTAAGAATACAGTCTCAGATAGAGACTTTACTCGTTTTTCTTTTCGCCACTTCATGAACTCGTCGTAAGTTTTCAAATATCTCTCTTTAGAATTTTCAGGCAAAATATTGTTAATTGCTGCTTCAGCTTCCGTTTTCATGAAGATATGAGCCTTACAGAACTCATGTTTTTTGCTAATTAGCATTTAGTTATAAAAAAAACCAAAAACAAAAAATATGAAATGTAAAAGTTTTCTATTCCCGCCTTTTTTCATCTTTTTTGTAATAATTTTTTCAAGAACGAAATTGAGCTTTGCCGTTCGATATTTAAAATTGATGACTGGGTACCTGGGTACCCATACGAAGACAAGGCTGAATAGCGAAGCGACCTCTTTTGTCATTGGGCTGAATGTATGAGATGTCTATTGCCAGTATGATGGTTAGATGTACGCGAACGTTTTGAAAGAGTGAAGAGTTTTTTTTTTTTAATTACTTACCGCCCTAGGGCTTTTCTAGCTACATTATTACCCTAGGGCGTTAATTGGTCACTTACAAGCCCAAACTGGGGGTAATAAGGACCTACTTACCGAATATGAGAGATGTAAATTATATTTGGGTCATGTGTTTACCTAACCTTTACTATCCTTATGGGTCGGACAGGATTTTCTTTACATATTGTATATGATGATCTGGGTATAATACATATATCATTTCCGCATCGTGCTTTCCATTCTCAACCCGTTTAAAGCTCCTTATAACAATAAATTATTTATTAAATAACTGAACGAAATACGTTGAAACCTTACCAGAAACATATGAACGAAGAGAATCTACGTGCGCATCTGTCGGAGCTCGAAGCTAAAGGCATGAACACAAGAGGCGCACTCAGGAGATTACTTCAACAGTATTGTAGGGAAGGCAATTTGAAATGCGCCCGAGAGATAGCTGAAAAATGCCAGAAAGAAGGGGTAAGTTATTCAAACGAACGCAAAGCCTTTTAGTGGCCACTTACAATTTCTAGATTTGTAGGTTCGAACACGATATTCGGTTTTCTTTTTTTAATTTTGTCATCGCCTTAGCTCTCAGAATGATGGCGAAGATGATTATTAATTAAGTTATATTCAATTATTAATTAATTATTCTTTATCAATTAAATAAATTATTTATTTGTTCTTAAATAAATTGTATATTTTTTTATTTCGCCTTCTAACACAATGTTTATGACTCCCCAGGTATTTCTATCAGCCGGTATGAAAGCTGCGATATTCGACCTCCACGTAAAACTCGGTGAGCTTGACTTAGCAGAGATCGCACTGGCTGATCTGAACAAATCAGCCCCTAATTTCACTTTAGACGAATATAAAGTCATCGATTTTGCTACGCTTATGGTCTATAGAAAGAAGATCAAACAAGCTTTTGAATTGATCACTGAACAGTCTAAGAAACGGTAAGGGAAATTTTATTTGTTAATGTGGGCCTTTAATTTTTTTTTTCTTAAATATGTTTAAAAATTTAATATCTTATAATTTTAGTCTACCAACAACTGCTTATAGTAATATACAATATGTAAAGAAAACCCTGTCCGACTTGTGAAGGTATTGTTAGGTATCGATAACTGATTCTACTAATGCCTACAAAGCCAGGCTAAAGTTAAAAAAAAATCCCCCTAAAAAAATAAATATTATTTCGCAAAAAGAGGTAACTTAATACATGTGCGGTGAGCAACCCCTTCCGCGGGCGGCGGGGGGCAGGACACGCGGCACCTGTGACGTGGTCGCGTCGCTATTCGCTTATAATAATACCGGTGTTGTCACTTTTTTAAAAATTACCAAATTTCGGGGAAATTGGAATTAATTCCCGGGAAAAAATGATTATTTCAAAATTCATTAGCATTGTTACTATGATGATTATGTAAAATTTTATATTATATTTGGTCAAGTGTTTACCTAACCTTTATTATCCTTACGGGTCGGACAGGGTTTTCTTTACATATTGTATAATAAGCGGTAGTACTAAGTTACGATGTGATGTACGAACGACAGCAGCCCCCTAATCGGCAAACACATTTTTGTCAAATGATTGCGACTAGTTGGGATCGTTTGGACCGAACGGACCAATGGGCGGTCCAAACGATCCGAACTAGTCGCAATCATTTAACAATGTGTTCGCCGATTAGGGGGCTGGTCAAGCTATCCGAAACTGTCAAACATTTCCAATCAACCTTGAGCCTTAATGATTTGGAAACAAAATTGAAAATCTAATAAAGATATCTGACAGATTGTAATAGCTTGATATGCTGTCATCTGTACTTGTGATGTGTGCGATTTTCTTTTACGATGCTATCTAACATCGTATCAGGCGTAACGGACGAAATATGCGTGAAAAATGAAAAGGAAAAACATATATTACACAAAACAAATACATGCGAAGTAGCCAAAAGCCTCATGCTCAAACAATAAAAGTTGAAAGTTTGTCGTTTCACTTTTGAACTTCGCCTTTGGTTGATTATGATGAACTTTATCCTTTGCTTGAGCTTAGCTAGAGCCAGGGTCTAAACAAGAATACACCTTGGGAAATCATCAAATGACGTGTCAGATTTTTACTGACTAAAACCCACCCGTGTTTCTTCACTTGCCTGTGCGACGGCCAGGGTCATGGTTTCTTGTTTAACCAAGCCGCAACCCTGACCCAGGAGGCATCGGTCTTCGTGGACCCCGTCACAATGTGCTGACATCTCTTTGAGGCGCGCGTGAAACAACGCGCTATCGACTCGGGCCTGGTCCTTACCCGGCGGCGAGCTGCCCACTGCTCACCGCCCGCAGGCCCGCGCCTACGGTGGCTGGGAGTTTGGTGTCGTCTCCCGACCAGGGCGTCTCCTGCGGCGGCTAGTGGCGTGAGGGCGCTGGGATTCCCGTTGCCTCACGCGCTCCGCCTCCTCCTTAACAACAAGAATACACGCCTCCCTATCCATCCACCCCACCCTATTCAGTCGTGTTATGTTAATTAACACTAATTGTCGGCCTCCGTGGCGCAGCGGCCAATACGCCTGCCTGCGACGTGGAAGCCCCGGGTTCGATCCCCGGCCAGGTCATGATGGAAAACGATCTTTTCCTGATTGGCCTGGGTCTTGGATGTTTATCTATATATGTATCTATTATAAATATAGTATCGTTGAGTTAGTAACCCATAACACAAGTCTCGAACTTACTTTGGGGCTAGCTCAATCTGTGTGATTTGTCCGTGTCTACGACACATTCATTCTGCAACAACTTCACTCTGCATCAATGTCATTCGTCGCACAAGCTTCACTTCACTCGACTTTGACATTTTGGCATCTGGAGTCAACTTCATTCTATACCGCCATTATTACTATCCAACAAGAAAAAGCATGTCGCGCATTTATATTATTATTGTAAAAGTTTAAATAAACCTATTTTCTCTAAAAAGTCTTTGTTTGCGCTATATCACAAACAGTCCGTATATATTTATTTATTTATTTAATTTCTTACAGAAACGTAACAGGTGGTCGCAGTATAGCAATGAACTGCTGGCGGTTACTGGACGCGACGGCGGCTCACGGGTCGCACGTCGATGTACACAAGATGTTCGATCTACTCACTTCGTACAAATACTGCAAGCCTACTAACGTTATGCTCGGACCGCTGATCAGAGTACATTTGAAGAAGTAAGTCTTAGGCCCCGATTCCTTTGTTCAAAAACTAAACTAAATTTAAGTTCAGTGCATCTTTTTCTTTATAATTCACTAGCTTTCCGCCCGCGGCTTCGCCCGCGTGGAGTTCGGTTATATCGCGCTTTTTAGATTTCCCTCGGGAACATCAAATTTTTCCGGGATAAAAGGTAGCCTATGTTCTTTCTCAGAGTCTAAAGATTGTCTGTGCCAAATTTCATCAAAATCGGTTGAGAGGTTTAAGCGGGAAAGCGTAACAGACAGACAGACCGACAGACAGACAGACAGAGTTACTTTCGCATTTATAATATTAGTATGGATTAAGAAAAGTACAGAGGATAATATGTTAGTTTAGACCTGTCCGATTAGTCCATGCCCGACGTAAATTGATGTATTTTTGGTCGCCATGTTTATAATCGCGTCTAATTGTCTATGGAATATCTTAATTTGACAGGATTAAACTAAAATGTTAACTACCTTGACCAAGTTTTGACGGGAAAGCTAATATGAGTGTCACGCGCAATTTTCATTGGACTTTTAAAATTATTTATATTGTCGTTTACTAAATAAAAGCGGTGATTTATGTAGTAAAAAGTGCATTCAGTAAATAATTCATGAAGAACATTGAAATATCGCAGCATAGTGGCCACATCATGACTTTGCCTCAAACCTCCCTCATAGACGGTTCACGCGGCCGTGTTTTTCAACTGTCATTGGCGATATCCGCCATTAGTAAGCATATTAGTAATTCCATGAGGAGTTGTTTCTACAGATTGAAACTCCTTTACTCAATTAGAGACTACCTGAGTGTTGATTTACGTAAACAATTAGTGGATAGCCTAATTTTATCACAGCTTAATTACTGTGATACGGTGTACGGCCCATGCCTGTTAGCAAGAACAGAGAAGCTAATTCAGCGCATACAGAATGCTTGTACACGATTCTGTGTAAAGATACCTCCTAGAAGTCATGTAACACCTTTTATAAATGAAATTAATATATTGAAAATGGCTGCTAGGAGAAGGTTACATATGGCTGGCCTGCTTTTTGGAGTAATTACTACACAGAAACCTCACTACCTGTTTGAAAAATTAAGTTGGAGACAGAGCAAATATGAGCCACGTTCCTCTGCCAAACCTCTTTGTACAGTGGCCCATAGGACCGCAGCATTCAGGGGGAGTTTCAAGTATGCCGCCACGCACTGTTGGAATAACCTTCCTCCACCAGTAAGAGTCCTGAGAACAAAGAGTCATTTTTTAAATGTTTTAAAGAAATATTTCTTACAGATACAGCAAACCACATAGTTTTCATTGAACTTACCTCAAGGATTATGGTCTTCTGGCAATGGATATGGCTTTCCAGCGGTGCGGGTGGCATTGATTCCTCCCAGTTTGGGTTTGATTAGTGTTATTGCCACGGGAGACGAAGTACTCTTCAGTTTTCTGGGGCTAGTTTGTTGTGTTTTTTTTCTGAGGCTGTGTTATAGAAATTCCATAATGAGTAAATATAGAATTGGGTTTCACAATTGCCGATATTTATATTTATTTTTATTTTCTAAATATGAGGCTTTATTACTACATTTAATATTAATGCACTGATAATACTTACCATCACAATCATGTGGGCGTTGAAGGCGGTATAGTTTTCAATTCCTTTCAGTAGGTATGTCGAAAAAGCATGGTTATCGTTGCCGTCGCCACGCCAATAAAGCAAATGGGCACCATCGCACACACTGAACATTCCTGTTTCTATACACGCTTATATGCATATTTTCACCATATTTATTTATTTGTATGTATTGTATTACTTATTCCAGCGGAAAATTAAACTAATTCAATTTACTGTCGCACACAGTGGGACGTCATTACGTCATTCGAGAGGTAGTTGCTGAAAATCAGCGCTGTTGACAACAGGTTCGTCTGACTCTGAAGTCACAGCATTTTGCTGAGCAACGACCTGTTCCTGCGCAGATGCGACGCACAGCTTAATTGCTGTTTGTTTTGTAACACAAACAGTTGGTTCCCGACACTGTTATTGCCTTTTTTTATTTCATTTTATTGTACTTATGTCATAATTGTTGTTGATAAAAATAATGTTTATGTTGTCATCTACCGGTGGCGCGGGCGCAATGTGTGTGACAGATGACATGACAGATCATTGACGTTAATACATAACTTACTTTATGTCAATGTGACAGACAGATGTTTTGATTTTTTAAACTGTCAATGTCTAATACATGTGTGTCTTTGACCCGGGTTATGACATCAGATTTTTTTTTATTTTTTATTTTGAGTAAGAGGTTTTTTAGTAAGTAGATTATATTTCTTTGTTCTTTTTTTTTCTTTATTACGTGTTTGTTATTAATTAAGTGTATCATTATTGTTATGTGCGTTCTATTTGTGCGGAATAAACAATTTTTCTTTCTTTCTTTCTTTCTTTCCATTATTGTGAAATAAAATTTTCAAAGAATTTCTATAATTTGTTACACGTGTTGTTGGCAAAATTATGGTATCTATTCCACAGAGGCCATTGATCAAGAGTTGAGGTTGAATCTCACCTTGAAAAAAGAAGAAGAACTACCTTGACATATGGTCTACAAAGGCCCCACCGCAGCAGGCGCTCGGCGGAGCGCATTTCCTTGATTTTTCTTTTGTAGACCGTATGTCAAGGTAGTTTCAGGTATAAACCTGAAACTACCTTGACATACGGTCAAGTACTAGCTGTTGCCCGCGACTCCGTCCGTGAGCTTCAATTTATAAGCACCTGTTAAATTAATGGGAGCAATATGTACGTCCGCGATCGCTCCCATTTTCGCAACATGTTTTGTTACTACTCTGCTCCCATTGGTCATAGCGGGATGTTATATAGCCTATGTCCTTTCTTAGGCTCTAGACTATCTGTGTACCAAATTTTATTACAATCGGTTCAGTAGTTTTGGCGTGAAAGCCGGACAGACGGACAGAGATACTTTCGCATTTATAATATTAGTATGGATTGTTGTCTTCGCGCTCCGTCGCGCCTCCAGCGGTGTGCGCTGGGAAAAACTATAAAAAAAACAACTATTATTTTTATTATTATCTCTTTACAGCGACAACCTACAAGAAGCAGTAAACGAATTTGTAGCTTTAGCCGACAAATACAATAAAACTCCTTTGAAACATGAGTTGATGTGCAAGATCTTCACCACAATGAGTGACGGGCAGACTGAGGAAAACTTTTTGACCAATGAAAAGGTCGGAGTTAACGGCAGGTTAAATAAATTAGTACAAATCGTACTTAATATTGATAAGAAGGTGCATGGACCAGGTGATGTTCAGGTAAATTTAAAATCTGTTTTTGCGTTTTGTCCTGTCTGTAACTGAAAACACGCAGTGCATCGCATTGCCCAACAATTTAACGTTTGATGCGGCCCCTCAGTTGTCTTATTGGCGTTGTACAGACGACAGCATATTAAGCTACTACAATCTGTCAGATTTCTTTATTAGATTTTCAACTTTATCTCTAAAGCATTGAGGCTTAAGGTTGATTGGGAATGTTTGATAGTTTCGGGTAGCTTGACCTGCTGTCGTCCGTACAATGAAAAGACACAAAAATTGCTTTAGGTATGTAGGTATCGTCCACAAATAAAAATCAAAAGTTCTCAGTAACAGTTATAAGTTTAAATTAAGAGTTCACTATCAACACAGAAGAGTACAAAATGCAGTAACACAACACATGACAGTTAGGATAGTGGAAGAATAGAATAGCACACGGAATAGGGAAGAAAGGAAGAATTTTAAAGCGTGAAATGAGAATTTATAAGTACGATTACGCCCGCGGCAGAGCAAATTAAAATTAACGAGCAAGCAAGAGAGCGCGAGAGTGCCTTGCTCAGCGGCGAACAATGGATTGGTGTGTTGGCGCGCTGCGAAACCGAACGGCCCCGAACCGCGGCGATGATGCCCGAAGATGCGTGAGGTCGGTGTGGCGGCTGAGCCGCTACAGGTCCTTTAAAATTGCACTGTACCGGTTTTTTCGATGTTGTTTGGATACATATCAGTAGTTTAAGACAAAGCATGTACTTACGAAAGATCAAATCAAATGTGTTTAGCTCCGATGTTATTATTATTATTTTAGCGCAGAAGCATAACAAAGATACAACACAATTTTTTTTTCAACAGTTAACAGTAATCGCAGCCCTAGCCGAAGTGGGTTACAAGAAGACGCTCCGCAAAATGTTCCTAGACCCCTCAGTGAAGGTTCACCCGGATGCCATCTTGCGCCGTTGCGAAAGATTTGCCGACGAGAAGAAAGTGAATGCGCTTGAAACGATCGCCGAATGCGCGAGGGATTTAAGATTTATCGATACTCTCGAGATTTATGACATGATTTTGGATGTTTTTCGTAAGAGTTTTTTTTTAACTGTTCAACCAGTTTTTGTATTCTGAAACTTATTCCGAATTAGATAAATTTCATTACTAACAGAGCCTACCTCATATTATAAAATCGATCATTATACATGTCGTCCGTCGCATGCCGACAGAGAGCGCTTTCCTTAGTTTCCATTAGGGTAATGGCGATAGGATGGGCCCTTAATACATTGGATTGAATCAACTGGCCCCATTAGGAAATAAAGTCATGAATCCATGTTATGTATAAAAGTTAATTCCATATTTCGTTGTATTTTTCAGAACGTGAGGACAACTGCCACGCAGCTTTAGCACTATGGACAAGAATGCAGGACGCTGACGTGTCGCCTTCACCGAAGTTCGTCAAGAACCTTATATCTATGCTCAAGGCGAACAATAGGGATGTACCACTAGGACTGAGTATGTTAGACGCTAGAAAAGTTACGACGAAGCATAAACAATAAATGGGTTAATCATAAAAATCCGTAAACAGTACAGTTTCAGACAAACGTTCCGATTTGCACTACAAAAACCACCTTTACTGCTACGACATTAAGGCGCTGTGGATGTAAAATTATTATAGTGTTGTCCGGTGGACTATACGATGCAGTCTTGTATGACCATCTCTTTGTGAAGCTCAAGCTTCTAAAACAGTCCTGTAATGTTACCTCTGATTTTGCACCACAGTCCAATTAAAAACGATCTTTATTTACAATGTAGTAAGGGTGCTGTTGGGTTGCTACCACTGACAAATATGTTTAAATAATTGTGGACTTTGTGAGAGTTAAAATAAGGTCGATGATAGATTGCTGCTGTCAGAGGTAAGATAACATTAAATGAACTGTACAAGTGTACAGATTATGACTTCATAACACAGTAAAGCCGTCACGATTGTAGTCCACTTAACATATTTAAAACTTAGTAATAGAGTGCCCTTAGTCTATATTTCAATATTTCTAAACCATTAATTATTAAAGATGGTAACACTGTAGAAACTTTGTGTTGCTAGCTTCATTCAGTATTGCAGTATTGCTAGCAACATGCTAATGTTCCGAATTAATGGTAATTGAAAGTTGCACAACAGTTTTTTAACCGTTATATCAAGATTGACTCCTAATATGTACATATATAGGTAATATAGTAATTCTGATCTTTCGTAGGTTGAAATATATATGTATATTTCTTAGTATATGTTCTGTTTTTCAAAAAGTGTTCTGCCGTTTCTCGGCACTAAAATGATTCCGTTGGTATAAGCACAATGAAAATTATATACCATTTAAATGTATTGTAAACGGTGTCTAATGCGAATTCAGCGCTGTTATTCTCGAGTGAAATGTAGATTTGAACTCTATCGCCTCTACGTAAAGTCGAGTTTTGACTGAGTCGCACAAGTTCTTATTTGTAAATATTTCTGTTTTTTAGTTAGTTTATATTCTACAATGTTTGATTGAATCCAGCTGTGATATTAAATTATTGAAGTAATAAACTAATAAGATCTTTTTTACGTCCTGGGTTTCATTTTTATCATTGTTTTTTCTGGACTAGTTTGTTTTGTCGCAACTTTTGTTTATAGAGTAAGATCCCAGAGCGATCAGACGTAACTTATTTTCACATGGATGAAACCTTAGGTTCGTAGTAGTGCCTCATGTACTTAGAATACCTGTGTGTTTGTGGAACTTGCCGAGTGACACCTGGGCAGGTACCAGGTGAGAAAGGTAACTAAAAATTAGAGTTATTTCACTTAAATTCTAATGGCTGATATTTATATATATTATGTAGAATATTATACTAAACTAGTATCATAAAGTGTCAGACACTTTTCATGGACCAAAACTTTTGTCAGACGCTTTAAAGCTCCATAAAAAATAAATGAACTTTACTTATTTTCACATGTCTGACTTTTACATATGTTATTGAGGTAACTACTAAAAAAGTTATATTTCATCAGTCAGACAAACTTGACTGACCAAACATCCCTTAGGACAAAAATTATTCGACGGGGAGTGCGAGCGCGTAAGCACTATGCATGCATTGAACAGCGAGTGAGATGTCCATAGCAACTCGGTTCCCCTTCTTAAACTTACCATCTGCTCCACTCTACTGTATGTGCCTAGTACGTGTCACGTAGTATAGTATAGAGTTTAGATCCGTAAAGAGCACATGTTTTTTTTTTGTTTATGCCGTGTATTTTTTTACCAGGGTTCGAAGGATATATATCAATTGATATATATCATGATATATATCCGATATATATCTGATATATATCATGATATATATCCGATATATATCTGATATATATCAAACCATTTTTTGTGATATATATCAAAATTTATAGTATGTTGCATCTAAGTGCTTTTACCGACGCGCTGCTGGCATATTCTATAGGGTTCTGCAATCAATAGTAATAGTGTAACGTAAAAGAGCCAAAATAATTTTCAATTCTATCATCTGCAAACATCCCTACTCCTTAAAAGTGAAGTGTAGTGTTTATCCTTTAGGAATGTCAACAGGCGATTTGACAGTTCTAGCTGACTAGAAAAAGACTATTTTGTTATTTGATTATAACTCGACTAAGTACAAATATTAGGATTTTTAAGATATTTTAATTTTGTTTCCCTAATATTTATAGACTTTGTTTTCTCAGAAAAAGATAGTTATTTTTAGTTGATTTTTGTGAACTATAAGATTTTGTTGTATTTTGTTAAATAAAAACTAAAAATATGTTGTTTTTATATTGTGATAAATTCATAATAATAAACTGTCATGTACATGTGGCAATCGTATAGTTAGTAATAAGATAATAAAATGGCAGTCTTAAGAAATGGATATAAATATCGGATATATATCCGATTTTGGATATATATCGGATATATGTATATCATAAATATCCGATATTTTGATATTTATTATAAATATCGGATATTTTCGAACCCTGTTTTTTACTGATATTATGTAATTTGTGATAGTGAAAAAACCATGGAAGACGGAAAATTGAAGTGTGTATGTGTACCTCAATAACACATGTAAAAGTCAGACATGTGAAAATAAGTAAAGTTCATTTATTTTTTATGGAGCTTTAAAGCGTCTGACAAAAGTTTTGGTCCATGAAAAGTGTCTGACACTTTATGATACTAGTTTAGTATAATATTATACATAATATATATAAATATCAGCCATCAGAATTTAAGTAAAATAACTCTAATTTTTAGTTACCTTTCTCACCTGCCCAGGTGTCACTCGGCAAGTTCCACAAACACACAGATACTCTAAGTACATGAGGCACTACTACGAAACTAAGGTTTCATCCATTTGAAAATAAGTTACGTCTGATCGCTCTGGGATCTTGGACTATTACGAGCTTGGCATAAGTTGCTTAGAAATATTAGTAGAATGAATTTCCTTAACCCTATGAAAAAGCGACTCCCTCTCCCTCTCCCCTCTCTCTCTCTTATAATTTACGAGAAGCGTGTGCATGTGAGTACCGAGGCTCCCCGACTGCATAGGTTTTTATATTGCTGTTTAAAATCAGCCCCCTAATCGGCGAACACATTTTTGTCAAGTGATTGCGACTAGTTGGTATCAGTTGGGATCGTTCGGAGCGCCCATTGGTCCGTTTGGTCCAAACGATCCCAACTAGTCTCTAATCATTTCACAAAAATGTGTTCGCCGATTAGGAGGCAGAGTGCCAATTCCCGTAATTAAAGACATTAAAAGATTGAAATTGATTTCAGACTGTGAACTTTTTCAAAAATTGGCCGATCTCGGTCATTAATTTGACAAAAAAAATGAAACACTAATTTACATATCGCTATATATTATAAAACAAAGTCACTTTCTCTTTCCCTATGTCCCTTTACCGTCCGTAACGGATTTTGATGTAATTTTTTTAATAGATAGAGTAATTAAAGAGGAAGGTTTATATGTTTAATAATATCCATTCAATGACGTAAGTGGAGAAAAACTATTATTTTTGAGGTTTCCAATGTGATGTCGTAAATAATTACATTTTGTCCGCGTTTGCAGTGAAACACAGGCTAAACCCTACGAGATTTATCAAAATAATGTACTTAATATTGTATACATTGAAAAGGTCTACAAAAAAGTCACGATGGTATATGTCTATCTCTTATGGATATCCCACAATACAATTTCTTTTTCATTTCCTTTTTACGTCAAATACCGGCTAATTTTCGAAGCGATTTTAACCAATACAGCATTAATCCTTATCCAATTTAATACCTTAAATAATTTATTGATTTATTATAAATCTGTATCGTCATTTACAGTATATGATTTAAATTAATATTTTCGAAGATATTACAGATTAAAAATTGCGGGCAGGAGCCGGGGCGGCAGGAGCGGGGGCGGGCCGCTATGTTTTTTATACGTTCAGTTTTTCTGTAGTGTATTTAGTTTCAGCATTGCAGCCGTGCTTAGCCGGGGCGGGTCGCTAGTTTTATTATAAATAGGCTATTTGACAGATTTATAATTTTTATCTTGAATTACTTGGTTGCGGTTAAGAAGTTCACCCAAAGTATTTTTTTAAATTTTAAATACGTATTTCGTAAGAAATATGCAAATAACAATTCAAAATTCAAATAAGCCGCGAAAACGATATAATCAGCAATATGGCGTTGCGCCTGGTAAGTGACGTCACAAGCGGTTTTCGGTTCTCAGTGGTGTTTGTTTTTAATTATTATTTGCTGTTGTTATCTAATAAAATGGTTTACAAGTGGTGTGCTGTACTGGGTTGTACAAATAAATCGATAAAACCCCCGAAAAACAGTTTATAAGTTTGCCGAAAACAAGCGATGATGCGCGTATGACGTCATCGCGACATTAGCCAATCCGGATCGTTTCACAATGTGTGGCGCGAGAAACAAAAGGCCAAACATATTTTTGTGTTTTGGATATAATATTTGTTATTATTTTTTATTAAAACTCTTGTAAATGTTATAAAGAACCCTCATTTTATGCAATTAAAGCAAAAAATCACAAATAATTGAATACTGTCAAATAGCCTATTGGTGCCGATTTTCTTGTTTTCAAACTAAACTAATTTTAAGTCCAGTGCATCTTTATCTTTATATTTCATTAAAAATAGGATAGAAGATAAAATATTAGTTTAGTCCTGTCAATTTAAGATACTCCATAGACAGTTTAGACCCGATTAAAAACATGGCGACTAAAAATACGCCCATTTATGTCAGGCGCGGACTAATTTGACAGGACTAATATTAATCTTCTGTCCTTTTCTTAACGAAATTTATAAATTAAGTTTAGTTTGTGAACAAGAGAATCTGGCCAACGTCTCCAATGAAACATCCTCTCATAGATGTATAACAAAAATATATTACTCTTTAAGAAACGCATAACATATCAATAAGATTTAACATTGTTCAAATCCTCAATAATCTTCTTATTCAACGCGGCTAGCTCTTCCATCGCCTGCTTCTTTAGCGGTTCATAGTCTGCTTTCAATGTTATAGATGCTATATCTTCTTCTAGAACAGTCTTTCTATTCTCCAGTTGAGCTAATTGGTCTTCCAAAGCGTTTAGTTTTGCGTACATTTCGTTTCCATCAAGACTCGTCTGAAAAAAAAAAAGAAATATTAGATAATATTTTGTCTGCTGCAGCAGTCGTGTGTCAATGCTTCGATGTCGCCTTCGGGGTGTGGAGGTCAGACGGCTGTCGCTTCACGGAAGATATCGAAGTTTAGCCAAAAAATAGAAGTAAGACTGGTAAAAGCGGACCCCAGACTCCAAAGCTGAAAAGCTTCCGATGCGACTGGGATTAACATTGAGATGATGATGATGATGATTTTGTCTCAACTGCTCCTGATAAGTTCTGGTTACAACTTATTAATAATTAGTGTTATTGTGTACTTATTGTGTGTTAAGCCGTTGGTCCTGTTGTCATTCGGATGATCTTTGACAGTCGTTACTAGTTGTCAAAAGCCTGAAAGTCTGACAACCAGTCTTACCAAGGGGTGTCTTATGAACCAATAAGAGTGTAAAATACTTGTAGTCACCTGAATCTGGTTAGACTATAAGCCGACCTCAATATAATTAAGAAAAATAGGTTGATGATATTTATATATGAAAACTTTTGTAAGTAAGTAGGTAATGGGTAAGATGGTACCATTGAAGGTAAGAGGAGGGAGAGAGCTAAGAGTCAACCTACTCATGCGTGAGCAGACCAAATCTATCAGACTAGTCTTTGATAGCCTCCGCTATAGCGTTCGACATACCTTTCACCCGCTCAGCTGTATATAATTGAAAATCAGAAGCGTATAGATTATACGAACACAGAAGACATTGAGTTATGAAATTAATAAAAATAGAGAAAGAATACCGCCCTGTGGAACACCAGCATCCAGGTCACGGCAATTCGATGAGCTTTCATCGAAGCGAATCGATTGCTGACGTCCCCGAAGATAAGAAGAAAACCATTGCAGCACCTTTATTTACCGGATTAAACCATAAGGTGAGAGAAAATCGCAAGGAGTATCGTGGCTGACGGCGTTAAAGGCGTTGGAGAAATCATTAATACCTACCAAAACGGCAACTTTGGTATCCTCCATAGCCTTTCTAATATCATCTGTTCTGTTGATGTGTTCATTTTACTAACATGGCTTATAAGTATCTTTGTGTTAGGTACTAACAATTATAGGGATGTGTGAGAGTCCGAAATAAATGATTTATTATTTTATATTCTTACGTGTTTTGCGTTATGTTAGATTAATAGTTAATGGCGCCGATTCTGGTGTTCACAAACTAAACTAATTTTAAGTTATGTGCATCTTTATCTTTACATTTCGTTAAGAAAAGGATAGAAGATAACATTTTAGTATAATCCTGTCAAATTAAGGTATTCCATAGATAGTTTAGACGCGATTATAAACATGGCGACTAAAAATAAGCCAATTTACGTCAGGGCGCACTAATTTGGCAGTTCTTTTCTTTCTTTCTCTTATGGCTTCGCACGGTTTGTGCATTTAGCCAATGTCACGTAATGAATTATTCATGTCGAAAAAGACGGCCGCGCGGACCGAACACGGAGGAAGATTTGGTTCAAAGCCATGATGTGGCCACTATGCTACAATATTTCACTGTTCTTTATGAATTATTCACTGAATGCACTTTTTACTACATAAATCACGCGTTTTTATTTAGTAAACGACACTATAAATCATTTAAAAGTCCAATGAAAAATTTGACATTTGACAGTTGTAAACTGACATTTTATCTTCCGTCCTTTTTTTAATGAAATAGAAAGAAAAAGATGCACAGAACAGAATTTAGTTTGTGAACAACAGAATAGGCGTCATTATGTGGTTAAGTGTGAATGTATGAGTGACACATTTAGTAACCGAGTGATATCAAAGTGTAGTCTACATACTTATTCGTCATTAGGTATACATATGCCTGCATGCATTATACCTACCTGTAATTTTTTCAACTTATTCGTGGCTTCAACCACAGCACTTTCCGTTGGCGCCAATTTCTCTCTGAGCTGTTGCAATTCTGTCTGCAAAGTTTTCTTTTGTATTTCACCTAAAAATAAAAAGCAGAAAAGTTCAACATACTTACCTATTCTTGAAATAACAAGTCATTTTAATTGATTTAGGTTATTAAAAATATTGATTAAACACTTCCCCTATTCGATTAATGTATACTAATCTAGGCTAATATATAAAGCTGAAGAGTTTGTTTGTTTGAAAGCGCTAATCTCAGGAACTGGCTTGGGATTTCAAAAATTATTTTTGCGTTGGATAGCCCATTAATCCAGGAAGGCTTTAGGCTATATAACATCATGTTGCTACCAGTAGGAGCGGAGCATATCGAAACCTACGCGGGTGAAACCGCGGGGCCCAGCTAGTTGTTGATAAGTTAATAACAATGGGTAAAATGATGATGAAGTAATTGTGAAATACCGTCATCTCGAAGTTTCTCTAGATCTGACAATGTTACTAGTTCTTCTTGCATCACTTTAGTCTTCTCTGGCAATGTTTGCAGCTCTGTAGCCAACCGCTCTCTTGTAGCTTCTGCCTGAAAAATTTAATGAAAATCAGATATCGGCATCTATTTTTTCAACATTAAAGGCATTTTAACAAAACGTATCGTAACGTAACGTTTAATCTTTAGGCCCAGATATAAATCAACAATCTTTGACAATTCAAAAGTACTTTGATTTAACTAGATTTGAACACGATCCATAATTAAATTTCTAATTATAATCCAAAAAAGTAAAGTTTAAACTAACGTTAGCCAAACAGGATAAATTCTGCTTTAAGAACTTTACGTTTATCGAAATAAAGTTCAACATACAGTATACAAGTTCAAAGGTTTTGTTTAGGTACTCGTACGTAGTATTTTGTTATAATCCCAGCACTCTAATTGCTTAACACACTATTACTGTCAATTGTAATCATTTTGATGCATATTGCTCGTCCATTGCTTCATAATGTTCGAAAAATTTGTTCAACAGCGTAAACAGCGCAATGGATGTTGTTTAACTGTCAAAATGAAACCCATTGCTACTGATAGCTTGTTACGCAATTATTCTGCTGGTTTAGATAGTGACAGGCTTGTCCAGTCAAAGTCTCCGTTAATTTGTATATATCGTCGGTGCGCTTGCCAAAACCCGTATGTGGATTTTCTTGATTTTTTTTTTATTTCATAAAATTCATTAATTTTGTACGCCACATCTGTTGCCAAGACCCTCATGTAAAAATTCTCACTGAATCTCGATTTGCCAAATCATTTATATATTTGTTTTTAATGAAAAAACGGTTATGTGATGAATACGCGCACATAAAGAAGGTTTTCAAAGAATGAAAAACACATAACAGATTTTGCGAGCACATGTTTGAAACCCCACTGACCAAATGGCAGAGATCCCTTCCTATTTAGAATTAAAAATCTACTTCGAACTTTTTTTTAAATGACCAAACAGGTGTTCTGCTGAAAATAAATCATTCATTTCCCTCGCACACTCTTCAAAATGCATTTTGTAGAACACCGACAGGCTGGCTACTCTACGCCTTTGCTCCAGGCTTTGGAGACCGTTTAGAGCTTAATCTGGGTTGCCAATTAGCCTCTCCACTGAATCCAAAGTAGCCAGGTGGCATTTTATAGCAACAGCCCAAATGTAGCTGCAGTACTCCACACACGAACGTACCTGGGCTTTGTATAACATTAGAAGCTGTTCTGGTGTGAAGTATCACCAGACCTTTGCGATAACACCAAGTTTCCTGGCAGCTTGGTCTTGGATCCAATGAACCCCCCAAAGTTCAGGTTCAACGAAATCTCAACTCCCAAAAGCCGAAGGCGGTCGGTGCACTCCAAGGATACATTCCGAAAAGTAGGAGCCAAGGTGAACTGGATTCTTTTCGCGGTGAATAGACACGCCTGTATTTTGGTGGCATAGAATACTACAAAATTCGCTTTGCCCCATTTGGAGACTGCCTGTAGTTCAACATTCTATTCAGAAAGAGAGCGTACGCTTTACCTTAGTCTCTCTTTCGGACCGGATTGTTTCTTTAGTACCCCGATCACCCGGTAGGTATCTCTCCACAACTGTGCTGTCATCTGCATACCCATAGATACCGAGCATCAACAGATCGTTAATATACAGCAGGAACAGAGTTGCAGAGAGAACAGACTCCTGAGGAACACAGGCGTTAGTCGACATGGGCTCCGATGAGCATCCGTCGACAACTCGGAGGGACCGTTCAGTCAGGAAGTCTTTTAATCAGCCAGTCAGGCTAGGGAAAATACCATACGCTGGAAGCTTACTCAAAAGGTCAGCGTGCCATACCCGGTCGAAGGCTTTCGAAACATCAAGGGAGACATTTTTCTCGAGGGCCTCGCCCCCCAATTGAGTGGCATACACTAGTAGACGCTAGAAGAGTTTGAGTTACATAGAAAAAAGAAATAGGAAGCCTATGATGCTAAACAGAAAGCAAAATCATTGTGTTCTCCAAAGGAGATGCTGGAGTGTCAGCAAGTGAGTTTACTACTTGGCTTTTGAATTTTTCAAACCTAAAGATAGACGAAGGTTACAAGAAAGTCATACTTATTTCAGACGGATACTCTTATCAAAATCGGAATAAGATGTTAGCATCAGCTTTACATATCAATGTCTTTTTCTTTAGTGACATGGAGTCACTAAAAAAAGACATTGAGATAGAACAATAATTAATTCTTGAGAAGGATCATACGATGATGCAGGTGGACAGAGTCCATTCCACACTAGAAAGGCTCTTTAAACCTCCAATTTACAGTCCTAGTGACTATATTAGCTTAATGGGGTAAGCTCGCAAGAAGCCTTATGTTATTCACAATGTAGACTACAAGCTTTTAAAAATGTTGAAAGGGCATCCAACCTGGATCTGGCAAAAAGGCCGAAGATCCTGTGGTCACCGATATCAGAGGTCTTCTATACAAAAACGGCATAATCTATACTAATATATGTATACTAATATATAAAGCTAAAGAGTTTGTTTGAACGCGCTAATCTGAGGAACTACGTATCTGATTTGAAAAAGTCTTTTTGCATTGGATAGCTCATTCATCCAGGAAGGTTTTAGGCTATACATATAACCTCACGCTGCGACTAATAGGAGCGAAGCATAACTAACTCCACGCGAAGGAATCCAGATGAGTGGCAACCACTTCCACAATGATTACAGGCTGGTAACTTAAGCCTTTCCAGCCTTTACAGTGCACCATGAAATATTGAGAAATCTAAATATTTAAAAATATACATGCATAGAGATAACCATTGGTTTCACGTCAACCTTCAGCGTGATTAATGGTGTAATTGTATAAATGTTTTGTTGTTTCAATTTTTTAAAAGATTTATAGGTACTAAAAGTATAGTAATGTAAAAAATTTTAAAATTATATTTGTACCGCAACTAAATCGCTGATCTCATAATTCTCTTTCTTTATAAATTTGAAGTAAAGACTTATGACAATATGGCCTTTAATTAACTATGAAACTTTGTTTAGATTGTGTGATACTTAAAAAATATAGATTGATTTCATAAAAGGTTCTAATTTATGTCATTGTTAACTGCCTACTTATTGAAATATTCAAAACGTAGAACTATTATTGTAAAGTAGGTAATTATTGATAATCTTTATATTTACCTCAGGTGGCTTACATTTTTGTAGTAGGTACATAGTAACGTTTTTCTGAGTAGGTACGTATTACCAACTTAAATTTTCTAAAAATAATAGCATTTCATTGATAACACAGAGTTGTTTTACTTACTTTGCAGGCTGCTAGATAAAAAAAATGTAAATGATAAGCACATAGCCACAAAAGTATCCTACAAAGTTTTCAAAACAAAAACCTTTATGTGCATTTTAAAACATACCTTATTTTGCACGACCAAACAAAATCTGATATGTGCACGTAAAATACAAAAAAAAATATTTTGGGCCCAAATAAAGTAATACTATAAAAATATTTTTTTCTCAGTATAACAATAACCTAATTTTCCAACATTCTGCGTTTTTAGATTTTTCTTAAATTTGTTAGTTATCATAAAAAACAGTTTTTTCTGCTTCCTGAAAAGTTGATAAAAACCACATACGGCTTTTGGCAAGCGCACCGACGATTTGCACTATACGGGGTTCGAACCCGCACCTCCTTGCGCAGCGGCCGCGTTCGCTACCGCTACGTCACGGAGGCTGTCAAATGGTGACTGTTGATGGTTCGACCTTTTGCTTGCATTCAGAAATCTATGATATTAAAAATATGTTTCACAATGTTCTTCTTTTGAATAAGACTCACCCATATTCGTTCAATCCCAAGGGCCACGGTACCCGTTTCATATAACCCCCGGCCTACAAGGCCCTTCGTTTGGAAAAATGTCATACAAGGATATTGTCATACATATTTACAACACTACCCAATAGTATTCATCATCCACCTTTTTATCGTCCCACTGCGGGGCAGAGTGTAGCTACTTTGTAGCTGAGTTTTCATTACTAGACTCGATCATACGAATCAATCGCGGTCGGCGCTCTCATTGGTTGAGAGTTCTTACAACCTTGAAGCGGGCCAATCGATGAGTCAAACGCAGTCGATATCGATGTTCGAGTCTTCGTAATGAAAACTCATGGTAGCCACACAGGTCTCCTCTCATACAGAGAAGGATTCAGCGTAATCACCACGCTTGCTCAATGCGGGTTGTCGATTTCTGACTTAAAGTCCAGGTTTCCTCAAGATGTTTTCTTTCACCTTGTAATGAGTCATTGGTGTCCAAGATATACTTAATCGTATTACTGAACTGTATTTAATAGAAAATATTTAAATTAAGAATATTTAAGATTCGTACTTTCAATAGCCATGCTTATAAATTACTTTGGAAAGTCAATATGGCATGACGACACGTTTGATGCAGTGGCTGAGTGATCGACTACTGCATTGCGTGTCGCGGGTTCGATTCCCGTACGGAACAAATATTTGTATGGCCTACAGGTAGTTGTTCTGAGTCTGGCTGTTTGTGTATGTGAGTTTAAATGTTTGTAAACGTACCCACGATACAGGAGTATCGTGTAGTATCGTAGAGTGGTGCAACTTCTTAAAAAAAAAATTACACCTCTTCTGTATCTTCTACAGTTCCAATTAAAATAATATCGTCCACATGTATTTAAAAGCCACATAGAATAGAATAAGAACCAACCGCACCGCAACCGCAACCGCAGAAGAACCAAAGTCACCGACATAGCTCTGCGAGTCGCTAAACTTAAGTGGCAGTGGGCAGGGCACATTGCTCGTAGAACCGATGGCCGATGGGGCAGTAAGGTTCTGGAGTGGCGGCCACGTACTGGAAGACGCAGCGTAGGGAGGCCCCCAACAAGGTGGATCGATGACCTGGTGAAGGTCGCGGGAAGCCGATGGATGCGGGCAGCACAAGACCGGTCATCGTGGAAAGCCTTGGGGGAGGCCTTTGTCCAGCAGTGGACATCTATAGGCTGAGGAAGGACACACTCAGACAGATTGAGCTAGCCCCAAAGTAAGTTCGAGACTTATGGGATACTAACTCAACAATACTACATTTATAATAAATACATATATAGATAAACATCCAAGACCCAGGCCAATCAGGAAAAGATCGTTTTCCATCATAACCTGGCCGGGGATCGAACCCGGGGCCTCCACGTCACAGGCAGGCGTGTTGACCGCTGCACCACGGAGGTCGTAGATACTTAAATTATATTCAGACGGAAACACCGCCGCTGGCAAATTGTTCCAGTCTCTCGGCGTACGCGGTATAAAAGACGAGGCGAAAGGCTTCGTCCGCATCCTGGTGTCAACAACGCAAGGGTAAGTACTCGCCGTACCACGGGTCGTCTGATGATGGAACGGAGATGGGGAATCAAGCCATGCATTTTCCGCGCACACTCTCCAAAATGCATCCTATAGAACACCGACTGGCTGGCTACTTTTACCCTGTGCACTGTGCTTTGGAGGCCGTTTTGCACCAAATCTGGGTCGCCAATTAGCCTCTTCGCACGCCTCTACACCGAATCCAAAGTTGCCAGGAAGTAGGTTCAAGTAAACAAATATTGAGTCAATAGTGTTGTGTTGTTGTGTATTGGTTATTACTGTTGAAGTCTTGAATAGTATTAAAAGTCAAAGTCGATTTCAGAGCACTAAGTATTGAAAAAGTTATAAAAATGTCTGAAGTTGTAATGCAAACTAAACTTTAATGTGTAGGAATTAAAGTTATTTTTACACTAATTCATATCTCTACAGTTTAGCAAATCATGAAAGCAGGATAGAATGCTTACTTGTTCAGCTTGCTCAATCAGCTCTTGCACTTTCTTAATTTGTTCTCTCAAATTTGCAGCGTTACTATCCAATGAAGCGATTGCAGCATTATCTTCACGGACCTGAGCAAATGTCATACTTAAGCTTCATGTAGTTTGCTAGTAATTTGTGGCACAATCAAAGGACAAGATAGAAATGCTACCGTATTTTCATTTGACTTCATAACTAGTTTCAAAAGTTATACCTGAAGCAACAGCTTCTCCCTTTCCTCTTGCGGGTCCAAACGGTTGTTCATCTCGTTCTTCATGTTATCTCGTTTCTCTTCAACAGCCACTAGTCGGCGATGTAGCTCCATTAGATGGACTTTTATCTGCAAGTATGTTAAGATATGCTATAAATAATATGTGCCAAAAATAAATGTAGATAAGGTAAGGAAAAAAATATAAATGAAACAAAAGGTGTATTCGTATATAGGCTAACTCCACATTTAGGAAAAAAAGTACGACAGTATTTTAGTTAATAGGTGTAAAGAAGTATTTTTATACATTACCAAAAATTCTTTACGATATTATGTAAGAACGGTATTTTAGATTTTTCCTTAAGTGATGTATAAAAATATACAGTTTTAAGCATCCCCTACAAAAATTGCTTTAAATGAAGTTAGCCGTTTAGCGAATTAAGGTATCGATGTGTCCAATTCGGACATGGTAGAAGTGTCATATTCAAAAATGTTGACTGTTAGAGAATACCAAAGGCATTAAATCCACTGTAACTTTTGCAGGAGTTAAATAAACGCATGTCTACCTGAGATCCAGATATCTCTTTATTGAATTCTTCTTTCTCTCTATTGAGATGGTCAACCTGTGTTCGCGCTTGCTCCACTTCTTCTCTCAGCGCAGCAGCAGTTGATTCGAGCTCATTGTACTCGTCTTTTTGTTCTTGAGTCATTTCTGCTAACAACTTTGTGATTGTTGATTGTTCCTGAAATTCAGGATAGGATTTATATCATTATTATCAATATTAAATTTATTATTATTGTAGTTATTAATTCTGCTCTCAAATGGGTGAAGGAAAAATTATCATTAGGAAATTGGCATGTCATATGAACAAAAAATTGCGCGTTACATTTATACTCACAAAGATTAGAGTAGATTATAGGTATTTTGTCGGGATTATAGGATTATAATGTCGCCTAGTAACCACTAGTTCAAACACCAGCTCAAGTATGAGTGCGCGGGTTCAATTCCAGGTCAGGCAAGTACCAATGTAACTTTTCTAAAGTTATATGTACTTTCTAAGTATATCTAGGTTCAAACACCAGCTTCTTAAGTATGAGTGCGCGGGTTCGATTCCAGGTCAGGCATGTACCAATGTAACTTTTCTAAAGTTATATGTACTTTCTAAGTATATCTTGGACCCCAATGACTGAAGGTGAAGGAAAACATCTTGAGGAAACCTGGACTCTAAGTCGGAAATCGCCAACCCGCATTGAGCAAGTGTGGTGATTACGCTCAATCCTTCTCTGTATGAGAGGAGACCTGTGCCCAGCAGTGGGACGATAAAAAGGTTGATGATGATAGGTATTTTAGGTTTTATTTACTATTGTTATTTACCTATATTATTACGGTTAGTTATCTTATAAGAAGCATATATTAAATTATGGCCAAAATTGATTTGTGTAAGTAGATACTTATACAAAAAAACTGAACTGAAAAAAATCATTCCATAGCATAAATTAAAACAAATCATCAGTCCTCTTTTTGAACCAAGCTCTATACTGTTAAAAAATTAAAAAAAAAAAAAAAAAAACAGAGGTTACGAGAAAAAATACCTTGTCCATTTGTTCTCTTAATTGCCTCAGCTGGTTCTCCTTTCTCTGTTTCTCCATAAAGACCTGTTCCACTTCTTCTTGCATCTTTTTATTGCTAGCTTCCAGCTCCTTTGTTTGTTCTTCTACTGACTGCTTGTTTGCTTCTCCATTGGCTATGCGTATTGCTGTGTTGTAGTCTGCTAGCCGTCCTTGTAAGTCTGGAAAAATAATAATTATTATAAAGTATGTAAAGAAAACCCTGTCCGACCCATAAGGATAATAAAGTTTAGGTAAACACATGACCAAATAAATTATGAAATTTTACATCATCATCATAATACTAATACCTACTGATGAATATTGTAATAATAAATTTGGTTTTTTTTTTAAATGACATCACGCTACGCGGTTAATTAAATTAGTTGTCTGCGACATACGCGTATGTATTGGGCTATGAGTAGTTTTGCTCTATGTTTTAAGAGCAAATGTTGATAGATTCGGTCCTCATGTAAAGCAGTGTAAATGGATTTTTCTCCAAGAAGTTAATCAGCTCTCAGTCTATGTTTATGTACGGTTGATAACAGTAGTCTCACCGGACTTAGATGTAACTGACGGTAAGATATTTACGAGTATAATTACCTCTTCTGGAAATAATTACTTAATATAATATTATTCGCTACTTACCAGTGAGTTCCAGCGCCAACTCCCTCACTCTCTTTTCGTAATGTTTCTTAGCAGACTTCTCTCTTTCTCCCGCATCTGCTTGCTCGCTCAGCCTGCTTATTTCTGCCTTCATCTCCCTAACCTTAACTTGCATCAGCTCTTCCCAATACCGTTTGTCTTGAAGCTGGCGAGTACGGAAACCTCGGGCGGTGCCCGTGCGTAAGCCTGATATGCCTTGCTGTGTTATTGGTCTGTCGATCTGGGGGAAAATGTATGTGGATTGTTAATTAGGCTGATTATGCTTATGCATCATTGACAGTTTTTCCCTTGGCATGGTAAAAAGGCTTTATAATAAAACGACTTACCATAGAAAAGCCAGTCATAGCGGTGGACTGACGGTTGGCTGTCGGCGGCGCCGGTCCGAAACCAGCAGTTGACAACCGCGACGCCGTGCTTCCTCGATACGCTGATGTCGGCCTCATCGTGCTACTTCTGATATGAGGATTTGGTAAATGGGCAATTCATTATTTGTTTTTATTTTGAAGGATTGGCTTTTGTCTTGTCTCTGTATGGCACTTCACTATCTCATATTACAATTATGGTTAAAAAGCCGCGGTGCCCAGTCAATAGAAAAGGTATTTGCTCTAATTAAAGGTACTACCGACCTATTCAGTAACAATATCACCGAAAAAAAAAGTCAGGCGAAATTAGCTTTAAGGGCGCTGTCAATTATTGTCAGACCCTAGTGTAAAGTGAAATGAGCTCATTTCGTCTAATGTTTCAAGATGAGTATATACAGAATCTCTCAACAGTTGTTATTGAAGCAGTTCACCTTATTATGATCACCATTATTACTAATGGGCGGTAAATAATTAGCTGTGTGAGTACTTTCCACGACTCTCTCTCTCTCTCTCTTCTTTTAACTTTCCTTTTTTCCTGTAAGCCTATTGGCTTACAGGAAAAAAGGAAAGTTAGATATTTATAATGTGTAGAAATTTTATCGAGATGTCAATACAGGCAATAACTTCTTCGACTTCCATACAGTGAAATATATATAATAAAAACTAATTTTATTCATTAAGTATCTACCGTTGTTTGAAAGTAGGTTTTTTTATATAATTATAAAATAGTGCATGACCGCAATCCCGCCACGTGGTAAGCAGTGATGCAATCGTTAATGGTAAAGCGCGCTAAGTATTTATTGAAAGGAACTCTAAGAAAAATGTACTTAAAAAACACACTGATAACAGTAATTACTCAAATATGCGCTTCACATACAACACATAATATGAAAAATGATAAGCAAGATCTAAAATTCAAGCTACTTAGCTCAAGGACGTACCTAGATACAGCTGAGCCTGTATTTGTGTACTCTCGATAACCTCGTCTGGATACTGGCCGAGGGGCGTCTGACCTCTTACCTCCCGCGCTACCGTCAGAAAAATCCATAACGATACCAAGTAATTAATTATTTTTTTCACAGACCGGGTCAAGTGTCTCGAATTGTGTTGACCGGCGCATTAGATTTGTTGTTGATACGTTGCTATGGTTACGATACGATGGCGTGTGACGGTGTCAACCATTTTGGTTTGTGTGCCACCCAGTGTTAAATGGGTGAATATACGCTATTTGATTTTTTTTGTGTCCCAGATGGAAATGTGATTTGTATCATGCAATATTTATAATTTATCTATTTGACACTATTTTAAAATTGGTAATGATAGAGGCCAGACGATATTTCCATTTTTTTTAGTGTTATAAGTGCCAGAGGAAAATGTGTTACCAGAGGAGTGACAACACTGGCAGAGAAGTGACAAATTAAACCAGAGAAGTGACATAATATTGAGTATTAACTAAGCAAGGGGTCTGATATTAAATAAAACATATATACATATCAAATAACAGAATTAATATATATTATTTCGCTTATCAATTCATCATATTTAACATTTTTAAAGCATAAAAAAATTCAAAAACATAAATGCCACTTTTAAGGCACTTTAATCTAAATAAACTTACTCAAAACAAAATTACTATCTAATGATACACCTATCATTCTCAAAGTTATTTAAACAAATAAACTTAAAAAATATCAGTCTACAGTATACCTACTTGGACACTAATTTTTTGAAAAAAAAAAGACTGTATTTTTGTTTTAATACTAACAAAATAAATTACTTTTCAAATACATCAAGTGGCTTTGGAAACTTGTAGAATACTCTGTTACCTTTTATACATATATGGCACTGGTAAAATGGCCAAGATCTGTTGTTCCATTTAATATCAGACATGTCATTTTCATTTATTTTAAAAAGAGTGGTATCTTCATCGGAGATCTTTTAAAACGTAGGTAACTGATGTCTCCTTCATCAAAATCTGACGAACATAATATGCCAGCCTATCTATATTTTTTATTATTAATATGTTATCTCAAGAAGAACAAAATCTCTATTCTTGACAGTCATAGAAATGTCTGTATTATCTATAGGTATCAGGTGAATTAAGCAGATGAGTAGACGTTTGTGTAACTATTTCATTTGACACATATTCCTCAAAATCATTGTTTACTTCCTTCCGCAACTTTCAATTTGGTTTTGAAGGTATTTAATGTCCTCGGACCCAAAAAATCAAAAATCGTGGCCCTAGCGCACAGGTAAATGAAGGAACATGGGTGGGTTTTAGTCAGTAAAAGTCTAACACGCCTTTGAGTCAGAGGTCATTTGATGATTTCCCATCCACACCAAAAAAAGAGCATTTAAGTAATGTCGCCTAAGTAGAAATGAGGACAAAAATTGTTACAAAAGCAGCAGACTCTTCATATACAACGTGTTGCTCAGATAATTTCATAGTTTCTCCAAACTTGATTTACTTTTAGTGAACCAAATAAGGTTTATCATTACGCACAATGGTCCACTGGAGGGACTGAGTGCGGAAACCAAACCAGAAACATAGAACAAGGTTTATCATTTGGTTTATTATCTTCTATTGTCTTCCTTTGAAAATCTATTTATTTTTCGGGTATCACAAACATTTGAATGGCGGGACAGCATTTGGATAATTCCGTAACAAAGTCGTTAATCGTAGCAATGTCATAAAGCTCAAATTTTGACAGTGGTCCGTTTATATGTCGTTCCGTTACCGGGAGCTCCTTTGTCATGACCGGCTTCATGACAATTCGTCGGTACTAATTGGAGTGGATGAAATACACCCTAGGGTTGCAAGTATACCTGCTAGGGCCGCGGGTTGATCGAAATACATACCGTGGCCCTGACACAGGCCAGGGTTTTAGTCAGTCATTCTTTTGTGGTAGTGGAGGTTGGTCTTCATTATCGGATTCAGGTGGGGTTACTGAATAGTTTCTAGTTGATTGTAGCTTCACGCGATCTCTATGCTTTCTAACCTTCCCTCTCCATATTTTTCTGATAGCCCTTTGTTCCCTTTCAGTCACCATGATGCCATCATGATGGTCTCTTAATTTGTCCCTTTTCATTTTTCTTTTTATATTGTTACCTTTCTTCTTCTTTTAAATCTCCCTTTTTAATTTTTTGGTAGCGTAATTTGTCAGCATGGCGCTTTTTTCTAACCTCTCTTCCCTTGTTTGCTTTTTTAAACATTCACCATGATGTCTGATTATGTTAGAATATCTAGAAGCAATAATAAATAACCCTTAACACGTTAAAATATTGAACGAAACGGAATTTCGTCACTTCTCTGGTGATCATGTATTTCCTCTGGCATGAAATTTGCCAGTGAAGTGACGCCAGAGAAGTGACAAAATGACACATAGCCCACGGAAACAACATCATTCGCTTTACTCACCACAGTTTTATTTAATTCATGGCTTCTGTGCACAATAAACATTGCATTGACTAAAGATAGAACTTCATAGCGATAAAATACAAAAACTTATGCTTACGAAAGGAAATACTCCAACGACTGGCACAAACACGCTCCCCGAAAGTCAATCGCAAACTGGTCGTCAGTTTGCGATTGACTTTCGGGGAGCGTGTTTATTCGAATTACGCTCAAGGACGTAAGCTTGCTTTTAAATTCAAACTGTTGTACGTGCGTAGTTGAAAGTCAAAACATACCGTGGTAATTTTTAGCCAAATTATACTTCATTGAATTTCACCAGATGAAGTGACGTCATTGTAACATGACATACAAATAAGTTATTTTATTTCATATTAATATTTTTTCTTTACAGTTTATTTTGATAAAATATGTTGCATTGTTTATAAGAGCATACGATCATTTAAAAATAAAACGCAATTGAATACGCATATGTATTATTTTGCCATAAAACTATTATAATCCGTTAATGGGAAGGCCAGAGGAGTATAGATTTCGACCATTTTTAAACTAAAAATGCCATAAATTGACTAATTATCATAAATTGACTAAGTGGGCCAGATAAAAGGCAATATTATTTGTTATTTAAGCCTTGAGAAACAATAATATAATAAGTTTAACATGTTTTTTTCCTAAGGGCCATTGGAATTCAAATAGTGTATATTCACCCAAATATTCCATAGAGGAATTATAAAGGAATATTGTTCCATTATATTATTTGTGTCTACATTTTGTGGCAAAATCGCAAGACATCATTTTCATTAAAAAAAAAAAAAATTAAAGCTACAATAACCTTAAGCTAATAAGTTAGTTTTAGAGAAATAGGGATGTGTCCAAGGTATGAAAATAAAAAAAATAATTAGTCCGTCTTATAGATAATAAAAAAAATTAAGAACCGTATTTCTTATTTTGTCGAAATTACCAAAAACTACTGAGATATATTGTATTAAAGTTACGGAGTGGGGGCAATTACATCACGATGTGGTATATTTTGTGCCACTGCGTGACGTCATGCGACATTCCAAATCAATATATCTTCCTAAGTATTTTTTATAAAACTGTCTGATGGACATTAAATTATTTTTAGAAACAACACAATTCATAGTCGTAAGGGTATGAATTGGGTTCTTACATATGCTCTTTTACTCAAAACTTTCACTCTAAAAGAGATTGGCAAATCTGCTCTGAAACCCATACACGAATGAAGAAATCGCTCCATCGCTAGTACATTTTTTTTTTTTTTTTACGCACTATAAACCAGCGCTGACCGCAATCCTGCCTGATGGTAGCAGTGACGCAATCGTTGATGGTAAAGCGCACTAGTTTCACAATATTCACTCTAGCCTTGAAGACACTCAAATTGTAGTCCGACGGAAACACCGCCGCTGGCAAATTGTTCCAGTCCCTCGATGTACGCGGTATAAAGGAGGAGGCGAAACGCTTCGTCCGGATCGAAGAGAGGAGAAGAGAGAGAGAGAGGACATTCGTAAACTTCGGTGCCCGAGTAGTCAAATATTCAAGTCTATTTCCGAATTGACTAACAATTGACAAAATACGTGTTATTAGAAAAGTTCTCATTAAAAATCACTTTGTATTGGTATATGTCATGCTATTCACCATCGCCACCACCACCACCATCGCCATCGCTATTTTCCATTCGCCTTAATATTGGCTAACTAATAAATACCTTGGGTATTTATTTATCTACATATAGGTATTTATTATTAAATGCGCATACGTACAGGTTGCTTTAATTAATTGTCACAGTAATTCTAAGATTATTAGTTTATGCTCGCATGATGAGTAGGTTAACACTTAGCTCTCTCCTTTCTCTTATCTTCAACGGTACCGTCATACCTATTACCTCCACTGTCAAAGATCTTGGTTTGTATATTGACTCGAAGCTTAGCTGACAACGCCAGGTGTCATACGTTAGTCAAAGGGTCAACGGTACCCTGCGTTCCCGCTTGAGGAACTTCTTACCCGCTAAAACGAAAACCATGCTTGTGCAGACTTTGATTTTCCCTATAATTTCCCTATAATCCGGTTCATATTCAATCTGAGGAAATATGACCATGTATCCAGCTACAGGTCTGAACTGAAATGGATGCCCATTCGCCAAAGAAGAGATTTGCGAGCCTTGACCACGCTTTTCTCCCTTCTTAATTCGCCCACTCCTCCTTCTTATCTTGGGAATCACTTCCAATATTTGTGTTCTTCACACAGCAAGAATCTGCGTTCTTCTAATAATCTTCTCTTACTCTGTCCTTCTCATACCTCTGACTTTGTTCACTCTTCATTTCATATTCAGTCAATTCTCCTGTGGAATGCGCTTCCTCTTGATATTAGGATTTAGGATGGCGACTAGTCGGTTTGCATTTAAGCGGAAATTGCAGAGTTATTTTGCAAATAGTTAGGGTAGGGTCATCTCATCATCTTTCTCACAAGTTTTATTTTTGTATATATTATAAATAATTACAAAAATAATATAGTAATAGTATGTATATGTATACAACGTGTAACATAAAGGGTGCATACATAACAAAGGCATTGCATCTTTACATGATATCAAACGATATTGGAAGGGTTTTTTTTAATCCTATCTCTTTATGTTAGGAAGTTATGAGGAAAAACACCGCCTGTGATAGGCTACTATCGTACTAGTCGCACAGAGATATTGAAGACATTTATCGTATTTTGGCAAGTAATGTAACGGGTTACAAGTAGTTATTAACGTATGTAGTGTGCTGCCACGTTTGTTATGATTTGATTTTAAGAAACACACGAAACCGAAAATTTGGTACCAATTTTTTGAGTATTTTATTTTGAGTTAAAACAAATCCTAAAATATTGGCAGTGATAGTTAACTTATAGGTTTAATTAATTAAAACTATTTTTTTTTACAATATTACGTTAAATACGTTATTACAAACAAGTTGGTAAAGTTGATTACTAAATTACAAACTAAATTTATTACTTAAATATAGGTTGATTATTCAATTATATTAAAATGTCTACTATAAATCTCGATAATTCGCGATACCTCTTAAAGCAATCCATTGCTTTCCTCGTACAAAAGTAAAAATTGTATAATTAATATAAACACAATTTAAATTCTTTTTATTTTACAAATCTTTTTTACTTACAAGATACTGTCACATCGATTTATATTTTCATGCACCATTAAACCAGTTAAAATATACTTCAATCTTTGGTTACACGATTCTGTTCTTCATTTGACAAAAATGATGTTATCATCCATTTAAATAAATCACTCCAAAATGGGTTGTAATTTCACTTCTTCGATTTGACAGTATCCTTTAAGGTGTAAATTAAGTTGCCAGGTGTCGGGTGATTCGCACTCTAGTCCCACTCTCCAATGAACATGTGACGCGCATGTGGGGCAGGTGGTGGGGGAAAACCACGTCTAGGCATGGGCAGCCGACCGTTCAGCGCGTAAGGATCATAGTGTTGCTCTCTGTCTGCAATTAATATCATCAACAATGTTATAGACGGCTGACATTTGGCGATCTGCTTCAACTGCCTCCAGTGAGACAACTATCGCCGTTCGAAAACTAGAATTTGTCTGATGCCCTTAAATGTTTAGAATGTCTTAGTGTTCCAAATTTACGGAGAGAACTATTTTGTTGTGAGGAATTAAGTGTAAATATGAGGCAGAAAAACGACCAACTTTTCGGCGAAATGATGAATCGTTTAAAAATGGGTATAGTAACCAGTAAAGACAGTTGCACTTTTTCTGATCGACTACTCAGATTAAACGCTAAAAATCAAAATGACCGGCGCGGCGTAAAGAAATCATATCTCATTTTAGACTACTGCCCGATGATACAGTATGTTTATTTCCAACAAAAAATATGTGTAACCAGTTTTATACTGCAATGCTGGTAAGTATGGAGCAACCATACTGTCATTACCATTGTCTTTTCACCGCTAAAAGGAGCCAGTTCGCCTTGGCTCCTACTTTTCAGAATGTATCCTTGGAGTGCACCTACCGCCTTCAGCTTTGGGGAGTTGAGATTTCCTCGAACCTAAGCTTTGGGCGGTTCATTGAGTTCAAGGCCAAGGTGGCTGCCAGAAAACTTGGCGTCATCGCAAAGGTCCAGCGGTACTTCACACCGGGGCAGCTTCTGATGTTGTACAAAGCACAGGTCCGTTCGTGTGTGGAGTACTGCAGCCACATTTGGGTTGGTGCTGCGAAATGTCACCTGGCTACATTGGATTCAGTGGAGAGGCGTGGGAAGAGGGTAATTGGTGACCCTGATTTAACTCGAGACGGTCTCCAAAGCCTAGAGCACAGGCGTAGAGTAGCCAGCCTTTCGGTGTTCTATAGGCTGCATTTTGGGGAGTGTGCGATGGAATTGCATAACCATGCAATCCCGCCTGATGGTAAGCAGTGATGCGATCGCTGATGGTAAAGCGCGCTAGTTTATTAAGAGCCTATTCACTCTAGCCTTGAAGACACTCAAATTGTAGTCCGACGGAAATACCGCCACCGGCAAATTGTTGCAGACCCTCGATGTACGCGGTAGAAAAGAAGACGCGAAATGCTTCGTTCGGATCGTTGTGGTGTCAGCAATGTAAAGGTGGAAACTCGCCGTACGACGGGTCGTCCGACGATGGAACAGAGATGGCGGAATTAAATCATGAAATTATCAATCATTTTCGAATCAATCTTCACCAAAAAAACCATTTTTCCACGCATGTATTTCCCACTCATTGTTCGATTTTCATTCAACCAATATATTATGCAGAACCGAACCCTCCACTTGCTAGTTATTCCTTGTGTCCAATCGCACTGTATCCACGCTACGTCGATGCAATATCAGCATAGGTATTGTGTTCTCCGTGTAATTAAAGGCAAGTTGTTCCAGTCCCTTGATGTACGCGGTATAAAGGAGGAGTAGTGGTATTAACAACGTAAGGGTGGAAACTCGCCGTACGATGGGTCGTCCGATGGTGGAACGGAGATGGGGGAATTAGGTTTAATCGGGATTGCGGTCAAGCGCTGGTTTATAATATACTAGCAGCCGCCAGCGACTTCGTTCGCGTGGAATCAATTATACTCCGCTCCTATTGGTCGCAGCGTGATGTTATATAGTCAAAAGCCTTCCTGGATTAATCCGATCCGATTCCGAGTCCGATTTGAAAAGTCTTTTTGCGTTGGATGTCCCCAACGCAAAAAGACTTTTCAAATCGGACCAGTTGCTCCCGTGATTAGCGCGAACAAACAAACAAACAAACATTCAAACAAACTCTTCAGCTTTATATATTAGTATAAATTAAAAAAAACAGAAATTAAATTGACAGACGAAATAAACTGTCCACGGTATTTAAAAAAAACGAGCAAATATGTATATGAAAACTAGCCATGTCAGACCTTGGGCTATAATATATTACGTAAGTTATAAGAAGAAATGATATTTTATGTTATTATACTTATATGAATTTCAAGACTGACCATTGAACTTGGCACCCACTTAGATCTCACTTCTATTGTCGTTGATGTCAACAACTGAGGCATGCTGGCAAAGGAGGAGGCGGAGCGCGTGAGGCAACGGGAATCCCAGCGCCCTCACGCCACTATCCGCCGCAGGAGACGCCCTGGTCGGGAGACGACACCAAACTCCCAGTTACCGCAGGCGCGGGCCTGCGGGCGGGCGGTGAGCAGTGGGCAGCTCGTCGCTTGGTGAGGACCAGGCCCGAGTCGACGGCTATAACCGATGCCTCCTGGGTCATTGTTGCGGGTTGGTTAAACAAGAAACCGTGGCTCTGGCCGTCGCACTGACAAGTGAAGAAATACCGGTCGGGTGGTTTTTAGTCAGTAAAAGTCTGACAAGCCCTTCCGCTCCGCCCGGAACGGGAGAAGTCATTTGATGATTTCCCATCCCATGAAAATAAAAAAGGCATATAACATAATATTGATATTGGCTCTCATTTCACATTTATGATTTTAATGAGATTCTTTCTTCGTAACTAATTACCTTAACTACAGTTGATTGCATTATCAGACTTAGGTACTATAGAAGAGACAATTATTCGTTTAAATTTAGTACCCGCATGTATAGCATCAACCGTATATCTAGTCTAGCGATATACAAAATATGCATTACGCTCGTTCCAAATAGCATGCATAGTCGACTGCATTACACAACGAGCTCACAAAAGCTAGTAATCATTGCACGTTGCGGTTGCAGGCAACAGCGGCGTCACTACAATGTATTTAGTCGAACTAAATATTATACTATCTTCATGTTTCTATTTCTCAAACGCATTCGGAATCTCAGGCTTGGGAAATGGATATAGATTCTTGTTGAAAGAAATAACTTCTACGGTGGGATTGTTAGATGCATCCCCAATTACTAAAACGTGGATTGAACAACCGTTAGACCATTTTAATGAAACCGAAGACAGGAGGTGGAAGATGAGGTATTTTGAAAGACTTGACTTTTGGAAAGCTAAAGGACCAGTATATTTGTTCATCAACGGAGAAGGTACAGCTAGTGAAGTATTTCTTCAAACTGGAATACTTTACGAATTGGCAAAAGAAACCAATGGCGCTATGTATTTAGCCGAACATAGATATTATGGGAACAGCAAGCCTTTCCAAAAATTTAACACAGAAAACTTGGCTTACCTCAGTTCTAGACAAGCTCTTGCAGATATAGCAAAACTGCTCGTACAAATTCAAATGTCGCCGAAATACAATGAATCAAAAGTTGTTGTAGTAGGAGGCTCTTACGCCGGGAACCTAGCAGCTTGGATGAGACTCCTCTACCCTGAACTAGTCGATGCTGCCATCGCTAGCAGTGCACCAGTTCTAGCAAAGAAAGATTTTTACGAATATTTAGAAAATGTTGCTGATGACTTCGAACAACATGGAACGCCAGGATGTTATGATAAAATAAAGGAAGTATTTAGCAGATATGAACAATTATTTAAAACCAGTGAAGGTATTGCCCAGCTTAAGGAGGAAGAAACGATTTGTAAGAATACAGATATGAACAAACCAGAAAATATACAGTTGTTCTTCTTGGACAAGACTTCTGAATTTATGTACAAAGCTCAATATGGTAACCCTCAGAGTATTAAGAGTTTTTGTGACCATGTAATTAAAACTTTACACGTGAATTCTTCAAAAGATGACGACACTGATTTATGGAGCAAGAAAAACAATTGCTTTAACTATGATTTCGATGAAATGATTGAAGCCATGAGAGACATTGACTGGGTTATGGCTTGGACTTACCAAACTTGTACAGAATTTGGTTACTATCAAAGCAGTTCTTCAGAAAAGCAGCCATTCACCCATAATATTCCTGTGGAATGGTATTACAGTTTGTGTACTAAATCTTTTGGTATAGAGTTTGATGAGAGAAGAATTGACGAAGGAATCAAACGTACTAATGATATGTATGGTGGTTTGAAACCTAATGTCATGAATGTAGTTTTTGTAAATGGTGACCTGGATCCATGGAGCAAACTAGGAGTGTTAGAAGACGTTTTATATGACGCACCGGCTAAGATTATACCTTTATCTTCTCACTGCAGAGATTTATTTTCAGATACATCTAAAGATCCTGAAGAATTGAAAGAAGCTAGAAAGTATATTAAGTATTTGATTAAAAAATGGATTGGAGTTGGTGAATATAAACAGTCTTAGAAGATTTAAAAGATGCATGAAACTGTTTTTTTTCTGATAGATTTTATAATTGAAGTTGTATGAATATTATAGAATGTAAATTTTATTGCATTTTATTTTATATATATACTTTCCTTGGAGTGGTTCATTACGAAACAGATGAGAGTGTTTGAAATGAAACGATAGTATTATTAAAATAATTGTATATTTACTCATAAACGGTCTTCCTTATGATAGGTTACTTGATAACCAACACCCAATGCTACACAATACAAGTGGATGTTGTTGTTATATTACTTAAATTCGTAACAGCAGCAGTATTTTACATCGTTCTAGAGTTAATCGTCTCATCAAACGAATCACCGTCCGGCATATATAAATATCCGGTATCAATAAAAATGCTGTATCTATCTAATTGAAACTGTCTATATATTCCTCTTCATTATTATAATAACTAATAGATCATAGCTATTTTAAATACATTTCTTTTATTACTCGCCACTTCTTGTCCTCTATCTTTGATTTCGAAAAATACTAATTATTTGACGTGTGTATTCTCATCTAACAAGTATCATTATAATTATCTACAATAATGCATAAGATACAATATATTATGGTAACCTGTGTAGCACCTCCAAATTTTTGTAGCTACAGATCAGTTTTAGAAGCGTTTCAAACAATATCTGTCGAAAAGAGCTATATTTTTTTACACAACATAGCTCTTTTAGGGATATTATTTTTCAGTTACTATATTTCGGATAATATTATAATAACACTATATGTGCTATGAATACAAAACGTATCTAAATATACAAAAATATTAAAATCTTAGAAGTAATTGTGACAATAAATTACAACAATTGTCAACGTAGTTGTACGTACTAGATCATAATGTAATCATAATTATTATGATAATTGAGTATTGCAGAAATATATCAGGAAATACACGGATATAGAACTTAAAACAATATTAATGAAGAGACTTATTTACAAAAGTATTTATTAAATCTAAAATTGAATTCCTGTTTTGAAGTAGGTATGTAAACTATGAATTCAAGAGTATGCGATTTATATAAAAATAAATACAATGCTTTATTGCCAAAAAGAAAAGCACTTCGTATTCAAGTTCAAAGTGATTCTGCTACTTCATTGGAAAAAAGTGTGCATGTTTGTATGTGCCCTGTATAGTAACTTTCGTAAAGTAGTCCATGCACGTGTTTTTGATAAAAAAAATCGTCTTGAAGATCGCTATAAATAAAATAACAAAAATATCTCAATCTCTCTAATCGTTTTAAAATTTCCCAACCCTGTTCTGACTAGGATTGCCACTTAAATATTATAAAAAAGAAAATATTTTAACGACAACACGTTGTGATGACATTGAACACGCAAATCGTAAAATATTGGCAGTGATAGTTAACTTATAGGTTTAATTAATTAAAACTAAGTTTTTTTTTACAATATTCAGTTAAATACGTTATTACAAACAAGTTGGTAAAGTTGATTACTAAATTACTAGCTTTTATTACTTAAATATAGGTTGATTATTGAATTACATTAAAATGTATACTAGAAATCTCGATAATTCGCGATACCTCTTAAAGCAATCCATTGCTTTCCTCGTACAAAAGTAAAAATTGTATAGTCAATATAAACACAATTTTAAATTCTTTTTATTTTACAAATCTTTGAATATTTACAATATTACATAAAGTTTTTTTACAAGATACTGTCACATCGATTTATATTTTCATGCACCCTTAAACCAGTTAAAATATACTTCAATCTTTGGTTACATGATTCTGTTCTTCATTTGACAAAAATGATGTAATCATCCATTTAAACAAATCACTCTAAAATGTGTTGTGATTTTCACTTCTTCGATTTGACAGTATCCTTTACTAAGGTCTAAATTAAGTTGCCAGGTGTCGGGTGTTCGCACTCTAGTCCCACTCTCCAATGAACATGTGACGCGCGTGTGGGGCAGGTGGTGGGGGAAAGCCACGTCCAGGCATGGGCAGCCGACCGTACAGCGCGTAAGGATCATAGTGTTGCTCTCCGTCTGCAATTAATATCATCAACAACGTTATAGACGGCTGATTATTTCCAGGTATGTTTTTATTAATTTTAAGAGTCTGTTTGCCAGTTTCTCTTTTATTACTTAGCACTATCCAGGGAACTGGGTTGTAGACTAACTTTCGATCGGTCGTAATTAGCGAAGTTAGTAGAGATGTTACAAAAATTTAGGGATAAGCAATGGGTTGGGTTATTAAAGAGACTACGTCAAATAATTTTAGTCACAATTACACGTAACTCATAAGATAATAACGCGGTTAGGGAATTCAAATAATTCTTAAGTCAGCTACCTAATCTGGGAACCTAGTGCTCTTGCAAATTACATCTAAGGATGATAGCAAAGCTTAGAAATTCCGCAATTTGGAAGAATCAAGATTTGACGAGATGTCAAGAAGGAAGTATAGATATGATAAATACTTTTGATACTTGGTGAATATGGGAGATGAACTCAGAAGTGTGGAAAGTGTTAGAAACGAAGCTTACAGGCGAGTTGTGCTACCAAGCGAAGCGATCTAATATAACAGAAAGTTTAAATACCAAGATTGGAGCGAAGAGTCCGCGTTGAGGCGGTGGAATTAAAGTGCGGGGTTAGTCTGTATATACACTAGCGCGGCTGCTGGATCACGAGGGGTCGCAGCCGTTTGTCCCTGTTCGGATAGAATTGGAACATGAGCTTCTCTTTTTTGGGGAGACGATCGTACGCACCGATTCCGCTCTCGTAAGAACGGGCGTGCCACAAAGCCTGTGGCGGCATGGGGGCGTGCGCAAACGGAGCCATGTGCGGCGGGAATGGGCCAGGGTGGGCGTGAGCCACGCTATAACGCTTGCTGGGCACTGGAGCCTCCTTCAGAGTTAGACGTTCAGTCATCGCTGGTAACACTTTCGCGCCATTAGTCTTCACGAAGTTTGGCACGCGCGCTCGCAGGCCACAGTAGTAAGGATCATCTGAAAACAAAATAACAAGAATTAAATCGTATTACATACAACAAGCACCAATAGATGTGTTAGTACCTGGAAATGAGTCTGTACATAACATGGTTATCGTTCACCTATTCCCGTGTTAGAAACTGCGAACACTTTCGTATATAAAACGGAACGCATGCACGCTCCGTTCCATGTTCCGCATCCTACGCCTGACTCGTTCCAAATACCGACGATTCAAATATCAAGGATACGCCGAAATGCCAACCGGCGGTTGCGACACCGGGGCATTGTCTGTTTATAACCTCTGCACTGATCTCTCCTTATGAATGAAAAACAAGTGCTCTCAAATTAAACGTGCGAATGCGATCCATAAACGTCATATCCGATCATGTGTATTGGATATGGTATTCGTCAAACGTGACTTGATATTAAGAGTCAGATCTCCGTGAACGGATAACCTATGGATCTGGAACTGCGCGAAATTCATTTGCATAAAGCTCCCAAATTCAAACTATATGTCCACGTCCTTTTATGTTAAAGAATAACTGTCTAAAGTGTATTCAAATGCAAACTGTGCTCATATTTCAAAAGTGACTTCGCTCTTTGTCGGGTCGAAATAACTCTTAATATTTTAAATAGTATCTACTCCTTTTAAGACGACGCTTGTGGTGTTTGAGTAAGTGTCCTCTTGTAATCTGTGATGTATGGCCATGCTCTTGATACACTACCTAGGTACTTGCCTGTCTTTTTATGAACAAAAAGTATCTTAGAAACACAAAATTCCACATTGGAGACGTAATTTCTTTGGAGACTGAAATCCGTGCTAAGTATTAACAATTTACTTCATGAATTATCTTTCTGTTTATAAGTATATTATTTTTGTTACTGTTCCTTTTAATTGCTAAATATAATTAAATCTACAATGGTGCTCACTTACTATAGAAATAAAAACTTAATCATTTTATTTTGAAAAGTGTCTACCATCGAACATGTACAGATTGTATTGACAACCATATCAGGAATCTCTTCAAGGACAACCCCTGTAGGCTGTATATCAGTTTTTATCCCAAACCCATCAAAAAGCATCATTTTTTTCAGTTCATTGTGCCCATAACCTTAAGCCCATATTCCATATTTTATAAATATAGCTTTAAATCACTATGTGCGTGGACATGGGTTTATAAATGATGATCTGGCTAGAGATGTTGATATAAAGGTTCACACTTGCACGTACTTGTAACGTTGCTGTATAAATTGCGACTCGCATTCATAAATCCATTGCATTGTCAACTATGCCATGTTCAAATGGACAGCTGTGGTCGCAAAGGACGGTGATTGCTTGACTAATACCACTAGTGGTAAATAATATCTTTGTGATTGGACGCTGCGAAATGTAATAGAAAGTTTTGTAATTTACTCGCAGTGTGGTAATGAATTGATAAATGTGTTGTCAACTCAAATTATATAAAATGCGATTTCTTGTAAAATGATTGCAGGTAGTTGGTACTGGAGACTTAGTAATAAATGATAATGTGAAGGAATTTAGATCGAGTGTTGCTCTAGTATGAGTTGAAATTTATATCAGGTCAATAGACGATGAAGAAAGAAACGTATCGATAGCAAATCATGACATACACAGAAAAAAGGATCCACATTTGTCGGCAAAAAACCACTAAGTAGCCACACTCCACTATCACTTGAACTTATTTGTCCATTACTGAGGAATTATGACCAATGTAATGACCAAACTAGGCAGGCGATCTGCAAGCCACTCTCAATGTAGGCGCCTGCACCTCAGCCTTTTAAATACTGTTATTACCCATTCAGAAAGACAGGCCACCGTGATACTACTTTGAGAATTTGTATTGTCCAAGCAATTAATGCTGAATTTTTTGTTTTTTATTTTCTTGTTCACCTTTGTTTCAAGAATGGAAAAGTTAATTGAAGTCTGGTAAGTTATGAAGGGGCTAACTGAACTTAATTAGACTCTTGTAATGTAATGCAGAGATTTAGTGGACTTTATATAGTTTAGAGTTAAAGTAAAATTTTATCGTTTCTTGTATTATTAACAGTGATTATTTAACACTCTCTTATAATATTCATCGAAGTTGATTGACTCAGTAGTAGGTATGGTATCACTCACCGTATTTCTTGTTGTCTTTGCCCTTATCTGATTTACCTCTCGGGAACTGTGTTGGCATGCGTCCATCGTGTCCTTCTATGTCGTCATAATCAGGCTGTGAAATAAATAACAAGCATATTGATTAAAACTGTAAGGTAGAACTTGTATCGTATACATTTTTAGACAAAAATGGTAGAATATTTAAAAATCTAAAATATTTTCATTATGTGTCCTTCGTAAAGTATTGAATTAGAATATTTAAAACGTTTCTGGAGACATGAGAGACAGATAGCGCCTAGAGGAACACCCAGCACGCAATGACATTGTAATATGTCCACTAAACAACACATCTTGCGCCTAAGAACATATGAAAGCAAGTAATTCACGTATAAAACACGAGGCAAAAATCAGATGCAATAATATGAACGTGTGGGCGCCTTACAATCTTTTACCTTGTAACGAACCAAAGATGGCATCGAAAAACAACGAATTGTGATATATAAAACTCATAGGAACAGGATCTTATCAAATAAAGGTTATGGAAACCACCCTGGCAAGACATATCGGTTCACGCAATATATTTTCTTAATAAACACCTAGCAGGCATAGAATTGAAGCTTAACAGACACACAAAGGACATTGTTCATTTGTATGGTGTCAGAAGCAAAGACTAGGTAGGTAAACCAATAAAAGAGTAAAAGCCGACGCGGCTGTACTATGTAGACGCTATCATTTATCTTGGGAGGCGATGAGATGTGAGATACGTCAGGGTTATCTTTCCCGCTGGGCCGACCATTGTCCACTCCACACAGTTGCGATAGCGTATGTCCACAATTATCTGACAACAAGTCGGCACCGACAGGCGTTAATCGGATTGAACTTTCACCTCCCTCGATATTTATATCTTTACAATTGTTATGATTAGACACTTGATTTACGCAATGATGAATGAAATCGTTTTTTTTTTTTTAATAATTATAAACTAGTGCTTTACTGCAATCCCGCCTGATGGTAAGCAGTGATGCAATCGTTGAGTGTAAAGCGCACTAGTTTATTAAGCCTATTCACTTAAAAAACTTAGGAATAGGAAGGATGACGGCAGTTGAACGAGGTGATGCAATGTTAAACCCAAGACCAACACGACAAAACGATGCTGCGCTAGAGGGAGATTGATCTGGAGACTCTCCACGACCAAATTCCCGAGACAACAACATTTGGCGCATCGTACCCGCCACACATCGCAACACAACTGCTCAGACCCTTCCTCCGTACGGCTTCACCAGACATGACATCATGCCGGAACACGACGAATCGCTTGGCGGCAAGACTTTGTCTGGTAGGTGGTAACTTCCGCCGGCAGCCGATGATATGGCCTACCACCGAGAGAAGAGGCCGTTTTCTTGAGGTAGAAATAATTATTGAAGTGAACCGTGAAGTACATGACAGCCACCTTACAACCCTAGATTATTTGATGTATGAGTTAATTGACATTGGTTACCCTACCAGTTTTTTCTTGGACAACCCAATGGTGCATCAAATTTTTCTAAGAATTTGGTGGTTCTACATGTAGCACTGGTGTTTTATCATGATTAATTTATTACCATTTGATTCGCATTATATCGAATTTGTATCCATTAAGCAATCTATTTTAAACACAATCAAATGATAAATGTGATCCTTTGTGTTATAGAAATAGCCAATTTGATGGTGACGGAAAAATACATGACTTGCAGAATAAACTAGTACATGCTAAAATTGAAAATGGGGCTACTGTAAGGGAACCAAATACAGAAGGTTGCTAAATGGGTATATTTCTATATTCAGCACATATATTAATAGCATTTAATGAAAGAAAGTATTAACATAATTGGAATTCGAAATCATCTGGGGATTTTGTTGATTTGATTGTAATTATTTCTGAATGTTTTTGAGAACGTAACATGTTAAGCTGACACAAGACCCTGATTTGGTCTTGATTCATAAAGGCGTATTAAGGAACGGGGCATATTGCTCATGTGAGGTATTTGCCGATTACAGTCGTGATTAATTATTTATACGGAGAAATTTTTGAATTTCAATTTGTATAAATCGTATCTTTATCACGGGCCTGGTTTTGGACGCCTTTACATTTTTTAGTTTTTATCAAATGTGCATTAACGGCTAACAAAGATTAATGACTGTTGGGAATAATAAACATAATAATGTGTGTGTTATGGTTTACTTCACGCGAAATTATGTAAGGTATGTGGTAGGTTGTTTATTTTATGTAGTTATTATTTATCATTGCTTCTTAACCACCTACCGATATTTATCTTAAAATATTTCCTGTATGAAGAGACACAAAACTACCTTATAGACCTTATAGTTTTTTACATTACCAAGCTATCGTTTTGCGTCCTCGTCAAATTCAGGGAGGTAACTATGCTACTGATTCTCGACACGAATCAATGATAACAAGACTTGTTATCATTGATTGTAGTTTTATTTTTATAATTTTCGGAAACCCACATGTTCTCGACACGTGCGCACACAGCGATGTCCCTGTGTGTGCACATGTAGAGCACTATGTAGTCGTGCGATACTGCCTACCTACCGATTATGTTCTTTGAAAGTGGTTTATTCCGAACTTTCAAACCTTAATAACCTAAAAAAGCAAGTACTTTGAATTAATTTACCAGGAATCTTAATTTAATTTGTTTATTTATGCGTCTCATTACAGCTTTCTTATATTGACGAGGAAGGAAAAAGTGCACCTTGTATGATAAGTAGATACTATGGAAAAGTAGTAACATAAACATCATAAAAAGAACTGAATACTAATCCATACTAATATTATAAATGCGAAAGTAACTCTGTCTGTCTGTCTGTTACGCTTTCCCGTTTAAACCTCTCAACCGATTTTGATGAAATTTGGTACAGACAATCTTTAGACCCTGAGAAAGAACATAGGCTACCTATTAATCCCGGAAAAAATTGATATTCCCGAGGGAAATCTAAAAAGCGCGATATAACCGAACTCCACGCGGGCGAAGCCGCGGGCGGAAAGCTAGTTATTAATAAATGAAATTGAATAAGAAGCGAATCCAGCGTATGCAAGTTAAATATGATTATTGTTAAAACATTTGTCGCGACCAACACTGGACTCGACGGAAATGTACAAATTACTCTTAAAACGAGTCAAAACAACATCTAAAAGAACCTGAATAAACAGCGACATAAAATATACAAAGATCACAAGCGCAGACGCAGGCGGTAGGATGTTTATTATAAGACGAGATGTAATAAAAATTACATGTAAATTATCGTAATAAAAATAGCCATGCCATCTCAAAAGTACCCCTGATGCACAAACCGAAAAAATAATTCGTAATGCAATTTTCACTTCGGAAATTACTTTGTCGATGCGAAACCGCACCTTACCTTTTATTTATATCGAAATAGAACTTGAGGGTTCAAGTTTATTATCATTCAATCATGAAACTGTAGGCCTCGTAAATCATATCCTATTAAATTAATTCACGAACGGCGAAACTTATTAAATGATTGAAAATGTATTATATACTTATACGTGTCCTAGCTATCGGCTTTTGTAGTAACTTAGCGTTTTACATTGTTTTTTGCTATAGCAGACTGATGGTCGGATCCTCGAATGAAAATTGTCGCAAAATTATCGCAACAAATTCTAACAAATTATTAAACACTCGTAATCTGATGGCATTGGTTGTTGATAAACCCATCACAACTATTAACGCGCATTGTAAAATTTTTAACATTCATTTTGCGATAATTTTTATTCAAGAAGTTGGCCCTATATTTTGGCTACATGTTTATTGACTTTAATTTTACAATCGAGTTAATTAAATACATTGTGATCATCGTAAACGTACACTTCAGAGATATAGCTTGCAAGCAAACCGCAATAAACGGTCATAAACAGATATTGCTTTACTGCGCTGCAGGCATTAATCGAAGTAGGTATGTTGGTGTTACCGAACAAAACATTATTGCCTTTTACAATACATACACGAGCAAAACCAGCTTTTTCTTCATTAAGTATCACAGTAACTATCAGGGTGGCAGATACATCAAAGTACAACCTACCATTAATTCCGTACAGACTTCGCACATTAAGCTACAACTACTAGTTCTTCAACTTTATCGCTAAAGCATTAAGGCTTAAGGTTGATTGAGAACATTTGACAGTTTTGGGGAGCTTGATCTGCTGTCGTCATGTACATAATTCTGAACACATGTATTGAAAAATTTCGTAGGTTAAAAACAAAACAAACTCGCTCCATACATTTTGATCGCGTAGGTGCAAATATGTTTACTTTATGAAAAATCAATGTTTTTTGTGATAGGTAATCGACTAATAATTTCTTCGCTACAGGGGTTCAGAATCATGATATGTTTACAGTTTGTGCGTCGTTGTTGCTACCACTCTGTAATAACATAATTTGGTTTTCCTTTTCTGTTTTATTTCTCGTTCCTGATACTTCTAAAAGTGACAATTTCAACATGCAAGGTGCAGTCATGCAAAAAGTCACCAAAATAACTCACTTTGTATCCACGTACCTTGGGAATATCAGCAGGCCCATAGCCATTCTCCCTGGGTGGTAGCTTCGGAGGCTTTTCTCCTCTCCTTTGTCCCATTTGCATCATCAGCTGTTCCCTGGTGGCGGCTACCACTCCGTGTCCATTGTTATTATTGATACCATTCATTCCGTTATGTCCATTGACACCGTTGTGACCGTTGTGGCCATTGATGCCGTAGCCTCCAGAACTACCGCTGGATCCTGAACCGTTAGCGTTGGAGCTGGCAATGCTGTATGGGTCTTCATCAGGGATTGGAATGCGAGGTCGGTTCTTGATGTCCATCAGTCTTTGAACTGTTGACAAAAAATGGTTTGATCAAAAAGTGGTGAGGAATAAAATGGTGTCATTCAGGTGTCGCATAGTTCGGATGGTAAGAATGATTTTTATAATTTTATTGGATAATGAATGGGAAAATCTTTATAAACATGATATTCCACTTATATAATTCGTATAAAGCCGGCCTGGGGTTTGGTATATCAAAGGTTAGGTACAATCCTTATCCCCGTTATTAATGAAATGATATAAATTCTATCGAACCATTTCAAATATTGTATAATAATAAGTTTCCAAAAGATTCTCAAACTGTTTGAACACACAACAATTGGAAACATTTAGCGCCGCCTGCACGACACGAATGTAACTTCGTGATGTTCAGATCGGATGGCAATCACTCCTCTTCACGACTTGGAACAACCTACGGTTATTAATGCGACATTAAAGGTCTGGTGTCTTCATTCTACTTCAGTCCACCATTATTCGTACCTTCGTCTCTAATCATAAAATAAACGAATCGTCCGCGATTAACCAACTCAACGATTACACCGCAAGGTTGAATGCATAATCTTCAAACAATAAATGTAAATTCATGCGAATATTGGCTCTTTTAGTTGCGAAATATTAAAGTGCCTATAAAATTTATTGCATGAGCGACGGTGCGGCACAAAAGAGGAATAGTGACAACTGCATCTATCATTCTGTAGTGTCGGATTATCAGCGTATTAAATGTTTGTTTACACTTCAGACAAGTCAAATCATAATGAATGATCGAGCGGAAATATTTTAGAATGACTTGCGGCCATTCAAACGCCATATTAGGCAATTATATTAAAATGTTATTCCTAATTGTGCCCTTTATTACAATGATTACACGATTTTAGGCCACTTATAAAGACTGCTATTACGCTAACCTTACTAAGCATTAAACATTACTGTTGAAATGAAATCTAAAAGCTTTTCCAGATAGCAATTACAGTAATTTTGATAAGGAAGTAGAAGATCTTTTGTTTGAAAATTATTTCATAGATTTCTAGCTCTGCATGATAAAGATATTGTGGAAAAGATAAAGCTTTGTTTCGCACATAGTCTAAGTTGAAAAGATATACATGTGTCTGGAAATACCGTAGACGCCACGTCGCAACGGGATTAGAATCCAGATTAGTTCAGTCAATGAGGTGAATGCTAATAGCCGAGGACATATACCGGCTGTTTTTAAATGCTGAGAAAATTACGTGTGGCTATGTACAACACACAAAATAGTTTTAATATTCGGTTTGCTATTTGTGGTATGCGTTGTGAGTCAAGAGCCTCTGACCATAGCTGCAATTTGAGTGAAATAAAACTGATAAGATAAAACATTTTCCTCCTCGAAAACGTACTCTTAAAATAGGACCAGGATTTTAAACTTTGTTTGTGCCGCTGTCAATGACAGTATTTTTCTTTGAGAAGATATTATCTATAATTTCAGAGCAGACATATTCAAAACACATGAAGGTAAGAAACTTCAAATCACCAAGAAGCTATCTTAATCTGTACATTGTGAAATAAGCTGTATCGAATTCTGCAAGTAGAATTACACCGCAACTACACCCATACTCCGAATTAGAGCTACTAAAATCTGTGTAATGCTGTAATACACAAATCACTTTCGATCGGCATGCTTCCTATTGTCATCGATTTGAGCTTTGCATAACAGCAGTCACGACTTACGTCCGTTTAAGCCTTTAATGATTCAATTGGCGCTCGTTACAAATTCAAAGTTATTTAATGGATTTATGGGCAATGCTTACATTCGTATGATCCAGTTACAAAGACGACCTTCGTGATGAAATCGAAATTCGAAGGTGTGATGTGAACAATGAAGACCTTTGAATTGCTCCGACAAGAAACATGTGAGCTATGCAGATCTAATCGTAAGCAAAAGCATTGGATTGCTAGTCGCTACTCCATCAAGTATCGATTAAACGATTAACAATACATACACATTGGTTAATTATGAAAATAAAGCAAGGCAGGAATAAAATAACAATGTGGAAGTAATTCCATGACACGAAGGTTGAACTTTTGATGCTATATCGGCAAAAGCGACCAGTCCCCCACGTTTAAGTGTCACGACTTCCATACAGAAAACATTAGCTACGTTACTCAATAGATTTATTTGAGTTCCTTAACAGATAAACAGTGGCTAGACCGCGAAACCACTGCAGAAAATCTATGAACGCATCTTATCCGTTGTGGAAAATCACGGGAATCTCGCGGTGTGGTTTCTTTCCCATAGCCTCACTATGATTTGTGCAAAACCAATATTAGATGTTGAATTGCTGTTAACTTGCCTAGATGGGATTTAGTTAGAAATTTGCAGTATGGTTTGAGTGAAATGAGGTGCAATACATCTTGAGATCGATGTAAGATTGCATTGTTGCACAACAATAAGCAGACTACTGAGAAGTGAGGCTCTGCATAGTTGATGCGGTTGCGTGCTATGGGAACTAAATCAGATTTGAAAATTATCTACATATATAATAAAATTTCGATTCACACTTGTTGCTTATTTCAAAGGACGTGCAAATTACTCGCTGTAATTCAAAGTCTACTCGTATAAATAAAACAGGGAATATACCTGCACTGAGACATTACGAGTACGTCTAGTAGATACTGGTACAAACAGCAAGGTTATAAACTTCCGGAAGACTCTTTGGGCAGTCAATTGTATATTATTACTGGCCGATCATCTTACAATGAAAACCGGATCACTTTTGAACAAGTGTACAATAATTACAACAAGAATATAACTTCTGATGATCCTGGTCTTAAGGCCATCTCCAATATCACAATTCTGAACCATGTAATCAATTTATTTTCGGACTGGACTTTCCGCACTATTTAATTTTTTCTCTCCCACTTAAAACTTTAATATCCTCAAGGTTAATATAAACTTGGTTAAACGTTCTCGGTTGCGCGTGAGAATATTACTGTGCATTATTAAGAATTTAATTTTGTATATTCGTAAGTTAATGATAAGTATAGAGGTCGTCCCATTGTTCCATAATACCTGATTCTCTGTCCCGGAGGTCTAAGACAAGGTAACTGTAACATTGTTAGATCTTTGGGTGCCTCTAGTCATCGTCTACGTATGCAAACATGCGCCCATTCAATGGTAATTACTGTTAACGTTGATGACGCGTGACTGATGTTCGACAGCGGCCTTGTGACCGATGATATTATGGAAAGACCTAAAATAAACATTACAGCAAATGGCATTATTGTCTTAAATGTTAATAATGACGCTATCAATGAGGGAGCGACCATTACAGATGTTTTAATACTTAAAAAAGGCGTCATGACTCCCACGCAGGTTAAGATAAATATGGTTCGCAATGCAATAATGGAATATTTTTACGTTTTCAGATGAAGAGGTGGAGTGAACTCTTCATTGCTCCCATGTATCTCTGTCCGTGATATCGGTGTTAGGCAATTTATTCACTATGACACGTATTGTGCTTTTATGTCCCTTAATGCTGCTATAGCAATTTTTCTGTTGATTTTGCTTGTTTTCTCTGCTATTGTTGCGACCAGCGTGAAATCGTTTGCTGCCTCTGTCAACCTTAACGATGCGACGTGGCTGGCAACAGATTTAGATTATTTAGGACCGTGGCCAGCAGGTTCATTTATCATTTAACTTTTATATAAAAGGAGAACATGAACACAAATGATCGTGAACATTTTATGGGCATTTGAATAAGGGTAATAGTAATTTAAACTATTTTTGTTAAGTTCGTCTTTAATAGTGGACGTACATTTCTCTCTAAAGATATATTCAATTTGTTTTTTTACCCATTAGATCAGTAACATTAGAGTATAAATATCTTAATATGCATAACGTTGTTCATATATGTATAATAGATATTTAATTGATTTTGTGACCAATTTATAAGTTGTATAGGCGCTCTGAAGTAGACTAAATTATTTCCTGTATAGTTTTTGCTGGGTTTAATGAAGAAGTATTGATTGTGTATTTATTGAATGATCTGCATGTGGGTTGTGTTGATTTCGAATATGTGTTTGTAGGTTTTCGGAACATTAATCTCTATCAAAGAAACAAAAAGAAAAAAAAAACTAATAAATGACCATAAAGATAATTTTTTTAGGTCAAGTACAGCTAAGTTAATATAACAAGACATTTACAATCATATATTTTAAAGCCTTCTTAAGTAAATTGCCAATACGTTTCCAGCTAAAGTACAAGGTAAGTAGGCATGCTATTTATCATCGGGACCCCAAAGTTAATAGTATCTAGTAAATAACTACCAACATAATTATCCAAAACCATTAACTGACCTCACCACTTATGAAATATTTTCCCAAATTCGCAACCCGCCCACCTTGACCATGCTTTACTTAATGAAGCCTATATTTAAAAAAAGAAGACAAAAACGATGCGTTGCTCATGCGCAGGTTTTTTAAGCACTGTGGCTAGCCACACTAAATAACTTATGTGATGATATCGTAACGTTTTTAGTACGGAAGTGTTTTTATTATGAAGTTAGTATAAAACATTGCGTTTCATATAAATATTTCGAGCGTTTTATTTCTGCTTACTATGTTCAAGTTTGTAGTCTTAACGATTGAGGAGTCTTTTGTTTAAATTTGTTAAGGGCATGGTTTTTGTTCAGGAATCGGGTAACTTAGAGCTTTGATAATTTAGTTAATATTAGTGTGGATTCTGAAGACCTAAGAATATCAGCTTCGTATGAATTTCAGATTCATCGTCTGCTCAATGGCCACTGCCAAATGTAGGTTCTTTGCCTTCTTCGTAAGTGAAATCAGCGTGATGATACTCACAGCCTATTCCAAATCTCTCCACATTAAGCTTAGATACGACATCTCAAGTCATAAGTGCATAATTATATAAAAAGTAATTGCCCTTCTATGTATGAACCGTAATGGTTCGTGGGAAACATATCCATCATTTTTCATCATCAACATCAACCTCCATCTGCTGTAGGCAATTAGTTACCCAACCTACCACTTATACGTATGTAACTCCTAACATAAAATTGGATTGGGAGAGAAAATTAATAAGCTTTTTGTCACATCTCTTGTTACCAGTTTTTACATATTATGGGCGGAGTTTTCGTAAAGCTTGATTTTATTTCATGTTTGATTTAACGAATCAATAGGAACATGAAAATGTAGGTTCTCTTTTGTGAGATTAAATATTTATCTTAATGTTAATCTGTAAGTTATAACACAAATAATGCGATTTTTAGTGTGTATTAAACTTTCAGTATAGCTAGCTATATCTAAGAACAAAGAACCGTCCAAAACATCCAATCTAAAAACGAATATATATTACATGACAGCTCTTTTGCACATGTTAAGTATATCATTAACAATTTTATCTAACAATGCCCCTACTTCAATATAATTATAAATATGATTTAACAAAGTGGCCTCATTAACTCTTATCATCTTAACATTTACAATATACTTAGTACCAAGATTATATAAGATATAATCTGCAAAGTGCAGGCTTAGAAAGTGACAGTGAACATTGTTCGGCCAAGGTCAGCAGCTGACGTGACAACCGGATTCAAGCCCTTGTCAATGTAGATAGTGAACAAGTTGGTAATGGTAGTGTTAATTTAATTATAAACGAAGTGTGACAATTTGTTGAAGAAGAAAATCGAACAGTATTTGAAGTAGATGGATATTGAAAGGAGCTTTACATAATTATACATAGTCATCGTATAATGTTCCCATTCCTATGACACAGGCCTCCTCTCTGTTGTCGAAGCTTTGCTAGAAGATAATAATTTTATTGCAAATTTGAGTTCCGCTATGAATAATGACGTTGAATGTAGCCATAAAGAGATTATAATTAAATTCGTACTAAAAACGTCATGATGTTGTGTTAATTTGTCTCGCTGTAATAAATGTTATCAAGACTTTTTCTGACCAAAATAATTTACTTTTTGCTCTCAATGTGATTCACCAAAGTGCATATTATCACTAATCCTAAAACCTGTATTAGTTTTTTGTACCTTTTGTGCCCTCAGTATAAAATCTTTTGAGAGGTGTAAAAAACCGAACCACTGCATTTGCATTTTATATTCCTGCTATAGGTATGTCCACAAATATTTTTACATTGGGTTTCGGTTTTTATGTAACTGGCACTTCGTATATTTGTATTTCCATCTCATTTTTATCTGTAGCAGTTGAATACTTTAGATTGATTTAGCTTATTAGCATTTTTTATAGTTCACTCACAAAAAGCAATGACTCAAAGTATCTTAAGAATGATCTTGTTGCATATTAGGTATTTAAAATAGATAAAAATTTTAATTACATAGGATGTCATTATGCAAGGACAAGTTAATTTGTGTTCACTTAGCTGTACTGTTTATATTGGTTTTTGTTAATACCAACTTATAGTGTTACAATATTTCCTAGAAATAGTATATTGTTTTGAGTATTACAATAATACATGAATTATAGGTACAGCCTGTGACCAAGACATCCTTTTCAATAACATACATATTGTCTTTTGTATCCATAAGCATTATTTAATTCTTCTCACGCTTCATCCAAAATAGTGTTAGCCAGCTACTCGTGATAACTATTCTAATTTCTAATTCACCTGGTTGATAATTATATTTGCATATGAGTCTAAAAACTTCACTTACCCGGCGGCAGCTTGGACTTGAGCATATCCATAGCAACGACATTGATGATGAGCACCCAGATAGGGCAGTCGAGAAGATCTGAGTCCGACTTGACAAAGGCAATGGCACTGAGACACTGCGTCTCCAGCCTCCTGCGATCAGGGTATGAGCGGCGCAGCTCTCGGTTCACATTGGACTGGAATTTCTTCATGTCAAATAACTGAAAGAGAATAACACATAGAGATATAGCAACTGTTGGTAGTTGAATTAGATAGCTTCAGATCTATTTTTATTACGAATGGTCACTCAAAAATGAACTTAAGACTAGATATCTCTAAAGTTCATTGAGTAAGTAGAACAAAATCAGCCCAGTGTCACTACTGCATCAATAGCCAGGAGGACACGGTGCAGCATACTACTGCTTGGGAGGAGCCTCGCCGTGCCTTTATTTCAGAAGTAGGCAGTGAATTGTCGCTGTCAGCCGTAATCGAATTGATGGTCAGCAGTAAAGAGTCCTGGGACGCCGCGGAGTTCTTCTGAGACAGTCGTCTCGCAGAAGGAAGCTGCGGAAAGGGAACGGGAGATCTCGTACATTCACCCGGCCCACAGCACCGGGCATCTGGGGATGGCTGAGTTGATTTTTGAGTGACAAGTTTATAAATACTAGGAAATAAGTAAATGATGCGTTAAGTAATGGGGTTTGAAACTTTTTCGTGTCGAATAACCGGACGAAAACAAAACAACGATATCAAAATTTTATAAATATGCCTTTTTGCATAAAACGCTCTAAGTAATGGTGTTAAGCTTATCTCCTTTAAAAGTAGAGCGGCTACACTACCTGTTGAGTTTCTTGATAATGTTAAGTATGCTCTTTAAAGCACAGATACTAAGGCAAAGGTATTTGAGGTATTAGATAGTTTAGAACAAATAAGAAGAGAGAAAATAGTAGACACGATTGCGATAGTTATTGGGCGCGGAAGTAATATAATCAGGTATTAAGATTATGTAACAATTGGTAGAAAAAATATTTGTTCAAATAGTGTGACTCATAATGACGATAAGTTAAAAGATGAGATAACACCAATCAAGTTATAACAAACAGAGTAACAGACGGTTACAAATAACGTATAGGTTTTTTTTATCTTAATTAACACGAGCGATGATCTAAAACAAATTGTTGGACGATCGATTGAATGCGTTTAAATTAGAAGATGTTATCGAATTAATATTACATAACAAGTCTTCGTTCGATAATGAAAAGACAATCGTTCGATCAAACAAAAATTGAGCCGACGTCATGCAGGGTGTCCATCTCTATAATAAAAATGTCAAGAGCGAACACTGTCAATAAAAATATAAATTAAGTTGCCCAAAAAGAATTAATACATATGGGAATTTAATTTGCCTTGGTTTCGAAAGCGTCTGATGAAATCACAAATTCTTCAAACACGATGAAATTCACCATTTATATCATTATTGTGTGGTTTTTACTTTCTTTTTACATTTCACAATTTCTTTCAAAAATCAAAGTCACGAAACTTAAAATCCCAGCACGACGTGATCTAAATCTATTAAGATAATCTCAAATACTCCAAAAGGTTTCCGATTCAACTGAGGAACTCCGAGAGACAAACGAAAACGCCGAGTCAGATGCATCGACGAAATTGAATGAGGCTTATAAAGTTGTTACATAACCAGTGCAAGCTGTTGTCGAGTCCCTCCGCCAGTTCGGACCAGTAAACTATATAGATGGTATCTTTAAAAACTTCGCCGACGTTATTCGTAAATCATCGGACGGCTACTCAAAAAGCGTCATACAAGTACCTACAAGTCAAATTGATGCATTTTAAGAATTCTAATTAAAATTGTAACATTCCATTGTTGCAACACAAGCTCGTCTAGTTAATTAAGAGCATTCTAAGAGATACATTCTTTGACGCAGTTACAAAATTGAAATGGAAGATTTGACGTAAATGTTTTGTTGAGACAAATGGTTTGGATGGTTCTTCCGTTCTCAGACAAAGCTCTAATGAAAATGTAGGAGCTATTTGCCAACATATTGTATAACATTGCAAAGTTAATAGCAGCAGAATAATCTCGGATAGATCATTAATTATTCACCAATAAAACTGCAATAGTAGTAGTCATGTGCGAAATGGTTGAGAATTAATGTCACAACATTTCCAAGTTTATTGTATGTACATTGGAAGTGGTTTAGATCTATTTTAAAAACTGTAGTTGACACTGCTGATAGTATTGTTTTAAATTAATTTAGTCACAAGGGAATTCGTTGTGGGAAACGAGCCGGATCGCACAGAAAAAATCCCAGAGATCATGCAGTTTCAACACTTGCCAGTATTGTTTCGAGGAAATTGGAGTCTTTTAATGAAGACGTACAGTGCAACAGTGCAAAGGGTGATCTATCAAGACGTTCGCCGCATTGCTCTGAATAATATACATGGTACATAAACAAAGAAAGATTTTTTTAAGAAGAGATATATCAGAAATCATTTCGACGTACTTATGTCTCCAATAGAAAGCGAACAGAACTGACCTATATTTTGCAACGATAATAGGATTTAATACATATAACACTTACTTGACATATAATAAATTGCTTCTAACAATAAAAGTTAGAGGTGTAATATTTCTCACAATAGCCATTAATTGAGGCATCACATTGTTTCGGCGGCACGCTGAACACGGACAATGCTCCACTTTCTGCGAATTTGCTTTCGTTACTCCCAAGGAAATAGAATAACATCTAAACAAATATGTGAGGCAATGATCATTCCCTCCCTTGCTTAATGGTGCTATCTTCTCTCATTGTTTGCTGCAGACTTACGTAAAACCTTGTAGGTAATGGTGTATGAATTGGTAATGAATCTTTCGGATGCTAGGAAGTGAATTTTCCATTGTCTTGTACCACTCCTTGTACCTATGGTGCAGTGTATTATAGCTTTTAAGTTGTCTAATTTGTGATCGAAGTTAGTTATTATATTCATATTTGCGTTCGCTTTGTCATTAGTGCCGTATTTACAAATGTCACGGGCCTTACGAGTTGAATGGTATTCTTGTTGCAAATAATTTACAACTCCACTGGCATATCGTCTTAGAAATACATTAATGAAATAATCGGATGAGTGTCTATTTTAAATGAATAAGAGTCTCCTCTGTATGAGAGGAGACCTGTGCCCAGCAGCGGGACGATAAAAAAGTTGATGATGATGATGATGATAACACGAATAAACCAGTGTGAACTTGTTCAGAATTTCGTAAAACGATTACGTTTCACGAAATTCTGAACACTGGTTTTATGTCATAACAATAACCAATCTCCAAAGTACAAAATATTTCATAATATGAAAATGTTTATAAAGTGAAACTACGTGGCAATGTCATGGTCGCAGAGAATCGTGCTCGAATATAATTTGTGCAGTCGTGATGCACCACAAATGACTGATGCACTAACGCAACGCGCATTAGAGTAATGCCTTGCCCTCTTAATTTTTTCTATGATGATTACTATCTTTAATAACGATGAACATAAGGAAATTATGAAGCCAGAAGCAGCTAAAGATGAAGTAACAGACGAACAATAGCTGCCCATTGTGTGTGACCGTGCTCGAAAAGACGTGACTGAAAATTTTTAATCGTTAGATAGAACTTTTATGCTTACAAAATGAGAGAGAAAAAACCAATGTTTGAGTTACCAAACAAGTAATTTCTAGTGAAGACCGGCCCAATGATCACCCATAAAGCAATTTAGATCATTATGTGGGCAACCATGAAATTAATAGGCAAATGTTACGACATCTTATTTCATAAACGCATCCATCTTGACGGAAATAACTACTGCCGCCCGTTTGGTATGTTCACAACGAACCAGTTTACCTTGCTTGCCCATAAATTAGACTTAAAATTAATATTTCGATAGCAGTAAAGACTAGAATTCTGGTTTAATTTCCTTGGACGATGATTTTGTAAATAACACAGTTGGTGGTTGGTGCAAGAGGAAGGATAAGCTAGCAACGTGTAATTAGATGCACCTATCTATTGGATTTGGTACAAATTACGGTTGTTAGTTTATCAAAGTAAGGTCCATTAATGATGTTATTTTATTCTACACTAGCTTTCCGCCCGCGGCTACGCCCGCTTGGAGTTCGGTTATATCGCGCTTTTTAGATTTCCCTCGGGAATATCAAATTTTTCCAGGATAAAAGGTAGCCTATATCCTTTCTCAGGGTCTAATGATTTTCTGTGCCAGATTTCATCAAAATCGGTTGAGAGGTTTAAACGGGAAAGCGTGACAGACAGACAGAGTTACTTTCGCATTTATAATATTAGTATGGATTATAAATAAATATACACAAGGTTTTTATTTCGTTTAGAAGTAGGTGTTACGGTAATCAGGAATTTGGTTTGTTTATTTCAATAGAGCTGTACCTACTGGTATTTGTGTACTTTTTATAATTACATATATATGCATTCAAATATTTTTGTTACAGAATGAGTTTATTAGATTTTACTTTGTTCAAAGGAAGCATAGTAAATATGTTATCATATTTTCAACAAAATTGCTTAAATTATTTAACCTGACATTGAAGGTAACGTTTATGTAATAAATTCTTAAAACGCGTTATTTGTAACACTTAAAACAATTACGCCTTTAATTTTTTTTACATTCTTTAATAAATGGCTGTTGTTTATATTATATAATAAGCGTTGCGATTCATGTATCAGTTTTTATTTGTTTTTAATTTTGTTAACAACACATCCAACCTACATAGTTATTTGTTATATATCTAAATGTTGATATTTTGTACACCAAAAACTTAACTATAAATTGATATATCTTGTCTCCTGCCGTAATACGTGTATCAATTCCTCCTTTTAATTTACAACGTTTATATTGAATATGTCCTTTATCTCTTACCCATCTTTCTAATTCGCTAATTAAAGAATCATCATTCGCCAACAGCCTATCATAATTATAACCATTGTCTTATCGTCATCAGCTTCTCTCTCATCATAGTTACTTATGACAAATTCGTCATTAGCTCTTACCTTAAAGATCTTCTCCTGTTCCAATGAGTATCCAGGTAGCTTGAGTATGTCCTGTCCTATAGCCGTCTCTTCGTTGCTGGTAGCCGCCGTACTCTTCACAAATACATTACTCTTGGAGTAGCGTCTGATGAGTATGTTACCGGCGTCGTCCATTTTGATTTTGACACCCTGTTGGCAAAGGAAGAAAAATTGTTGGTAACTCTTTCGTTTTCACATTACATAGAGTTAGTAATTCTAGCGTAAAAGGTTTGATCCTCTAGATAAAATTGATTAATGCAATATTCATTGAAAATATCATTGCCTGTTCGTGGTTTTTCATTCGCTGTATGTTTAATTCTGTGTGATATTGTGAAACGTAATTTCAAATCAAAACTACCATAGACAAATTGCGTATAGCAGTACGTAGTTTTATGAGTTTTTAATAGAATGATATCAAGGTTCAGTTCGGTAGTTAAATATAATCACTTGGTTTACTTTTGTGGTTTCTGTACGTTTCTTGACATATTCATTATCTAGTAAGAATTGCCTAATTTGAATAATGGAATTCCTGCAAGATAAAGTATGAATCACATTATTTCTTTTAAAGTTTACCTTTAATTTTATTACAGCATGTCTAAACATCATTCCCTCTTCTAAGTAGTGTCATTTACAATCTGACCACATACTCGTTCCTATATCAACAACATATTGCTAATTTACACTTTAATTCAATATTTTAACGTAAATGAACTTTGATCATGCATATGCAGCTGTCATGTTAATGATAGATTTAATCCTATTACATCGGCTGTTTGGCAGAATGCCACATATGACCTTTTCTGCATTTGCGACCTTAGCACAAGGATGTGTCTGTGATTGGCATATAAAGATTATATCGACCAGATGCTTCAAAATTGAACCCTGTCAAATACAGAGCATGAATGAAAAGTGAATGTGAAATAGCCCAAGGCTCTATTGGCATCAGTTATCAACCGTCATCACCAGTTGGTTCAGTAAGTATTTTAGCATTTAAGTACTGTCAATTTTGGGGAATGTGTGTTTTTTCTCTTTCTATGTAAGCTTTGTAACTAAATAAATCAAATCCGACAGAGAAAATCATTAAACAATACAACGCGTAACGAAAACAGTATATACGTACCAAAATCACGTTTTTTTAGGTTGATATCAAACGATATTGGAAGAGTTTTTTAATTATTTATCTACATGTTCGGAAGTCACGGTTTAAGATGAAAAAAGTTGTTCATTATCTTATCATATTAACAATGAAAAAGTATATCGCCTGCGTTAGGCAGTTACAACACTAGGCGCGCCAAATTAAGGAAGAAATTTATCGTGATATTGCCAAATATTGTGATGTGTTACGAGTTATTGACCTACGTAGTGCGGTGACACATTTGTTTCTTTTTTTTTTATGAACCTTAAGAAACCGAAGATGTGGTATCAATTAGACTATTTCATTTTACGTTAAATTCTTTTCCTTCAATATCTTCAAAATTCGTGCCCTTGGTATGTATATACCCTTTCCATTTCACGTTGTATATAAATCTGTATTTAAAACAACCTCCTTTCTTGAAATCGGTTAAAATATATCGTCATGATCGCTACACGATCGTTGATAAGTGAATTAACTATTGCAGTAGGAATATGTTGATAACTTAATAACTACCTTCAGCAATCACCTCTTGTATCTAGGTGATGGTAAATTCTCTGTGCTGTCGTAACTATATTACATTATCTGGCTTGATCATCCTGTTACCACCAAGGAGACCAGTCTCAAAATTACAAATTTATTGTATTAACGTTACTTTAATCATCACCTACATAACATCATCATCTATATTCGTATAAATATTAACAAATCAATGAAAAGGACAGTCACCTTTAAAAACAAACGCTGTCTTCGCCCGCTACGATATGACATCACAGTTCCTGCCCTTATCTGCCATCAACAAGGTCATTGCCTTGCCATAGTTTTAACTTCCACCATTCATCTCATAATGATTTATGGTACGACAAAGGTGTTTAACAATAGAATAAGTACCAGTCTGACCTATGACATTACGAACTTTGCTGTATCGTAGCACAAAATAGTGCAGAAGGTTGGTTTGATACAACTAGTGATCTTTTGATATGACTGACAATCTTAAACAAATGCTTGCACTTGCTGTACGTCTATGTTTATGTCTAATATCTATGTGCGCTTATTGCATGGAACCAACCTTCTGTGTTCTCCTACTGCTGTAGTGAATAAGTGCATGTCAAAGTATTGTTATAAGCATTTGAATTAATCAGCATGCGGAAGATGGGTCATATTTGATAGTAAAAAATATATCAAAATCAATTAGAGTTTAAACGTGTGAGAACAGATTTTTTGTAATTGATTTATTACAATGGTTGTTTTTGTGAATTTGATAATGATTAGTGGCAGAATAATTTGAATAATGTTCTCTGCTTCGAATGATATTTAAGATTATTTGATTAATTTCTTTTTAGTAACTTGAAAGGTTTTATACTATTCAGCAAACAAATTTAACTGTCCCAGTATTGGTTAACCTCATTCAGTCTATTAAGATCAGTAGGTTGACCTAGAAAATATAGAATGTATTGTAGTAGGAAACATAGGATGGTATATTAGACAACAAATTTTAACAATTCTTTGGTTCACAAATTCAAAAAAAATATGGAACAGTCATAAATCTATGACGATCAGTATTTTTGAAATGTTAGCGGAATTAACTTGCATAGGTACCAAAAACATTATCTTCAAAAGATGTACAAGAAATATGCATGTATTTTATTGACATATTCACAAAAATATCCGGCATTAAATTTAAAAAAATTGGACCCATGACAGGTAACCTTTACATGACCTTGTCATTTGGAAAGATACAGAAAGCGAACGTTTAATACACGAACTAGCGTTACGTTTGTACTGATAGGAATCTAGTAGAATATGTAATGAGACCGGAGCTTCCTTGTCTAGTACGGTTTGTTTAGAGTTATTAATGTTTTTACTCTTCTTGTTATTTTTTAAGGAATTTTGTGCATATGTTTTGTTAAGTACTGCTTCCTTGTTGGTATCTATGATGGCACGGGTTCTTTTATTAAAGGATGTTGACTTCACGATTTGAATGTAGAAGCCGTCCCACATTGATTAGGATTTGTCGTTTTGTATTTCATAATAGAAGTAAAGATGTCAGAAATGATTTGTTGCGAAAAGTTAGTGCATTTTTTTAGTTTCCTTGAACGAAATTAAATTTTATTAATCTAAGGTTTGAGATAAAAAAAAGGATTTTTAAAAGTACCCATAATATATGAAAGTTGTCTTTCAATACTCAATAATATATGCATCTACTAAGACTCATATTGCAAATCAGCTGTTTGTTTAGAATCGATCCCATTTCCTTATAGCTCAGCACGTTTCCTCCATCCTAATATACAATGAAGGAATACATTAACATTACATTACTAACACTACCGGTAGTGGGAAGTTGCATGTGGTTTGACGAAACGCATATAATTGTCGCGCGGTAGAACCAAATTCCTTAGGACCAGCCAGCCGTTGATAATTCATGCTTAAGTCAGTGGTTTTTGTATATCGTTACTAATTTTAGTGAAGGCGTAAGTAGGAGTTAAGGTAGCAGGTGAGCTAGTTTTAGCTATGATACTACACTCCAATCTACGGTACTACTTATAATGCATACTCTTTTGAAACATATAAAACAAACATTTCAAAGTTGGAGCCACCTTTATGCCTTTAGTAAAGACACCATTACCATTAGCCTGATATGTGGTTTTAATATGTGCTGGAACAACAATGACTGAGGTCAAAGATCAAATTTTTGCATAAGCAGTGACAGGTACATACCATGCCAGTCACAGCACATAATAATTCGTACAACAATTTGTCTGTTTTAAAATCCAGACAAACCGTGTCCAATCAATCTTCTCAAATCCAAATATTAGGCCGGATACAGACAGATCAGTCTGACCTCACAGAAACTTATTTGTTTCAAGATCATGAGTTAGGCACGGGTAATAAAATTTGCTGAGCATTTTTCTCATTAAGCTCCCGGCCTTACTAAAGTCTATTAAGATCACAATTGTATGTTGTGTCTACGTAATCAATCAAGGCAAAAATAATCATGGTGATTATATCTGATTCAAATTTGCTACCAAGGTGATCGATAGAATTGGATTTATTTGAGCAAATACAATTTGGATCACTTCTAGACTGATTTGGACATAATGGATTATAGTTCCACTTTATGACAGATAAAGAATTGCCTGCCTTAATAACATGCGTCTCATAGCAATACGGATAAAATTATTTATTAGATTTTTAGTGAATTTACTTATAAGAAGGCGCCTATAGAAGACAATAGTTCATATTATGTCTAGATATAAACGTTATTACAATTTTTACATTGGCCTTGCCTTTGACAGCCCGATGCCGCATCTGATTTATATCAGGATTTTTGTTCCTATTGTTTGGGTCATGATATTTATTTTCCATAGCTATATGTGAGCTATCTTGTCGAATTGTATATTAAAATGTTCTTCTACATCACTTCCTTGCGAACTACTATTGTTTCTGTTTGTATACTGTGTTGTTCATCTGTACTTTTTTTTTTGCTCTACTGTGAATTTGATTGAAGGTTATTTGATTGACAGTATTTCTTCTATTAATTTGACTACGAATTGTTATCGTTTTTGTTTTGATATTTTCATCTTATATTCTGATTAGTAATGAAAATCATCGTCGCGGTGCACACGAATTATGATTGAGTGACGTTTATTAATGTGTTCATACTATGTATAACTAGACAAGTGGCGCTATCAATTATAGGGCGAAAAGTAATGTTAAATTTGAAAAAATATTTACGATATGGATGAGAACGGTAAATCCCGGATTCTGCTCTTAATATTATGGCTTTGGTTTGTTGCAAGGTTTTCATGAATGTCATCATGATTATCAATTTGAACGCTTACTGAAACCGTCCAATTCGTTCAGCTTATCTCGTAAATTGATTTCTTTATTTGCCTATTTGATCGTCCTCATCACAGTGTTTGTGTAGGTGTCAACGCTCATCAGTTGACGTATCAGTGTCATGCGTGGCTACCTCATTAGTATTAGTTCTATCCTCATTAGTAGTTGATCTATCTCAGATCTAAGATAGTTATCTGGCTTGAATTTATACACACTTTATGAGCCATTTGCCATATATGGACGTGTGTATTTTTTAGCACAATGTCTTTGGGATGGTGACAGAAGTATATTATTATGTACGTATGTGGATAACTTACTTGTCCTATGTGTCTTCTTACTTCTTCTGACTTCTGATCTCTATGTGGGTTGTCAAATCCGCAAAGACCGATTCTGGAAAGAAAGAGAAGAAACTGTTAGGACTATGTATAATAACAATTAGAGAAAAATAAACAACATTTAAAAAAAAATGATTAAAATCAACTGTTCAGTCTTTACTAAATTCTCTCCGAGTGGTTACTAGTTACTGTCCTGTGTTGTACCTGTTAGTGTTTCTTGTGCTAATCTAATATTGTCTGTGGAAACTCTTAATTCGCCGTCTTTCACTAACTATGTTCTACCTGTATATATTCTGCCTGTAAATTTCCTTAAGATGTAAAAGCAAATAAATAAATAACTTCCATAAACATGTACAAATTTTAAAATAGAATTAGGTACATAGTAAAGATGAATACATAAATTTAAAGATGCAACAAAAGCTACTATATAGTACAAAATAAAGTAATTTGTATGCAGTCCACATGGTCTACATTTTTTGATGCGGTGATTTTTGCATAGCTGGAAGTTTGCCAAGCGAACTTAGAATAACGTTGAATGTTTAAAAAAAGCAATTTTAATAAATAACTTTGCATTGTTTATAGGCCTTGGCAACCGCAAGCATAATTTACATGTTTCTATGCCATCATTCATAATATTGGTTTTTACAGTGGGTGGGTTTCTAAGGATTACATTTTTAACAGTGCTGGTAGTACTAGTACGGAATTACTTTATTGTGTCCTACTTAGTACTTTTTCTTGTAAAATCGAGGATTAAGCGAGAAACAGGTACATTGGTCTCGATTCCCTTGTTTATAAACTGAACTGAATTTAAGTTGCAATATAAATATTAGGTTCCTGTCAAATTAGTCCGCGCCTGGCGTATTGTTAGCAGACATGTTTTTAATCGCGTCAAAATTTTCTATGAATATCTTAATTTCAGAGGACTAAACTAATGTCTTATCTTCTGTCCTTTTCTAAATTAAATAGAAAGAAAAAGAGACACTGAACTAAAATTTTGTTTAGTTTGTGAGCAAGGGAACCGGCGCCATAAAGGTCTTAAATTTCTCGTGTTTATTAATTACTGCCACACTTTTTTTTAATTAATAAGTTTTTTGGTTTCCATATTCCTTAGTCACGTAAACAAAACAGCCTAATGATTGGTTCTCATGTGTCGAATTGAATAATGACGACATAGGAATTTGTCCTCCATTTGTATTTTGTCAGCGTACTATCGGAATATCGTTTTCTCAAAACCGTTCCTTGGCATTGCCCTGAGAATGCCCACATTGGTCTTTCATTGGTATTCAAGTTCGTTACTAAGGTCTGGTATTGTTTACTGATCGGGAATTTCTATTTGATTCTTTGGGTTATGTGTATATGTATATGCTGATTTCTATTAAATCGGTGAAACGAAAAAGTTTGATGGAGGTTTGAACGATGCGATGGTAAAGAAAACGTGTACGATAGTTTCACGTCGAGAATTCATAATCCATTATTTGACGTGGAAAGTGAAATGGAATTTTGATTTTATTGAAATGGTACGGTACACATTGGTATCTGTTGAGGAATTTCTCTTGTTAAACCGTTAACTAGCCAGTGAAATAATTTGATTTAACATTAAATTAGGTCAAAATCAAACATTCCATTTTTAAAACGTAATTGAAAAGATTCTATGTTCAACTTTGTCAAGCACGCTATCGTTTTCTCTTTCAGTTTTTTCTTAGTGTATAATATATTCAAAGTTATTTGCTATAATAGCCATTTTAGTTTTTCTTTATTATGAGTTTTATTTTTTCTATTCCTATTCTTTGACATACATAGACCGTCGTCTATATTATGATTGAAGGTGATAATTCACTTGAACACAATGCCACAGTACGCCTGTACGTGGTACAACACCATATTATTTATCAATAAACGTATATTTTCATCTGACCTTTGTTGTATTAGCGTGTTTGAGAAAAGGGATGTGGGTCAAGAGCAGGTGATATTACTAGCATGTTACTAGGTTCTTTTTAATAATTGTGATTGTAAGATATGAGGTTTCTTGCATTGATAAAGGTCTACAAGTAATGCTACATTAATTATAGTCAATAACCTCAAGTGACTTCGCTACTATGATGTTGTCAACTTTGGATTGGGCGGAGAGGCATGCGAAGAGGCTTATGGGCGACCCAGATTTGGTTCAAAACGGTCTCCAAAGTCTGGAGCATAAGTGAAGAGTAGCTAGCCTGTCGGTTTTCTATAGAATGCATTTTGGAGAGTGTGCGCGGGAATTGCATAACTTAATCATCGGACGAATCGTCGTACGGCGAGTATCCACCCTTACATTATTGACACCACTACGATCCGGACAAAGCGTTTCGCCTCGTCGTTTACATCGAGGGACTGGAACAATTTGCCAGTGGCAGTGTTTCTGTCTCACTAGAATTTTAGTGTCTTCAAGGCTAGAGTGCATAAATTCTTAATAAACTAGCGCGCTTTACCATCAATGATTGCATCACCGCTTACTATCAGGTGGGATTGCGGTCAAGGACATCTTTATAATAAAAAATAAAATAAACGTTATAATGAAATTGAGTAGTTATAAAGATTATTTTTACATTTAATGTATGGGTATACATTAAATGTAAAAATAATCTTTTCGGAGGAATTCTTTTGAAAACCTTCTTTTTCGGCATACGTTTATGTATTCAACAAATGTGTCTGCTACATTTTATATTCAAATTATTTTTATAGCTATATTTTATTTCAAGGAGTGCTTTGTCCTCAAATTTTTGAGGTAAAAGTGCAATGTCTTTTAGTTCAGCTTATTCTAAATGTGTCTTGGCATTTGACAACGAGCTTTTTATTTGAAGTTTTCGCGTTTTTTGATATATTAAAAGCTAAGACCTGTAGATAAGTAGGTATTATGAAAACATTCCATTAGTAACTTCTTCCTAAATAACAGGATTTCAGGAACTTACATCAGCAGAGAAATTGCATAACAAACCATCTGTAGCAATGGGTTTCATTTTGACAATTCATCAACATTCATTGCGTTATTTACGTTGTTGAGCAAACACATATTTCCAACGTATACAGCAATGGACTAGCAATATGCTTCTAAATGATTCAAATTGATATTGATAGTCTGTTACGTAATCAGGGTGTAGATGTGTTTAAAATTTAGGAATCTCTGCATTAAATAATTTACCGATAAAGTAGGTAAGTAACTAGGTATATATTAATAGCTTCATCGACTTTGTCGTATTTCAATATTAATTTGTTCTAGACTTTTTAAATTAATTAAATCTCAATATTGAACAGATCGGTCGTCGAACCACTGCGCAGGACTTGAGCGGTGAGTGGCGACCTTGATGTGCGCAAGCGCGTGCCCCGTCACCGGCTACTGTGTCATTTCTCGCGCATGCGTGCTGCCGCCCTCACATTTAATTTGATGTTTTGTATTAGCGGTTATTGCAAATCTATGTATTGTTAATACTGATGTTTTAATGGGTTCATAAGTTAGGTAGGTCGTAATTGTACGATTGTGGTCACAAAAGGCACTTTAAGCACCAACGCTGACGTCACATAAATCCTGCATCTCGCAAGCAGAGTTCACCGCGCCACTAACAAAGATACAACTTCTCTCGACTGCCACTTTTTGGCAATTGCTCGCTGGACACAACACTCGCCTGGATGGAAGATACTCCCTTTTCTATGGATGATGACTGAAATTTAAACTTTGCGTCTCATAACTCTATAATATAATAATAATAAAAAATGGCACACCTGACATGTTTAACGTCAGCGTAATCTTCATGCAAATACTTACTGTTATGTTACATTATGGGTAACTAATAGAAAATAATAAACCGTGACACAAAAGCTCGTTCATTTAGTTATACTTCATAATCAATATCAATATTCTTCCATATTACTCATATACAGCCAATTCCCATTTTCACTCGTAATTTGACAAAAACTTATTTTCATAAAACTGTAACTTTCATTACGTAAACATTGCATGTATATTATGCAGATAAGACTAATTCTCTCAATCACACTTAAAACACCTACACACTAGTTTTCTATATTAGGGACATTCGTGACTTATACCAAGGCCATGTCAATTGTCTTAATGAAATGCTATCTTGTAACGATTGATACTGTTCCGTTATCTAATTCAATTAAGTATTATTTCGTCATTATGTTCAGTCACGAGTTACTTGACGTTGAATACAGAATGCTATGTTAATTATAGTGTACTTTGATTAGAGAATACAACTTGATATGGTCAATAATGAGGCATGCATAGCACTGACGTTTATTTCATAATTTGTATCATTTCTCGTAAGTAGGTATGTGATCAAAGAATTCCAGTAGCAGTGCAGTTTTTAATATATTGAAGGTATATTAAGACTTATTATTGATATCTACTAGATATAAGACAGAAATAAAAACTGTAGCCTAAAAATGAAGAACACTGATTTGGCTTTCAAGATTTATCTAAATCTACAAGCGAAAACAAAGGTTGACGAAAGTGGCGATTAAAAAAACACTAATGATAAAGTAATATTGATGTAAACAATAACGTGTGGACATATAAATGCTGATAATGATGATGAAAGGAGAGAAGGTATAATTTCGCGAAGCCGTGTCAAATCCGGAGGGTGTGAAAAATTGGAATTACGTTAATGTAGTTTTTGTATTATGTGATACAGACGGTCAACGGATGTACTTGCCATTATGGCAAATAAAGGGATTTTACAATTACAACATAATGCTAAATAATTTTGAGGCAGGAGTGGAAAAGAAATGTTGTTTTTAAAAAATGTAATGTCATTCAGGTCAGAAAAACGTACCAAGTCAGGAAAATATCGAAATATTAAAATGGTTACGACGGGCTATTTTACATCCTCTTTAGTACGGAAAGTAGTAGTAGAACGGAAAGTGAAATTTCTGGCTATTACAGCACAATAGCGGTATAACACATCATCTAGATGAACAAAAAAATAAAAACAATTTTCCGACAGTAACAGGAAAAGCCTTCGTAGAAACAAATAGATTGTTGCTTAGAACAATGGCTTCGGGAAAGTGGCCAAGTGACTATGTCCAGCAAGTTCATGGCCTAAGGTGTGGCGACGGAACTAAGGTTCAACGTGCATTGCGAATCTGCTGGAAAGCCATTGTTAATTCCAAGAAAAATTAATATGATGTTCCAGTTGATTTTCTACTCGATTGATTTTGGATTTATGATGGCTAAACAGATATTTTCAAAACAATTGTTAACTATACAGTAAACACATCTACATCCAATGTAGACACATTGGACAGTGATTGTGGATAAAGAGACTGTTGAAATACGTGACCAAGAAGTGATAAAAATGCTTTGTTACTAGAAGCAGGAAAATCGATTGTCCGAGTATTTTATGTATCTACAAAATTAGTATTATTCCGATTTTGTATTCAGACGTCAATACAGATAATATAAAACAAGATCCCAAGTCTGACCTTTAAGCATTTTTTTAGAACAACAACGATTAAGTGATACAACCAACATGGTTTTTCTAAAATTATGATCATTATGTTCTAAGTAGCCAATATTGTATATGCTTGACCTGTAGGGTAATTGCGTAACACATTATCAGTTGCAATGGGTTTCATTTTGACAGTTCAACAACATTCGTTACGTTGTTGTACATACACGTTTTCGAACATAGGAAGCAACTGATAGTAAAAGTGTGTTACGCAATTAGGGTGCTGGAATTGCACATAATATGGGCTACAATAAGAAACAGAGATAAATTATTAATATCAGTATTAAGTTTTAAATTAAAGATCACGGCTATAAATGCACTTTGTTCAAAAACCATAATCGATTTCCTCGTTAAACCTGTTTTCATATCGATAAAATAGGGTAAAAGTGAAATTATACGTACAAGCTGAGACTTATTTCATATAATAGTACGTGGAACACGCGTCAAGTGTTTGAAGAAGAAAGTTTTGCTGTCATTGATCAGCATACCCGATGATAAACTGTCCGTAGTGGTGCGAGTATGCAGTTCGTCATTATTATCGATGTTATGTGAGCACGTATATGACATTTGTATCAATAAATAATACAACCATTTTAGCCAATAAACCCCCTATTGCAATTAGTAATTAACAGGTTAAATTTAAGGTTTCAATTAGGTATAATATGACAGCGTTAATTTACATATTAAGATTTCTGAGAAAAATATTTTTAAGAAACGTTTTTAAATATTTTATTTACGCTTCAATAAGTTTGTTTATAGTCTACGTAAAATAAATATTAAACACGCTTTTTTATCACGGTTTTGCTAAACGCGGAACTGAATTGGATATAGTGCAAAAAAATATCGTGAGCAATTATTTATAGAAAAGGTTTTTGGCGCTATGGATGGAGTCCAAAAAACCATAGTTATCTTATTGCGTTGACTATAAAATATTAGTTTTAGCCTATAAGGTATTATTATTTGTTACTCAAGCATGGTTCTGATTATAATCTAAGTGTATGAGCATCTTTGTTTAACTGACTAGACAAGCAAAAAACTGGACATATTTTTTAAATTTAGATCGGACTTGGGAGTTTATTTTAAAGGGGAAATAAAATAACAATAAAAACCAACACGTTTTGCTCCACATTCTTTGTCAAATTGAGGTAGTCAATGTAATTTTTCAAGAAAAAACTAAAGTTAAAACGTAGTGTCGATATCGATAAAAAATCTGCGGTAGTATCGTAGCACTTTCGTTCACGGAAGCAACGCAGGCGCAGCGCTTATTGAAAGTAAAAGCTGATTGCTGGGTACCGGATTTACCTACTTATAAACAGTTAACATTCAATCAGTAGCTGATATATCGCTGCTTTTAATCCTTAAGCTATTTCGCCTAAGGGAGACGTCACTTTCTTTTTTTAATTTTAGTTTGTAGTAACATACCGTTATGCTATCATTCTTCCCTACTTTTTCATTTAATTCTCACATGTCCATTCATCTTTCATTTGGCCTTCTTCTCGCACTCGATCCATCAATATTTATATTCACCACTCTTTCAGTCCCATATTTTAATTGATAACCCATGTTGACAAAAATATCAATAATTACATAGAATCATCTACATGAAACAAGAAGTAAATAATTATTTACCTACCTATTCGAAACGATGTCTCCCAATCCTTGGCATTTAATTTGAGTTTAACTACTAATTAACATTTACAATAAAACATAAACAATGCTAAAACTTTAACCGTTAATAACTTCGTTTACATGGACCAAAGGTCACCTCCACTCACTTTGTACTACTCGAATCATGGGATAATCTTTGTTTAACTAAAATTATCAACAATGACGATTGATAAATCACCATAATTATTTGATTGATAAAACAGTGACTGATTAAGTAATTTGTGTTAATTGAATATCACCATGTGATGAGTCTCAGAATTTAACAAATTTTGATTCTGAAGTAAACATCAATGATAATGTCAATCCTTGGTGGGTATTTAATGATTGATTTGATTTCTCGAAAATGTAGAAAGATTATGATACAATTTGTGTGTTGAACAAATTGTATAACACACTTTCAATTAGAACCTGAATCATTTTGAAGAATATTGGGAATTTATGGCATCGTCAATGAACCTTGTTAAACTATCAAAATGAAAGCCTAGTGTGTTACCCTGGAATAAAATTAGCAATTTCATTATTTGAAGCTAGACGAGGATATCTCAGTTGCACAATCAGACAGCTTGCTGTATAAAAATCAATTTATGAACGTTAATCCTACATCTCATGTTAGTGCATATGTATGGAAAATACACGATTTACCATGAATGGTAATATCAATAGCTATTCTCGATTCTTATGTAAACTCCTTGTTTAAGGCTTGTCTTATTCACGTTCCATAGAAATGGCTGAATACAACGAAGTCCCTTTCATAGTGTCCGTTGCAAAAATATGCGTTGATTTAGATGCAATATCTTTGAACGAGGATGATGTTCAATTTTATGTTACTAAGAACTTCTTAGGTAAAATGAATATCGGTATTGCAGTTTTACAATGATATCTAAATGATATAGTTTTTGGTTTCCATGTTTCAATATTATATAAAAGGTTGTCTGTAAAAGATCGCTCTTAGCGATAAGACGGCCCATTGTGTCACCCTTTGTAAAATATTTATGTTCTATTATCTATATGGTGTACATTATAAAGAGTATTCTATACTGTTCTATTCTAATAATAATATTATTGTTAAATCATTAGCTGAAAATAAATCAGCAGCGATAAGTTCTTAAAAAACTCCTTTATCCTATAAAATATCTAAACATCCTAAAACTCCATTCTGGAGAGCAATGAGCCACCTTGATCTGGAGATGATGTACGTAGGCACTCAGTGGGTGCTGTTATCCATCCTATTATAAACTAATAGTGACTAATGCAACAGTAACTACATAGGTATTGTAATGTAGGAGTCACCTTCGAACCTAGTGGGTGTCATCGGAAGAGACGGCGAATAACATTCGTTAAACTCCTCCCAACATCAATCAACCTGAAGATATTGTTTTATAACATCATACAAAGTGACGATGGAAAGTCCATTAGAAATTCTAAAGGCACAAAACTGTCTACATAACAAAAGATTGGCTGTTAACAATAGCTTTCTTTGACATAACAAGTCCAAGCGAGTTATCAAACAAATGGCCGCGGGGTCATCAAGCAATGAATATAATATTATCTTTGAACAGCTTTTTAACTATATCTAAGAGATTTTTGAGATACTTAGTAAGAGAAAGCATGATATTAATGTCAGTAGGCGATAAATTAATTTAGTAAGTGCAAATTATCAAAATGATCTATTAGGTGCCATATATTAGTGCCGTGACAACTTAATCAATTTCGTTATTCATTTTTGTAGGGAACAGGTTTGATAGGTAAAGAGAAACTACTTTTTATGCGGGTTCTCAAAGTATCGTGGACTACATATCGTGAGTTAACTAAGTTTAGATCGAAGTACGACTTTTATTTCTACATCATCATCACTCTCATACCCTGATCCCAATTGATTTAGGAAAGGCGTTACATTTTTTTTCTTCAATACTTCTACTTACAATCTTTGTATTTCTATCATCATTCACATATTCATCTATTGTTTCTTTATTACTTTTACGTTTTTATCATATCCATACTAATATTATAAATGCGAAAGTATCTCTGTCGGTCTGTCGGTCTGTCCGGCTTTCACGCCAAAACTACTGAACCGATTTTGATGAAATTTGGCACAGATAATCCTTAGACCCTGAGAAAGGACATAGGCTACCGTTTATCCTAGAAAAAATTGATGTTCCCGAGGGAAATCAAAAAAGCGCGATATAACCGAACTCCACGCGGGCGAAGCCGCGGGCGGAAAGCTAGTAAATATATAAAACGCCAGGAGCGATTATATACACAATATCAACATAAAGCCCATATGTTAGCTTCTTTATACCTAAACTTCCCATTTAATAATGTGGGAAAGGTTTGCAAGTCAATAACACAAACCTATGTTATACTTTTTATTAGGTCCCATTATTTTGCATGTTTACACATACCACCAAGGATTCATGTATTCCCATCTCAAACAATGCAAATTCGATATTAGCATTCCGAACGATTCTATCGAATGCCCTCCACAAATCTACTCTTACGCATCATAAAGATGTTCGTTGTAGGTCAACATTGTCTATGGAACAACAATAGGGCTTGTGATGTGAAACATGGAATGGAAGTGTATTCGTTCTGTGCCAAGGACCGAGGTGATCGGATGCGCACCGGTCTGTCGCCTTGCCTTCGAAATCGGGTCAATTGAAGCGATCGAGATGCTCAAGAATATACATATTAAAATGAACATTCACATTTGGCTTTAAGTTGAAAGGAAATGTATGTTTCATAATGTATGTATCTGTACATACGGCAATTTACAGTGATGTAAGAATGCAAAATTGTTTCCCGTGAAGTCGCTTGTTGAATTTCAGGTGTCGGATACAGTTTTTGCTTTGGACGCATATGCATAGAATTCCATACAATTTTAATGCATTACTATTAGTACTGACGGCAGAAACTTTAGCTAGACATGGCAAAATATCTGAACAGTTATACAATACAACTAACAAATACATAACGTACACAATCTCATATAGTGAAGCAAAAACGCATTGTAATGAAGAAAGGAATTAATTTATGAAATTGAAATTAAAACGAGCCATTGTAGCAATTTGTTACTATTTCTTTAGTTATGGTTCTCTATTAAAAATAGACTTTATCACTAATAAGAAAAGATCGAAAATGGAATGTTCTTTGTCAATAATAGGATTGTTAACAATTAACGCTTCCGTTTTGAAGTTTTCCGTATCCCCAGTATCGACAATCGATTACATATCATGCGTAAAATCAATTGATTACAGCATCAAGATTCACTTTCTTTTCATTAACTGTGGCATTATGAACGGTCTGTTTAGTTTCTGTTCTAGTCTTATTTAGAACAATGTTAATATTTCTACTTTCTTTTTCTTTTTTATCGTTAAGGTTTAAGTATCGTTTAATGTTGGTTCTTGTTGTTTTATTTTTTATCTTTCTATTTGTATATCGGCTTTAATTTTAATGACAATTTTAGTGTTGATCATTTTATTGTCTATTTTCATTAATGTCTTGAAAGCTTGTTGGTTATAGTACATATCGTATTGATATTTGTATGTTTATGATTACTAATACAAAATCATGTTAGATCTTCACGCAATAGGTGTATAATCTAACATTAGTATCATTTAATATTTGTATTCCTTAACATAATCATTATTGCTGCTAGGTTTCTCGTTGTTTTGTAAGACTAACTGATCCAGTACAAAACTAAGTGTTCCAAACGAGCCACGCTATAGGCTAGAACTAAATTGCCTTGGGCCGCAGTATTTAAGCCTTCCTGTTTAAGGTACTACAGAGAAATACTTTTACTTCTATGAAGTCGCTTCAAGATTTATTTTAATAGAATGCGTAGAGGTTCTAACTATAGACGAGTTTTAAAATAACTTTGACAAAGTAAATTTTGCAAGTAGGTTACTTACTGGTATGAGATTGTCAGAAGTATATTAAAATTTCAGATTGTCAAAAAGACAAGAAGATGAAAGACGATAATAAATTGTATGGAGAAAAGGAAGAAACTGTCGTCTGACCTTGATAATTTTGTGGATAGAAAGTTTAAGTCTCCACAGATTGTTGATATTTCGCTGTTGTATGTTATCGTCAAGCAGGTTTGCGAAGTGAAGAGGTATTCATAATGTATGCAAAAATGTGACACGGCCGGCGCCTAAACTTTAAACGGGTTTTACCAAAGCAAACAAAAAACGGCTTAGGATTTTATCGTAGAAATAGACATTATGTCAGTTTTAGGGTTTACCTGTAGTATTTTTATTATAAAATCACCGTAACTTTTCGGGTTTACCGACATTAGAAGTTTCAATGGTAAATTATTGAAATATGTACCACAATGTTGAAATATGTATTCATTTTTGGTACTAGGTAAGCCTTATAATCCTTAGTATTGTTTAGTTTGGCATTAACTATGATTATTCTATGAGTAATGCCGCAGTAATTCATTGTTCTTACCAAACAGGCAGCGATCTGGTATTTCGTAAAATTTTGTGCCAAAGTTCAGGAAAGGCATAAATTATGGGACCTGTACCCAGTTATTTATGATTTACTGTAACTAGTATCGATTAATATAAAAAAAAGGATAGTTTGAAGTTGCTTTATGTTTTTTTTGAAAGCAAGTCAACGTCAACCTTATATACAGTATGTTAAATAACAGAGGGCGTTCCCTTAAACTCGTTAATATATATCATTAATAGATTAAAATAAAAATATCAGCATAGAAAAATAAGCATAAAATGTATGCTATACTATTTCGGGTTAACGGGAACGCCCTCTGTTAGTTAACATACTATATATATGAGAATAAAGATTATTGTGTTATTATTCGTGAAGTAAAACCAGAGATAGAGTAACTTAGAAAGAACTGATAATCAATATTAGTTAGGAGATGAACGTTGGTAGATGAGGCTACTGTCAGTATCTTATTTAACCTAACGTTTTACTGACGAATTACTAAGTTTAGTTTTTGTGAAGTTAATCTGTATACCAACGTGTGTATACTATGGCTATTCCCTCATTATAATTATTGCTAAACCATCAAAAAAAGCATACAAGTAATCCCATGTTTGACAATATTACTAAATACTTGACTTGGACAATCTTAAAAGTGAGATGTTACTCTCTTAAAGCTTAAAGAATTTGTCTGGAATTCTGAAATCCAAAAAAATATTAAAGGATTCCTCTGGATTTTGACCTCTTGGGATCCTCTTATGAGAAGACGGATTGACTATTCTAATCTGACACCGAACAACAAGAATAGTATGTATTAGCATGTTTGTTACACTTTGCCAAGTTGTAAGCCAGATACGATGGATTCACGCCAATTATTCGTGGGTAACGGATAAAATGTCACCATTAATCAGCATAAGACCTTACTCCGGCCAGTATCCTCTTCTTGAATATTTTTTACTTCATAACATCACGCCAGCGTTTCCTGAAGTATAAGATAGAGGGATACTTATGATATATTGCCAATTATGTTTGACTCCCATGTGGCTATCGTCCGTACCAAGAGGGTACGGACGATAGCGGATCAAGCTACCCCAAACTGTCAGATATTCCCAAACAACCTTGTGCCTGATGCTTTGGAGATAAAGTTGAAAATCTAATAAGGAAATCTGACAGATTGTAGTAGCTTGATGTGGTGTCGTCTGAAAATACTAACCAGCACTCTAATTGCGTAGCACATCATTGCTATCAGTTAAAATCATTTCTAAGCATATTGCTAATCCATTGGTCCATGTGATCGAAAATGAATTTGCTCAGCAATTTAAATAACATAATGAATTTTGTCGAACTGTCAAAATGAAACCTATTGCTACTGATAGTATGTTACGTAATACCGTGGCAATTGTAAATACAGATACACTCACACTTATTATTTGTACGCACACTTATTTAGATTAATTCCTAAAGGTCAAAATACGCATTCCAATACTATAAGACGCTGTTCTGATTATTTTTCACTACCCTAGGACTCGTTAGTGATCCACAAGCACGTCACAGACACAGTCCTCAACTTTAACGCTAACTTTCGACAACTTAGTGACATCTTCGGGTTGGGAACTGTACCCACGCTGGATGGTATTTCTTTTTCCATCTTTTTAATATATTTTGTAATGCATATTTTTTACTTGTAGATTATGTGGAGACATCTTCATTTTATATGATGTCATATAAGTAATATGTCAAAGAAAAAAAATGATTGAGAGTTACAAGGTAAGAAGTGTTATAGCACATTCTTCCGTGTTTGCCGATGACGGATGACACATTGTGTCAAAATTAGATGCAAATTGGATTTTATGAATTTGTATAATCTTACTAGCGATATTTTTTGCTAGTATAGTTAACATGTGAGTTTCGGCAAGTGCTTCACTATCAGACGTGTCATCTTTTAAAATTCAATTTAATAGGTAACATAAAAAAATATATGATTTTGTCATTATTTTTACAAGGACACCTACCTACAGCTATGATTGTCAAATTTGTCGCTAAAGTAGAACTAAAAAAAAGTGTTGGCGCTGCTTAACCCGCCTTGACTGACAATGTCAAGGCGGCTAAAAACAAAAGAAAAGAAGATAGACAAACCAGATTTTTAAGAATGTCGTAAAAAGTGACAGAAAGAGAAAACAATATGACATGACAAGATGAAAGTAGCGTCATCTTTTTCTACATTCCTCAATAAACAGCGATCCTCAAACCGTTTGCGAAGCGTACATAGTGATCGTGGCATCCTCATTTTTTTTACTTAGGAGGGTCATTTTCAGGAACCGTTGATCAAATATTGAATTCTCATCAACATCACTCGCGTAAAAATTTCCTTATACAGTAGTAGTTATATTTTACTATAAGAACAGCGTTGTGTATGAACCCAAGCGTTGATTTTACCGGTCGACCTTCGTCACACCTACTGAAACATTGGCACCAGGATGTCGACTGCACGACATTTTCGACTCAGATTTGCATTAATTTGCTGTGTACCGAGACGCCACTTTTTGTCACATAATTTATATCAATAAAAGAATGTATTTAATAAGTACATATGAAAGAAAAAGTTTTACAGGTCATACAATGAATATCCTTGCATTTTTATCATGTAGATATTGTTCTGCATTCTCCCAAATTAGAATGTAAGCCCTAGCTTTTGAATATCATTGATGTTTGAAAAGAGCGCTTCACATATCGGGTATAAGTGCTTAACTGCAGAGGTCTATCTACAGCAAACCCACATGTCGTCAATTATGGTTTGGGTTATAAGTAAAAGAATTCCTAAGTGCTAAGTACTTAACGGCAATCCCGTCCGATGGTAAGCAGTGATGCAATCGTTGATGGTGAAGCATGCTACTTAATTAAGCCTATTCACTTAAAAAACTTAGTGAATAGGAAGGAAGACGGCAGTTGAGCGAGGTGATGCAATGTTAAACCCAACAACAAGACCAACGATGCTGCGCCCGATGGAAACTCCCAACTCAACAACATTTGGTACGTCGTATCCGGCACATATAGCAACACAACTGCTCAGACCCGTCCTTCGTACGGCTTCAATAGACATCATGCAGGAAGTTCCGGAAGGAAAAGCTCAAAATCATTTTGCTAGACCTACCACACTAAAAACTTCACTGATACTGATGTAGTAGTCCAAAGCCGCGATGTAAACTAATTACGTACGTGATTGCTCGAGTCCACACGGTTATTGACATAACTTCACAACGTTCTTACCTGTAAATAAAGAAAAATATTATGAGCAAGGACAGTAAGGAACAATTGAAAATAATTCGGATCAAAAGGACAAACAATAAGCAAAATATTCAATTTCAGTAACAACAAATTAGCTATTTCCATAGATGTCGTAAGTCATATTGATGAATGCTTAATAGAACATCAATATTTAACAAACTCCTTAACATAGATGCCTTAGTCAGATTTATATGCACAAATATCAGCGTAACCTCGAATATTACCATCTAACACAGAAGTTACCTAAGTCAACAACGTATACCAGTTGGCCTACAATTAGTTCTTAATTTAGACTTTAGCATCCCGCAATCGGCGAATTAAAGGCATTAGAGGCAACGAACTCAAAATGTTTAAGGCAATAGGTCAAGCATGCAATTTAGAGGGTCCGACGCGATATCGTTTCGACACCGTAGGCGCATCTCGTGATGATTTAAATGAAATTTAACGTTGTGAAATGAACGTAATTTAAGTGGTTAAAAATAAATAACACTAGAGGCAATATGATAAAAGATGTTGGTAATACACTTAGTAGCTTAAAACAAAAGCTACACTAAAAGCATTTTATTACGAACATCAGATTTATTTACGGTGCTTTTACTTAAGTGTCTATAGATACAGTTAGTAAAAAAATTGTCATCCAGAGGTATTTTCCGTTGTGTTCGGCCTAGCCTGAAGCTTGATAGATAATAGGAAAATAACTATGAAATCATCATCATCATCTCAGCGTTAATCCCAGTCGCATCCACCGCTTTTTCAGCTTTGGAGTCTGGGGTCCGCTTTACCGGTCTAACTGCTGGTTTTTGGCTAAACTTAGATATTTTCCGTGAAGCGACTGCCGTCTGACCTCCACAACCCGAAGGTGATATCTAAGCATAGCAGTTAGACCAATTGTTAGACTTTTGAGGGCTCCAACAACCCGTAACGACTGCCACTAGATGTTCGTATGGCAACCGGGACCAACGGCTTAACGTGCTTTCCGAGGCATGACCAGACCAGTGCAAATATTCATATTCATGCATACAAACATTTGCACTGTGCGGGGATCGAACCCGCGCCTCCTTGCGCAACGGCCGCGTTCGCTACCGCTACGCCACGGAGGCTGTCAGGAAAATAACTATGAAATATGCTGTATCAATTCATACTACATGCACCTAACTACATATACGGCGATTAAATCATATATATTTATAGACATAAAAGACAAGCGAGGTTTTTAGATTAAAATTTTACATCATGTGCGGATTATGAATGTGTTAGAAAAAATAACTTAAAAGTTACGACAGATGAATGGTAGACTCTGAAAGCATTCTCAAAGTCAGACTAAATATCCAATTTGGAAGATAATGGTTGCACTTAAACATTTGGCAGAGATCGAACTGGAACAACAAAACAATGCAATGTAAAAGTATCTGGGAGGGCTTCAGAGACTAACATCGACCTATCACGACGTATCACGTATCACGATTATTAAAATAGAACGTCAGACATCGTCTTATTAAATAAATATACGAAAACGAAGAGACTAATAAAACTATTTTACATATACATTCAGGGACTTCTAAGATTTTTAATATGTGAGGGACAGAATATGATTTTTAATGAAGTATCAAATCTTAACTAATTTCAAAAGGAAATGAAAACATATTAAATACTCCATGAACAGGTAAAATGTTGATGGGGAGGATACTTAGATTTGATATGAATGAATCAAATCTAATAATTTTCTATCGTTATTGATTAAATTAAAATCGATAAAAATCACTAGTCTAGCACAAGAAATAAAAATTAAGTTTCGTTCTTCAATTAACTTTAATGATTTATAAATGCAATAAAAGTTTAAATTAATAAGTCAGATACGAAGTCGTTAATATTAAATTTTCATTGAATATTGATAACTTAGGTCAGGAGTCTCTAAACCATTAGTATAAAGATGCGGTTCTGACGAGTAACTGATATTGCGTGTGTGTTTTTTTTCTAAATAAATTTATTGATACATATCTTAACATTATTGTATCCTAGAGTTCCATTAACGATTGGATATTTTTCCAAAATTCTTTTTATACTTTTCGGCACACATTCATCAATACTTAATATATTTATTGATTCCATAACAGATAACAGGGGTACGGCTCTTCCATTTAGGGGGATTCGACCTAAGCACTGATATTTACCATAATTAGGAAAACCGATAATTTTATCAGCTTAGGCATTTTAGGAACACCAAGAATACAGAACATTTGGATATCAATATATATAAATTTATATTATATAACTTCATATTCTTCTTTGCTTCAGTCTCTCTTAAATTATAAATCATAATCTGCTCGCCCCGCCTCTCTAATGCATCAGTGCCCAAGGTCGTTCAAGGCCTTTATACTCGTATATTTAGAAAAGTTTACTTCAGGCCGCAGGCCTTATATCGCGTGATATTCTTGCATCTTAATATCTACAACAGCCGTTTTATGATCAAAGTAAATTATCTATCCATTACGGTAACATATTACTAATTGTTGGAGGTTTCGAAATATGTTTTTGGCGTTTAGTTTCGACTGTCAATCAAAGTTGTACCGACAAAGATGAAAAGATTTAGTTTTTTGGTTCAGGTTTTTTGATGTTTGGCCTACTTTTATGTGCTACTTTTGATATGAGCAGACAGATGTTTTGCAACCTAAATTGAGAATGTTTTTTTGGTAGAATTCGTCCTACCTATCCTTATAACTACTTACTATTGGCAGAGCTAGTGTTCACCTTTTTCTTCTAAACCTACATCTCTATTAGCTATCAGCTCAGGGCTTTCTTATTTTCTACTCTTAAAAGTAAAAGAAATTGTGACCTCTGAGTTTGTTCCGGTCTTCTTCTCTGAGTAGTTATATAGGAAACGCCGATCTCGTCTAGTTTTAAAATATGATTGGCACTATTATAAACCTACACCGACTATCTATTACACCACCTTCCTCTCACACCGAGAGGAAGCCTGTGTCCCAACTGTGGGAACAATATAGGCTGATGATGTACACCAACTATGTTTCAAATAACCTGATACTCATTTGGTGTGCCTTTTTAGTAACCAACACAAGACTCAGAGTAAGTGTCTGTACTTGAACCAACATTCAGTATTCAAAATTTGTTTTCAAAAGCATTAAAATCAACTCTTTATACTTTGCCCTTACCTTTAATAACAGGCCTAGGCACTTATGCCACAATGTAAATGTCATTTGTATAATTTTCTGACATAAGATGCAAATAAATGATGAAATAGGATTTGAATTACCTAAACATGTACCTAACAAAGTAGGTAATTAAGGTATCTCAACGGTTTTAATAAATACTGTTGATGATGTTTGAGACTGCTGATTTTTGAACCCTTGACCTTTTTTATAGTATATAATTTTGACAAAGGTCTCTTATCAAGCTGTTCGAAGTGAATCTCAGATTTCAAGAAAAGATTGCAAATGTAGGTAAGTTAAAAAAAAATGTCTTTTTATTCAAACTGAATCTCGGAGGATTTTTATTTAAAGATTTCAAACAGTCGGTTTCCAAGGTTGGTTAAAAAATCATTATTTATTGTACCTCGAACCTATCACAGACATGATCAAAGTAGATTTAGGGTTCAAAGAAATCGTTAATTATCTATAACAACACAAGCTATGGCCTAAAAATCAAAGGATGATTGATTGCAAACCCGAAACAATCAACTTCAAAAACAAGGTCGATATAATAGTGTTCGGTAATCAGATATTGTTTCAAAGCATCGATTATCAGAAACAATTGACTGCTGATGATCTTACCTAATTGATGTAGGTCAGACAGGAATGTTTCGGATGCAATTATTAATAGTGTTTATTGTAATAATGGTTTTATTGTGTCTATATTCGAAGGAGAGGTCAAAGGTGTCTCTTTTGTTACATCACTTGAAGCCGGCAACGCTTCAAGTGATGTTTGCTTAGCGAATATTTTTACTTGGACTGTATATCTGACTTTTACAACCTAGTTATTGAGTAAAACGATGCCACTTGGTAAGATGGTTGGATGCCAGACTCGGTATTCTGACGACTTCTTCGACCATTTTTATTTCAATATTTGATTATAAACATTGAATAAAAAAGAAAGTTTTATATGTGTGAATATACACTTAAAACATATATTTCACCATTTTAATTTATTTTACGGAAACAATCTACGGAAGCTATCGAAACACGTAACCGAATCTCTCAATTTAGCATAGATTGTCATAACAATCAATTAACACAAATCAATATTGATTATGATTTAGTTACTATTACACAAGAGGCGGCGTGTTTCTCGTCGCGTGCGTATTTATCGCTTACACCAAGATGCGCCTGTGATCCCCAGATTACATTGTCACTGCGTAGGGCCCACTTTCACTTCGTCATTTTCACACCGTCTCTGAACGAGTAGAGACGCGTTTGATAGCATCTTTATTACCTGTGTAACACGGAATTGCCTACTTTCATGGGTTTTATTTGCGGAATTAGAGTAAAGGTCAGTTTTGTAATGGTTGTTAGTAAAATTTATTTGAGGAGATGAAAGAGAAACCGCTTTATGACAGCAGTTTTGAGAGATTTTTTTTTGATTTTATTGTTCAGGTGCCTTCATTTGTATCTATGCATCTTTTTGTATTGACTCCTACTTTATAAATATTATTCCCCATTACTCATAAACGATGTTTAAAGTTAACTAGTGGTTAGCGATTCTTTAATGTCGTTATGAATGATCGTTTTTGAATGAACCCCTCTGGTGTGTTTATTCATAAACGATCCCCCTTATTCATAACCATTATATATTACTTTAGAAATATCACAACCATTTTCTTTGGTCAATAGGCTTGGGTAACTTTTAGGACCCATCAACTCTAAACACACACACAAACATATCCCTAAACAATAAACCTGAATTGCAAATCTTAACTATTCCTAACACCAAAACAGCTAAATTCAAATCTGTTTTCTGTTTGGTCAGCAACCAAAACAATATAAATGTCACAGTTGTAGCTCATGTCAAATTCATGATGGCGGATGCAAAGCGCGAAATTCACATCAAATAGCAACGTCTAACAAAACATGTGACATTCATCTCTAAACAAGCGACTAGCAACAAGAAATACGAGTTCATGTTGAGGCAAATACACAATGTATTGCTGTTTCTATGTTGGATATCGCGATAATGGTTTTACATAATAAATATTTAGGTTTGAGGAATACAGGAGGAGCAATTTTAGATTCTTGAATTTTAATATACTGACTAGACTTTTTTGTATTCCGCTTTTGATGGGCTTGGCTTTAAGAGGTTTGTGCATCTGTTACGAAATCTGGTATTGTATATTTCCTGAATTATTCACCCGTTTATCCATCGCAAGGATGATGATGGATAAACGGGTGAAAAGTAAAGAAAAATGTTGGAGACTTTAAAGTGGTTCTGCACCTTTCCTTATTGTCTAGTCTACAAGTTGTGAATCACCCTTTAAACAGGAACAGAAACACGGAACGCGCCTCCGTGGGCCGAATCAACACCACTAATCTTTTTATTAAACGACAGAAGCGACTTAAACTAACCCACGTCCGCCCGAACATCAGATATACGCCATATTTGCATATATTGACAGTTTACATCAGCGTAGAAAAGTCAATGTCCACACATCAAACTGATTTGTTGTTCGAAAACGTGAAGTACAAGCTTTTTAGTTTATTTTTGTTACTTACACACATTAAATTCTAAAGATGCAGTCATTGTTTTATTTTACTCGTGATTATCTTTGATGTGATCGGGACCCTGGTGCAACGCCTCTTCTGCTACCAATGAGATGAACTTAGGATGTTTGACAGCAAATAAATTATTTTTAGTAGCCTTATCTACATTTTTATCATCTGTAATTTAATTGTAGTTCTACCAAGTTTAGAAGGCATCGTGATGTCGGGTACCTGCAAGAGGCAATTCTATGTCAATCAAAATATTGTGAATGTTGTCTGGTATCCTTTGCGGTGATAGACATTGATGAATACACGTAGCATATGTATGTCCGTCTGGGTAATTGATGAGTCTGGTTACATTTCTCAATGATTTCACTTTAGGGAAAACTTGGAAAAGGAAATTTAATTGGATGGAAAACCCTAATAATGCAATTGCGAATCTTTTTTACTAATGAATTACACTGTGATATGAGATTAGTCCATCACATTTTTGATACGTACATATCTCTGTGATCACCTATAGTTCTATTAACATTGAAATGCTGTTTGTCCAGTATTATTTTTAGTTAATCAGCATTAGGCGTCAAGAAGCCAGCTCTAACAAGTTTAAAATCTTAATTGACTTCTTACGAGTTGTTAGAATTGGAATTGCTTGGCGGCCATTTTTGTAAATTAGATCTAGCACGCGACTGCGATTTAAGTAAGTAAAGTGGATAATTTAAATTGTTAAAGGTCGATTAATGAAAGTGAGCCTTTTCGTGTAAAAGGAACTGGTTTCGTTTGTAAAATTGCTAGACTTAGGAGTAGGAATGTTTGCTCATTCTTGCAGGTGGGTACAGCATACTATAGCTTACACTATAGCTTATACTATAGTAAGATTTTACTAGTTTTTGATACTAAAGGAATTGTGAATTTACAGCGATTTCAACATGGTTTTGTAGCAGTAGGTACCTACAAACGCTCGAATTCTACATCTCGCAATCAGAGTTTACCGTGCAATTAGCATACATACAACTTCCCAATTTTCAGCATTGGGCAAGTATCCGCCAGACATAACAACCTCTGGTCGGGGGATCCTCCCTTTTCTACGGAGGCTGAGTGAACTTTACTCCCTGTTCATCATGCCTCCACAGATTCTTGGCGATGTTCTATGTACAGTTGAAGATTTTGTTATTTGGCATGAGTAGCAAATAAAAAGGAAAGAACACACTACACTACTAACACTAGAACTGACGAAAAATTTCCATTGCCTTTACGGTCATCATAATTATGCTGATTTCCTGAGTAACCACAGTTAACCATGAATTCAGCATACAGGATAAATTATACCAAAAAGTACCAACTAGTTTAAAAAATGTGCCACCAAAAGTTTTGGTAAGTACATATTTAGTAAGTACATATTTATTTTTAGATAGTTCCTGCTACTATAAGCTCTATAAACGAATTACCGATTTCAGACTCATCCAAAAATTTATAAAATGTTCCAATAATGGGAGACTCTAAATATATAAGAACTAATTGCTTCAAATAAAATGAGGATAACTCTATCAGATGTTTATCTCACATCAATGAATCTAGAACTTCCTGAATCCATTATCAATTTGTAAACACGCAATAAAATTATAAAACCTATTCAAGAACAATGGGTTCTTTTATTATTAGTTTTAGAACGATCATTATCAGTTATCGATATTCTAGTTTTGTAAGATAATACTTTAATTGATATATAGTTATGATACCAATTATGTTTTAAATCATTGGTAATGATCATTTATGGTTTATATGGAGTTTCAACCAATGTTGACTGTGTATTCGAAGTGTACTTTGATCAAGGTGCTTAGAACCTGTTTGAGTTTGACACATGAAATTCCACCTATAATCCCCGAAGACTTAGGCTGAAGTGTACTTATAGAACATCCACATTTCACCAGTTATTTTGAGTTCTATGTAGTAAGCTCACTTTCTCTTTCTCATAAAGAGGCGGCTGTACTGTGAAACAGCAGTAGGAACATCATAGGATTATGCAATAGAAAGCAGGCCCATTACCAAAACTGGGCACAAATCTAGACTCTACTGACAAATCGTTGATCAAAAACTCTATTTCAGTTTGAATACCCTCAACCTCATTGAAAGTGAAGTCGAAAAAGTATTCTTGCTAAAAATGTCTCTAACTGTAAAGATTTTTTCTGAATGGTTTATAGTTTGCAATCTTTTTAATGATTATAAGATAATGACATAACATTATAAGATAAACGCCGATACGAATTGAGTAGGCAAAAAACAATTGGCGTCAGATTTGGCTGACAAGTCAAGTGAGAAGGAAAGAGATGCAAAAAACGTGAAACTATTCTGTTATAATTATTTTTTTTAAGTACTTAAGAGTTACTTATGAACAACACAAACTTTTTCATTATTAATGCCACAATAATTACTGAACCGGGTTTAGCCCCAGTTTTTCTTTTGCCATCAGAACTGGCCTAACTGGAACTAATCTAGTTTATAATAAAATCAAGGAAGTAATTTCAACTCTGGTCAGGATCAGACTACATGCTTTTAGTTTCTCGTATTGCAAACTGGGTATGGCTGGTATAAATAGGTTGAATTATCACAACGTCTTACGCAAAAGCTGTAAAACCACATCTGGGCTGTAGGTCTACCTAAAGCTTAAGACATAGTCGGGGTGACGTAACTACGGGATAAGACAATACACAATTGGCTTCCAATAGTTTAAACCAGTACTTTGAACAAATAAACTAAAGACCAACCAGATGAAAATACATGAACCATCAGATGCATATATAGATAATTAGAAATTGAAATTTTGAACACAGTGTAAATAATTTGGAAGAAACACTGAATCAACACCTTAAAATATCGATCCAAACACTGTTTTGACTAGTTTATTATAACACATATTAAACTGACGATGAAATCTTCATAACCAACGATTGCATACAACAATAGTGACACTAAAAGCATTAAGCCATTCCATATTTACAATATCTTTCGATTTGCATTTTAATTTTGTAATCTTTTCACTTTTGCAACGGATTTTACAATTAATAAGTGATATTCCATAACAGCACAAGCGTTTGCGTAAAATCTGAAACAAATTCATTGACACTGACCAACGCGATCTCTTACAAAAGCCTACCTCAATGCCGCCCTACTTTCCAAACGTATCTACAGCTACAATTATGTGGACAATATAACAAACAAACAATTATATCACATACTATACCACGTTAAGTTTGCTATACACTACCTACAGATCCATCCTAAAAACCACGCACTAAAGCTCAAAATAGAACATCAAGAGGTTTCAAAGGAGTAAATATAGTTGTTGCTATCGACGAAGACAATAGAATCGAGGACACTAAGTTCGTGCAAAATGTTTCTGGAATGGCATATGTTTCGGTTGCTGAATATTGTAATGCAGGTCTTGGTGGATTCAAAATAGAGTTCAGATTGATTCGTAGAATTGAAGTATCAGGATATAGGTCTAGTCGGCGCCACTATGTAGTTTTGGTAGTTGGTATTATGAGGACAATTACGAAACTGAAGTTGGTGGGCGTTAGATCTGATCTAGATCTACGGTTACAGGCAATTGAGCTAAATGCTAGTGGACTGTGGTAGATTTGTCTGTCATTATAAAATTACTGGTTCAGGAGTTACAACATTCTGCTTGATTATCGTTTGTAACAAAGGGCTCCACAGAGTTCTGCCGGCTGGAATTGCCATGATATTTTTTCTCATAATCATAGTCACAAAGAATATGGAACACAGTAAAAAGTTTATTAAAGTTATCACTGGCATGATTCACTAATTGTGGGTTGATTTTGCAGTAACTATTTTAATTCGATTCATATGTAGTTAGGTACCTACTGCCATATTATTATATCCTTGCAATCAGCAATAACGCACTGAGCTAAAACATTGTAAAACAATTTGACGACAAATTGCTACTCAACCGTCTGAAGTAATCTGGGGTCTTATTAGGTTTTTGTGAAGAACTGGTCTGTTATAATAATTGACAAATACATGATTTCTTATATTATTTAAAGCTAATTTATCAACCTAAAGAAACTTACATAGTCTTTTTTTTTTTGCTAATCCAACTATATTTCATTTGCGATAGCATTAGACAGAAATTAAAAAGGTTATTTTTTACATGCTTTTTATTAGCTTCACTTGTATGTTTGTTTGCTTGCTTGTTTGCTTGTTTTTTTGTTTGTCCGTCTCTAACTCTTTGGACTAAGAGTGAGCGGCTTATTACTGTAAAATGTCCCACCGTTTTCAATACGTTCGTTTTTTTTTTTAAGAATATTGAACTAAAAAGTTAAAATTAAATATAGTTTAAAAAACCAAAAAAAAAACATGCTTTTAAAAAATATCAAACTAAAAAGTTAAAAATAATTTTAAAAAAAGCGTGGGGCGCTTAATATAAAAAAAATGTGGCACTACACAAAGCGCCTCACGCTTTTTAAAATTATTTTAACTTTTTAGTTTGATATTTTTAAAACCATGTTTTTTTAGTTTTTAAACTATATTTATTACCATCAACTGTTATACTTAAATCAACTCATTTGAACTATCTGTGTTCTGAATTTATAGCTTATATTTAAATAAATTATTTAGTTTTTACGTAAACTACTAGTGTCGTGTTAATAACCTTTTAGAATCGGGGTTCGACAGGACCTGGAACGCTTTACATTTTACTATAAGTTTATCAAATCTGAAATGTATCTGTAAATGTAATCCAGTAATACGTTTTGGTAACAGGTGTTTTTAATTTGGCCAGGTTAAAATCACTTCGGAAAAAATATATAGGTAGCTGTGTCTTATTGCCATTCACTTGTGAGTGCTATCTTACCTGTATTTTTTTTACGGATGTTCGCTATTTAGTTGTTTTATGTTATTATTATAATAAATTGCAACCATTATTTATTAAAAAAGACTAAATTTTCATGGATTCAAAATTTTATAAATATTTTTTTTTTTTGAGGCAATGATGTGTGCATCTCTGCTTCTATGAACCTCTCTTGTCTTTAGCTAACGCAAATGCAGGTTTGCAATTTCGGTTGCGAGTTGGTTGAAAGAGAAACCGTGGCCCTGAAGCACAGGGAAGTGAAGGTACATTAGTAGATTTTAGTCAGTAAAAGTCTGACACGCCCTTCCGGTCCACCCAGAGCAGGAGAGGTTATTTGATGATTTCCCATCCAAAACAAAAAAAAGTCTGCATTTTTTTCCACAAAATTGCACCTTTGTGAGGTTGAAACTACAAGAACGCCACAAATGAAATGAAAAACGGTAAAAACTCATTATTTCTGTAGACATATTGTCCAAAACCCGTTTATTTTATGAATATTGTCAGTTGTTTGGTGAAAAATGAACAATTTTATGTATAAACCGTTACTTATAAAAAGTTTCTTGCGAATTAGTTTACTCTTTGATCTATAAAATGGGCATAATGCTGCTCGAGTGGGCATTGACCATTTCATATGTTTATAATTCGAGTAAAACTATCATATGTAAATCTGTGCATTTGTTCGTGATATAAAGGGTGTATCTGACATCGACGCACAAACGAGTACCATGGATCCAGTACATGATTCTGAACCCTCCCGTGGTGGAATTTTTCGTCGGTTATTTCCTGATTTAAAAAAAAATAATATGCAGTGTTTTTCACTTTAAACCGTTCGGAATTGCTATACTTTTATAACCCAATAAAATGTTAAAGGAAAAATTAATTCGCTAAATCATAAAAAAGCGCAATGTGAACAAAACTCGAAAAACTATACTATCAGCTCATTTAATAGAGTTCACATCAGGGGTCAACGTCATACCCACAAACACGCGCAGCGGCACGCTTGCAACGTTCAAAGGCCGAGCCGACACTTTTTTTAAACACTGTGATTTCTGTAACCGCTTTTTAACGATATAAATGACTATCATAATTTTATTAGTGGCATGCGTTACGATGCTGACATCGTTACGCAACGTGTATCTGAATACAGCCTGTATGTATATGTACACTGTACACAGCAAGTTAAAATACTCGAAACTGTCAGATATTTTCTATCCATCTTGAGACTTAATACTTTAGCTATAAAGTTGAAATCTAATAAAGAAATTTAATATAATAATTTGAAATCTAATAAAATATAATATAATATATAATATAATAATATAATATAATATATAAAATATAATATAATAATATAATATAATAAAATAATAATAAAATAATAATATATAAAAAAGACGACAAGCTTAGTAGCTTGTCGTCTGTACATATCTAAGTATAATTTGTAAAATTATTAAATTTGTTCCCGTTTATACCTCTATACCTTCGTATTTAGTCAAATGAATGGGAATAGTTTTCATGGTAACATATTTTAAATAACAGAAATATATTTTTATAGTTTAAGGTCAATTCAGTGATTATTGATTACTAATTTGTCTTAATCAGCAAACATATTTATAAAACTAGACCAGCTGATGCATCCTGTAAAAATATTATTATGAATTGAAGGTGAATGAAACTGTTAACAGTGTCAATCCCTCGTCCACATCACGCCTGATGTGCACGAAGTAAGGTGGATTAAGTGAACTGTCTTTCCGCCGAATAACAGTTTACATAATTTACCTTTTCTCGATAAGATTTTCATAGAATTCACAGGCACTCATGATATTTCTTAGGAACCGAGAAATAAAACTTGATTTAATTGATATTATCATTTGATTAGAATAAATAGTGCCAGATCCTTATACATGACCTATCCATAAGCACAGTATGGTTCCACAAAAACCAAGGTTCCCTACCCATTGTGCACTGACACACTGGTTCCGTACAAAGAACATATCGATAAGAACACAATAAACAATAACGTTCGTGTATTGCGATTACAACACTGTTATGCGACTAACGATTGTATAGGATTGTACTGACTTGCGATTAAGCGATTTTTTTCCAATGTTATGTCAGAATTTCTTGGGAGTAACCGAATAGAATGGGGTTCTTCAGATTTGAGTTGTGTGTGAAAAACTATTAAGGATTTTTAATATTTCTTGAAGTTCAATAAGTCATAGACATTGATCTCTAGTAGATAGTAATAGAAACGATTCATTTACAAAAAAAAAAAAACAAAGAAAATTCTATTTTTTTTTCTAATTGTAAACTAGTGCTTGACCACAATCCCGTCTGATGGTAAGCAATGATGCTATCAGTGATGGTAAAGTGCACTATTTTATTAGGTGCTTATTAACTAAAAAAGAAACTGAGTGAATAGGAAGGAAGACTGTAGTTGAGCGAGGTGATGCAATGTTAAACCCAACAACACGACCAACGATGCTGCACCAAAGGGAGATTGATCTGGAGACCCTCCACGACCAAACTCCCAACATAATAACATTTGGTGCATCGTATCGAATATCAACACAACTGCACAGACCTGTCCTCAAAATCATTTTGCCAGACATACCACATTAAAAACTTCACTGATACTGATGTAGTAGTCCTAAGTCGCAACGTGAGCTAATTACGTACGTGATTGCTGGAGTCCAGACGGTTATTGACATAACTTCACAACGCTCTTACCTGTAAATAAACAAAAATATTATGAGCAAGGACAGTAAGGAACAATTGAAAATGATTCGAATCACAAGGACAGACAGTAAGTAAAATATTCAATTTCATTTACATGAAATTAGCTATTTCCATAGACGCCGTAAGTCATATTGATGAATGCATAATAGAATATCAATATTTAACAAACTCTTTAACATAAATGCCTTGGTCAGATTTGTATTTCTTTTTTTTGTCGTATTCCGGCATGATGTCTGGTGAAGCCGTACGGAGGACGGGTCTGAGCAGTTGTGTTGTGATGTGTGCCGGGTACGATGCGCCAAATGTTGTTGTGTCGGGAGTTTGGTCGTGGAGAGTCTCGAGATCAATCTCCCTCTGGCGCAGCAGTTGTTCGCGTTAGTCTTGGGTTTAACATCGCATCACCTCGCTCAACTGCCGTCATCCTTAATATTCCGAAGTTTTTTAAGTGAATAGGCTTAATAAACTAGTGCGCTTTACCATCAACGATTGCGTTACTGCTTAACATCAGGCGGGATTGCAGTCAAGCACTAGTTTATAATTATTATTAAAAAACAACAACAACATTTGGACCATCGTACAAGGCACACATCGCAACACAACTGCTCAGATGCGTCCTCCGTACGGTTTCACCAGACACACTGCGACAAAATTTAAAAAAAAATCATCATAAAACAAACAATGGATAAAAAAAAAACTCAAAATATTCACAATTCATCAAAATAAACAAACACAAGGTGTGAAGCGACAAATCGTACATGAAATACGATCGCTCGTTGCAAATTATGATAGCAATGGTCGTGTGGGCAGATTGACGATCTAGTTTATCGACGGGGCGTTCTACCGACAGATGACGGGCGTCATCTGTAACTAGGTCAAAGTGCCAGGTGGGTTCGTTAGTCGGCATTTGGCAATACTGTTTGAGCCATTGACGTTTGAGTACAAAGTTTATTTCTGTGATTTAAGTTTAAAAAGTAAGAGTGAATGTGTTTACTTTCGTTAAGTTTTATTTCGTTTGCGATTACTTTTTAATAAGGTAACTGCTGGTCCTATGCAGTTTTTATTTTAGTATTTATCTAGCCTAATGATAATTTTTACTATGTTGTTGAAAACTTCGTTCTTTGTTCACTTTTTGTCAGACCAATAGTATTATCCGGTAATATAACTACATTTGGTAGAACCAAAATACTTTTACCAGGGAAGCGGGCAGCAGCGCTTCTCCTGTGGAATATCAAATTACTGCGATCTCCAACCCGCCTGCTAAGCGTGAGGATTATGGCTCCCAATGTAATGAAAGCCTTGGGCGAAGCCTTTGTCCAGCAGTGGATCTCTATGGCTGAAGAAGAAGAAGAAAATACTATATCCACAACCTAGTAGCATAATTACAGTTTCTTAAAAAGAAATGTCATCATATAAATGATGAGGACAACTTTACTCGATCATAACTCACGCATAAACCTCTTTATATCCATCAACTTATTGCACGTCCAAATAAAAATGGAATAAAATGACTTATGCAGTAGTCATTTTATTCTATTTTTGCGTAAAAGGGAAGGAGACCATTCTCTAGACGATTGTTAGCCGTAAACACAGCTCTGATTTTATTTATCGCCCGTTTTCTTTAAACTTGTTGACAACCGAGAAATTCTTTGTTATATGTTCGATTGTTTATTATTTTTGACAATAAAATGTTAACACGACTTATCTACTGACACTAATTGAACAGCTGACGGCTTTAGAAACTCTGTTTAGGGCCAGAGATTTATTATTATTTATATTTAAACAGATAGTTTTCGTTTTCAGTGCGTCAATCATCCAAGTAATTTTACAGATGTTAAAAATTATAAATTAGTGAAAGCACACGAAGTTATAATCTAGAAGATTAAGTAGATAAATGTAAACAAGAACTCCAAAAAATAATATCCAATCCAAACAATGCAATTCACGACGAAATCCCATCCTCAAACTGAAGCATAACAATTATATTTATCGTCTTTACTCTTATTCTCCCAGCCTGGTAGTGCAAGTGCACAAACTCCACTTCCTACAAGATAGCTCCAATTATTTCACATAAAATTAGAAGCCGGCTCACTATCTGTGGGCCGCAGTCCTAATTATTAGAGGGAATGTTCGATCTTTATTGTTCCCTGTAAACCCGGACTTACATTAGATCTGCGCTAATTAAATGCTAGTGTAAGAGCCTGGTTTCATTAAAATGGCGATTTTCGTGTGTGTGGATCTGATAGCGCGTGCGCCAACGGCGACACTTCCTACTTGTAGCCGGTGTAAAAACTGGAGGCACAAATCTTGCTTTGAATAAATCCTGGATTAAATGGAGTGCTGGGTTTTGAGGCAAATGTTTTAAAGAGAATTATGTTTCGTGATTTATGCTTACAAAAGAGTTTATTCTTGTAGATAGTGTTTTTGGAACGACTTGTTGGTTATGGCAAATAATATTTGGTCTGTGGTGTCGCGAACTTGTAAAAAGCGCTCAATTCGCATATATTATTATACTGTTTTTTAATCCATACTAATATTATAAATGCGAAAGTATCTCTGTCTGTCTGTCCGGCTTTTACGCCAAAACTACTGAACCGATTTTAATGAAATTTGGCACAGACAATCTTTAGACCCTGAGAAAGGACATAGGCTACCTTTTATCCCGGAAAAATTTGATGTTCCCGAGGGAAATCTAAAAAGCGCGATATATCCGAACTCAACGCGGACGAAGCCGCGGGCGGAAAGCTAGTAAGTATATACAAGAGTACTTGCACCTTACTTAATGAATTAGCTCACATACATGAATCAAATGAACCAAATCCCATCTAACAACTCAAAAATATTCCAAACATTCCGAAACAACTTAGACTTTCACACAAAACGTATAGCATTACTGTAGAAAATCACAGCGTACACGGACAGTGCACGATGATATACGACGCCACAGACTTCCGTATCATTACGGGTTGGAGGGAGAGCGGCATCAGCGCGCGCGCTGATCACATCGGCACGCGCCCACTCTTATCATCTTAATTTTATGTATTTATTCAATATCCAGTAAATAGACAAAGAATGAAGGACTCATTATGGAAATTGTTTTGAGGGATGATTCTGTTTTTTTTCCTTTTATTTCGACGTAGGTAATTTAACTTTTAATAACTTCTTAATTATGAGGTAAATATTTACAGTCTTTTTCTAAGTAGTTTCAACAGAAATTCTTTGTAATCATCCGCCACATAAATGTGTAGAAGGTGGATGGTATGGAGCCGGAACTAGAGCGTGACGATTGACATACATTCCTAACAACTTGGGAATGAAAAGGGAAATGCAATTCAGTGCAAATTCTTAGCATTTATGTGGAACTTGTTTCTGCGGTGAAGAAAGAAGATTTTATAGTAACTATACAGTCTTTAGCCATGACAATAATGAACATAGTAATGACCTAAAAGTAACTATAGCAACTAATTCTACTAACGACCGCAATTAGCATGAGAAACGTAAAATATTTGGCAACATTACGCACAAATATTGCCACACATAAATATATCCACATCGGCAAAGTAGCCAACTGCAAAGTCATACCCGGTGAGAGTCTCACTGCACAACACTGTCTCCTTGTCATGGATCTCTGCGTAAAGGCTCAACGGAGACGTGTTGAGCACTGCCCGCGCCAGATCCGGTGGTGGCTGCTGGATGAAAACAGGTCCCAGGATTTCGCGTCGGTTATTGGTGACAAGTGCGCCGGTACCGATGGGGATTCAAGAACACTGGAACAGGATCCAGGCAGCTACTTGACAAGGAGACCTGGTGGTGGAACGACACAGTCCAGAGGGAGACTAAGGTGAAGAAAGCCCTCTTCAAAACGTGGCAAGCGACCGGATCCCCTGAAGATCGCGACGCATACAAAGTTGCAGCGTTAGCTGTAGCCAGAGCCAGACGAGACCACTTGCAATCTACGAGAAGTTGGAATCGTCTGAGGGGCAAAAGCTCATTTACAAGTTGGCACGTTCTAGGGTCAAAGCGGCACAGGATATATCCAAGTGCCGCTGTGTAAAAGACCCTGCTGGCAACCTGCTATGCGAAGACCTCGCGGTGAAGGAGAGATGGCGCTCGTACTTCCACGAGCTAAGCAGCACCAAGAGGTGCAGACACCGGAACTCCCTCCAAATCTTGGATTAGTGCCCCCGATAACGCCTGAGGAAGTCCATACGGCTCTTCGTCGCATGGCGAATCGGAAAGCTGTCGGAGCTGATGGAGTCCCCATTGATGGAAGGCATGGGTCCTCGCGGTGTGGGCATGCTAACTAGCTTTCTGAACCGCGTGCTCCTGACAAAATCCCGAGCCAATGGAGGCTGAGTATTATTACTCCAGTCTTCAAAGGCAACTCAGGAGTGTGGCAACTATCGCGGTATAAAGGTCATGTTGAAGATCTTTGAGAGGATTATAGACTCCCGGATCCGACAGGATGTCTAGTGTCAATATGGGTTTCGTCCAGGGTACGGAACCATAAATAGACAAAGAATGAAGGACTCATTATGGAAATTGTTTTGAGAGGATCCGATTAGGACCGCTGTTGGTGACACTAAACCCTTCCCCGTTTCCACCAAGGTTCCGTCCTTAGTCCGTTTCTGTTCACGTAGACGTTTTGTCGGATAGCATCAGGGATTCACATGAGCAACCTCCTTGGTTGCTTATGTATGCTGACGATATCGCGCTGGCGGACGCGGACAGGAACTGGTGCGGCGTGTGAATATGTGGAAGGACTCGCTGAGGTCTGAAACTCAATGTGGCGAAGACCGTGTATTGGCTAGCAACACGACAGACCCCATGTCTGTGCGCATAGGCGGTGACAAGGTCGAGTGCACAGACCAGTTTAAATACTTGGGGTCTGTACTTCACGCGTCCGGCGACATTGATTGCGACGTCAGGGCACGTATTTCCGCAGCTTGGGCAAAATGGCGTGAGGTGACGGGTGTCATTTGTGACCCCAAAATGCCGGTTAAGCGCCATCATTAGATATGGCAGTGAGGCGTGGCCTGTGCTTGAGCGACACAAGCAGGAGCTGCGTGTCACGGAAATGAATATGCTGCGGTGGATGTGTGGAGTTACGCGGAAGGACCGCATCAGGAACTCCCGCATCCGTGGCAGTCTTCATGTCCGTGACATAGCGGACAAACTGCAGGAGGGTCGCCTACGTTGGTACGGTCACGTCTTACGAAAACCGGTATGTTACGTGGGTCACAAATGTCTTTCCGCCGGGCCGGAGCAAGCGGGGTAGACCAAAGAAACGTTGTAAGAGATGACATGCGTGCCAACAATCTCACACCACAGGATGCTAAAGATGCGAAATGGAGGAAATTAAGTAAGAAAGCGGACCCCGGGCTCCAACGCGAAAGCCGCGGATGCAACCGGGATAAACGCTGAGATGATGATGATGATGTGGAACTTGTTTCTGCGGTGAAGAAAGAAGATTTTATAGTAACTATACAGTCTTTAGCCATGACAATAATGAACATAGTAATGACCTAAAAGTAACTATAGCAACTAATTCTACTAACGACCGCAATTAGCATGAGAAACGTAAAATATTTGGCAACATTACGCACAAATATTGCCACACATAAATATATTTATTACCAAGCATTAAAATGGTCACAACCAACACTAAATAAACCGCAATCATTTGCTTTTCAACAACTCAATAACCTCATAGAAACATACCATATCTTGAATTTCTACTGTATCGTTAGTAGCTGGGTCACGAACTATTAGTAGTTACTTGATCTACTAATGGTTAGTAGATCACGCTTATGTCTACACTTAGTTGGTTAATGTCCGCTGACAGCTTAGCGAGGAATGAGCGAGGGCGAAGCTGTTATTAAGTATAAATTAGTACCCGATCACCTAGGCACCAAGTATGGCGATTTTAGTGTAATGTATTATACGTTATGCTTTAGGTGCGGTAGCAAGAGTATGTGAAATTATATTATAATATGGTTTTACGTCACAACGGTTTTTCCTCCTTCCCTTTGCGTCCTTTTGCGTTTAAACAAACCTTTTCGACAAACCTTTTTGACTGTAAATTAGTTCTGGCCTCAATAAATTATTTAGCCCAAAAGAGTATTTATTTAATATCATTTCTTTTTTAAAAGATAATCTAAATTCGGCTATGCTATAGACAGCTCTTGTCGAAACCTTAACGTTTAACTTATCAATCCACGTAACTGCAATATGTGTTAGCTACAATGTTGGGCAATTGATTGCCATAATCAAAACGTTATCGACGTTTTAGCACGCGAGGTTGCCTAATGCTTTACCGCCATAAGGGATAGGTAAGACTATGATAGCATACGTGAGGATATTGAAGTGTTTACAATTACTGATTTGGTTGGAACAAGGGGCTTGTTACTGCTAAGTCCATATACTAAGGATAATTGGACAATCAGAGCGCTGAAAGGAGTATGGGAATGTTGTCAATGATTGTAAGGTAGATAGAGACTAGTTACTGCTTGGGTTTTATTGTGAATTTTGTGACATCATTAAATATATATACACTTTGTTTCAAACCAATTAATAGACAATCTAGTATTTTCATAGAAAATAAAACGAGTTCAAAGACACAATAAATCCCAGCCAGGTTTGTTTGAACTTTTCTCTTAGACGAAGTTAAATTTGTATATATTTAGCATCAATTTATAGTGCGTTTTGAATCTCTCCTCTCATTTATCATTTATCTCATATTTGTCCAACATCTGCTCACGAGCCGAAACTTTCACTATCACGTGAACTGACACGAATTATGATCTTGATAATAATTTATTCTTTACTAAAACAGGTGAAACTACAGTAAGTATCGTTGTCGTAACCTTGCTTAAACCACGCTTCGTTGACTTCGTGTCTTTTGTTAGCGGTTCTTCGGTATCTATATATAATTCACACCATTCATTGGATTTAAAAAATAGCGTTATTGGCCTTTTAATTATGTTAGAAATACGCATGTTTGTGGTTTTAAGTATTTCTGTGATTTATTTATTTTATAAACGTAAATTTTACGTACATACGTCGTATACTAAGTTGATTGAGCAAAACGATAAGAGAAACTATAACAATGATGGAAGGAAGTTAATAATTACTGTAGGTACTACAAGATTTGATTGTTAACGTATTAATTCCGAGAAACCTCCATGGAAATGGAATACTGTTTGGAATCAACCTTGATGGGCTAAAAGTAAAAACATTTGACCATAGAATATAATTAGACAGAGTCATTGAACATTTAATAAATTAACAAGATATTTGACCGACGACGAAATATGATTATTTCTACTTCCAACTAGTTTCTAATTAAAGCTATACTTACAAATAAGGTCACCCATCAAGACAACTGACGAAAACGAATGACAAAGCCGCATTCACACTGGTGAAATAATGAGCTGAATGTCTCATTCTAATCGATAAGCGCTATGTATCACGACAACGTGACTCTAACAGGTCCTATTTTAACTGAACCAGAAATAGTTACACAATAGTAAATTATATTGAGTAACGATATACCATAAAGATAATGGTAAATAATTAAAATACAAGTAGCTAATCCCATTGGTGTAGAAACAAATTAAAGTAATTAACTTTACGAGGTTGGGGTGGTAGAAGAAATGTAATAGGTAAGTGAAGGCTATGGACATTATTTAAAAATAAATTTAGTTGTGTGTGTCAAAATTACAGTTGGTAAATAGACAGACAGCATGAAATTAATGAAACAATATACCCAGTGACTATAACCAACAGCCATAATTAGCTGTTGGTAAGTCTTGAGATTGAAATAAGATAAAGTAATATTTGAATTTAACGATGAAAGGAAACAAGCTAGTCATGACAATAAACTAACAAATAAATTTAATCTAATAGTTGTTGATTAAGAAGTGCTACAATGCAAACTCAAAACTATAGAAGAAATTATTGTTAGAAACATTGCTCCGACAGTTATTGGTTAGGTACTAGAAATTAATATGTCTGCAGTTAATAAATGGGACTGTACAGAATTTAGAACACCCACGTGCCACTATGGAGTCAGCCAAGCTAAGGCTAAGCAGTTAGCAATGCAGACATTTCGCAATTATGCTTAGATTAATTTCAAGTTGATTTATAATTAATACTAGGTTTGTTAGTAAACTAGATTGAGCAATATCTTGACGACTGCGTTAGATGAATGGAGAATGGTTGGTGTAGGAATTGTTGGAAATTCTATAGGAACCAGTTCAAGATTAGGATTGGATTTGTTATTGTTGTTCATGCGTAATTTTATAAGATATTAATTTTTGGCTTAGTGTCTGTCTAAAGTTCTTAAAATTGTTTCGATCGAAAGGAGAAATTTTATCTTTATGTTTCTCATCTTTTATGTCATTAAAATTTCTGTATTTTCTAGTTATATTTTAGAATATGGATACTGTTTCTAAATTATCATTGTATACCAACTACTTCCTATGCGGTATTCTAGAGATTTTCTTACCTCATGCCGTCAAATCCGTCATCTGACCCGTTGATAGTGAGCACAGGCGCACGCGCATACGCTTTGGCAACGCGTCGGTTCCTCTCGAACACTATCACCTTCGCCCAAATCTCGTCGTCTATCTGTGTCCATTTGTCCAGTACTTCCTGTATGTGTTCCTGTTGACAAGAAATCAGGGTTTAGTGAATAATCATTCCATAATCATCAAATAGACTTTTATTTTTTTCGTGGAGAAATTCTCATGGATACCCTCTGGGAACAACAGAAGGTTATGTCGGACTCCTAACGTATAAAACCAGATTACCAGCCCGGGAGATACTCCTAAATTCGCCGCACCCCATAAAATAGACTACTACATTTACTGCTGGAATCAATTTTATCATTTTCTTCAGTGACTACATCTTTAGGATAACATAATATATAATTAGTCTATGTTGTTCCCACATAACACACAATTGTTTGTTGGGACACAGATGCGAGGTAGTGAGTCTGCCACGCTGGTCCAGTGCGGTTTGGTGGATGTCACATGTCTTCAAAGTTTTTGGCTCCAGGACATGCCGATTTCTTTACGATGTCAACCTTTATCGTTTTGAGAGCAGTGGTGATGAAATAATTTCCACAATGTAAAGCGTCTGATGGGGTTCGATCCTACCATCTATAATTTGTAAGTCGTGGCTGATATACTAGGCTACCACTGCTCTGTTTAGGATAATACAGTTATGTTTTCAAATATTCTTCTCGGTCTCTCTAAATAATAGTAGATGATCTATGAGGTGAGTCTGATAAATACTAACGATAATATCAAGAATGAAGAAAATGTAACTCTATTTACTAGGTTCAAGAATCTATTTTACACAATATGACTTCGAAACAATTTCAGCTTTAGCATGAATCGATGAACACCTCACAGTTTTCAATAACATGTTATGAATCTTACTAATATTATAAATGGGAAAGTGAGTTTGTTTGTTTGTTTGTTCCGCTTTCACGCCGTAAGTACTGAACCGATTGCTTTGAAAATTTGCAGACGTAAAGTTACTAGTCCGGATTAAATAATAGGGTGCTTTTTATTCGGAAAAATTCCCGATATTCCCAAAGGAAATCTAAAAAGCGCGGCGCACGGGCGGAAAGCTAGTACATAATAAATATCATTAAAAATAATTAAGTAGGTCTTTCTCAGATTTCTAATTTTTCTTCTGGGTCCACAATCTTTCTTTTTTATAAGAAAAACAGGACTTCAGGCCACGATCATAGTTTTATTGTACACAATTATAACAGCAGTTTCATTATAAGCATTTACCAAAACGTTTTCATTCATATTGTCTTGCAAAATAGCTGTTTAAGAATGACCTTGCTTTGCGTTACTTTTGTAAGGTATGATTACTGAAGTTTAGTTAATCCTAATGTGGCAATGTTGTTGTAATCAGATGACATCGTCGCAGCCGCAACCTGAGTTCCGCTCTACTAACCGACTCTGTTATTTGTACTTGTAGTGTGGTTTAAATTTACATGTTATGTGATTTTGTGTCAAATAATGTTGTTAAGCCTCCTTGGTGATGATGGTGTTACTTTTGACCTGTTACAAGATCCAGAGTGAGACCAAATTAATATGTAGTTAGCTTTAAATTTACTAAGTAATATACCTAGTATGCGATGTTAAGATGAAAATGTAATAGATATGAGTAGAAAATCATGAAAGGAAATTGACATATTTTTCATTTCATATTAGGAGAAATTTGGGGAAGTATCAGCATTCCTTATGCATAGTTTGTAATGGGTGGTAAATTCCTGATAAAATTGGTTTTGTTATTTTACAATATTCCCGAGGATATAAATAACTCAAACACAAAACATGATGACGGATGAGCATTTATAAAATGTTCGTAATTACTGACTTCGTAAAAAAACCGACACAAAGGCACCGATGACGTCATTGTACAATCAATCAATATTGCGATGATTTATAGCAAGAATACCGAAGATATTGATAACAAGGAAGAAGATGTATGGGAAGCTGTTGGAAATCAAAGGATTTCCTGCCTTATTGTTGGTGATTTTACGATTAATTTCCCATGAAGTGTTAAGTAGTGTTCTCTAACAATTTGAACGGGCAGCGGCCTGTGTAAACGTGCCTCTGTTTTTGTTCACATGTAACAATAACAAGGCAATTTTGCTAGTAAAAAGCTGCTTCTAAATAGACCGTTACTTTTGTATAATGTTTTGCAATGATTCTGGCAACCGCATTCACTAGTTGGGGTTCGGATAGTATTCGATTTTCTTACTAATTGGTGAATTACAGTGTTTTTATTGGTGCATATTGTTTTTTTTTTAGTTATTTTTTATCTGTATTGAAATATCGTGATCAACTGTTAAAAAAATGGTTAATATCTTTAACAAAATGTACCTACACATATTTTAGTTTTAGATAGCATGTTGTATTTATTATTTAATTATAGTTATATACATAATTGTATTCTAGATAAGTGCTGGTTTTATCTGTGTCTAATGTGATTAATAATCAAAACATCGTTAAAAACCACTTGGCTGTTCTACTATCAATCGAGAAAATGGAAAAAGAATCTTATATTGTGTAATTAGTGCCATAGTGCAGCTGAAGTAAGTTACATTCTTGTCATCTGTCACTTTTGTACAAACAAATACATACAAGTGAATTTGACATTTGTTAGCTTACTGTAATTTGAACGTAGTACAAAATGGATCCACAACCCAGAAAAACCGTTTTTTTACCGTTACTGTCATTAATGTCTAAAATCTACACATCAACTTTAGTATATGCAAATAATATCAAAGCCGCAAAAATAGTATAGGAAAATATCCATTATTTAAAAGGAAATTTCAATCTACTGTTTTTTGTATTTTGTACTGTCATGTTATTTTAATATAAAAATTTTACTTCAAATTCTATTTTCTCAAAAGCAAGTTTGCTGACTGGATCCTTTTTGCATAACTATTTCCATTTGTTGTACCGACAGGTGTCTATTAAGTATCGAAAAAAAAATATATCGGGAAAATCTACTGATTGAAGTCTAATTTGACTAATCGACAACCCTATTCACAGATATTGAATAAACAACGGCTATATCCGTATTTACAATTGTTTTCTTATATAATAATGACTATGTATACTTTTTTAAATTTCCGCAAACCATTAGAAGCGAGTCGGATAGCTTTCGATTTCACATGAATGCGATGATTATAGCTATTTTAACTGTTTTATTGTGATAGCGGTATTCGTGTTTGCTTTCGATTTTATTTGAAAAGTTTTTTTTTTATTATTATTTCACTCTCGTGGAAAGGAGGAAACAGTTTTTGATTAGGTGGTTTTTTTTTTTGTTTTTATATATTGGCATTATTAAGAGGGGACTCTAGTCCCGAGGAATTTGGAAAATAGGTATTCAAAGAAACTATTGCCGTCGCGCTGCTTCCACCCTCTCCCGGTAAAGTGCGAAAAGGACAGTTGCAGCTCAGGCTGATTTTACTAACGTTGACGAAAAGACATTTCGTATTCCGCTGTTGTCTTTTTTAAAACACGACAGATCTCAATTATTTTTAAATCAATATTTAGAGGAAAATTAGACCTATGCTCTTATTATTTTCTTTTTTGTCAAAAACTTATCACATTTGTCCAATAGTCATCTTAACATTACGGTAAAAATGTTATTTTTCGCGATTTTGAAGTATTGTATTTCTTTTATTAATTAAGTTTCAGAAAAAATCAAATTTCAGGGGCATGTATTATCACATGTAAAATTGTAGAAAATAATTATTGCTCTAAAAGCATTATCCACGAAGAAAATAGCGGAATACCTTTGTATAGAGAAAGCACCACTAGAGTTCCCTCTTAAAACTTGTAGTCCAGACTATTTCGTCTAATCACTCAGCGAAATGCAAGGGATATGTTGTTTGACCAAAAGTGAGTTAAGCAATTTTTTTTTGAATGTTATAAACTAACGCTTGACCGCGATCCTGATTCATGGTAAGTAGTTTTGCAGTCGTTCATGGCAAAGCACACTAGTTTATTGTGTGCCTATTCACTCCAGTCTTGAAGAAACTTAAATTACACGACGGCAGACGGGAAGGCCGCTACCGAGATTCATCATCATCCTTTTATCGTCCCACTGCTGGGCACAGGTCTCCTCTCATACAAAGAAGGATTGAGCGTAATCACCACGCTTTCTCAATGCGGGTTGGCTATTTCAGACTTAACATCCAGGTTTCCTCAAGATGTTTTCCTTCACCGAGCCGAAATTGGTCTCAACCGAATCTGAATCACCAATTAACCTCTTCACATGCCTCTTCACGAGCCCAAAGTTGCTAGGTGGCATTTTGCAGCTCCAGCCCGTATGTGGAATACAGCTACATACTGGCTGGAGCTGCAAAATGCCCCCTAGCAACTTTGGGCTCGTGAAGAGGTGGTCAATAAGGTGTGGAGTAATAACTCCACACCTTTTTGACCACCATTTATTGATGAAAACCCTTAATGAGCCATCGACATCTAAAGAACCTAACAAACCAGATGAAATTAAAACGAAATCTCATTTAACTAACTGCCCATATACGTATATACCTTTGTATAGTCCAGCTTAGCTATTCACCAGCTCAAAACGATTTAAAGCCATCGTACAAATGATCCAATTACTTGACGTTTCATATTATGTTAATGCTTCACTCTAATGACTTATTCAGCATTGGTACTAAATCAAATTCGCAATCACTACTTTCTCTTCATTACCGTATCTTTACATCAAATCGTAATCAGAATCAATCATAGTATATCTGCAATACTTTGCCATATAGGGATATCGAATCAGATACATGTACTAATTAGTTGTATCGATAAATTTTCTAGTCTTCTTCTTCTTCTTCTTTAGCCTATAGATGTCCACTGCTGGACAAAGGCCTCCCCCAAGGCTTTTCACGATGACCGGTCTTGTGCTGCCCGCATCCATCGGCTTCCCGCGACCTTCACCAGATCATCGGTCCACCTTGTTGGGGGCCTCCATACGCTGCGTCTTCCAGTACGTGGCCGCCACTCCAGAACCTTACTGCCATATAGGCCATCGGTTCTACGAGCAATGAGTCGCTAAACTTTCTAGTATTGGAATTAAATTGTTCATAGCTAAATAATGGACCCGATTCTCTTGTTCACAAACTAAGCTTAATTTAAGTTCAGAGCGTCTTTTTCTATCTATATCAATAAGAAAAGGATAGAACATAAATATAAGCTTAGTTCTGTCAAATTAGACGCGCCCGGCGTAGAATAGACGTATTTTAGTACCACGTTTTTAATCACGTCTAAACTGTTTATGGAATCTCTAAATTTGCCCGGACTAAGTTAATATTCTATCTTCTGTCTGTTCTCTTAATGACGTACAAAGAAAAAGGTACACTGAATTTAAATTAAGTTTAGTTTGTGAACACGAAATATAAAAGAATGTGATCATGAAAGCGGCTATAATTTACTTAAGGGTTTTTAACAATTGTTTCTAGTCCTCATTGATGACATCGACTTAGTCAAGGGTCTAAAAACAAATCCTATGTTATAATATGATTTTGACAACCTTTTTCCATTTCAATGTTTCTATCAATATTTTCCTATCATCTTCCATTATCGATACTGTTTCCAAATCCCTACCTTCTGAATATTTCTACAATGTGTACCTACTGTAATGTACAATTCGTTTCGTCATCTTTCTCATAATCTAACCTTATATTGTCATATTCAGTTCGTTATTTGCGCTGAATAGCCTTCGTTAGTGCCATTTTGTATTTATTCGCAAATGGACAGTCAGTCATGCTTAATCATTCGACTGATTTATAGCCCAGGATAGTATATTATTGCAGGTTTGTAAAGTTTTAGCAACGCTCACTAGATGGCGTGACGTTGACATTTGTGGAAGCACAATGGTCGCTAAATGATATCTAGAATGAAAGTAATGGTGAGTTTCAGAAGTTATGACAGGCAAAATTTGAATATTTAGTTGCTGTTTTGTTTAGTTGGCGTTGTTTGAATGAAGTGACTGATTCGATAACTATGAGTAGAGACACAAAAGCTACTAAAGAAAATAAATTGATGATTTCTTACAAATTTGCAGGGAGCAATTGTGATGTTTATGCTTGTTATTTCTATCTGTGGGAAGGTCCAACAGTGGGTCCTTGACAGAATAATTTCATTCATCAACATGATGTTGGACAACATTGACCTTAGCAATATTTCATATAGCCTTATTGTTAATTTTGCTTCTTGCAAGCACGTCATCTATCATCTTCTATATATCATTCCATTCTGTAAAACGTCTAAACTACGCTCGCTAATAAACCCTAGCCTTAGCCTCTGCACTTGATCTAACATTTTAAATATGGTAAGGTGCGAACAACGGTGTCGGCTATGCGAGGTTGGCCACACCTCGATCGCCTTATGCTATTAATGTTTCTACTGCATCGGATACTTGCTTAAGTCAAGTTATAACCTTATGCACTTGTTTGAAAATAAGAGCTTCTAATATTTCTAGTGTAAACAGCGATTCAATATTTAAATCAACGTCATCGAGTTCTTTATTAATGGTAATATTAGCATTTGTCACTACAGATTTGTATGCAATGTGTTTATTTGAACTCATGAAATATTTCTAATGGTATTGTCGTCGCAGTTTCATCTACAAAGGAGGCTAACTTTTGCAATTATTATCGGTTTTAGAGAACTAAGGAAGAAGCTGTAAAATCAATTTATCTTTATTTAGATCACCAACGAAGTGATTTGGATTGAATTCTATGCTTACTATGCTATGCTTCAATTCATTGTTTTTATGGGTTCCAAGATCATCTTTCAGCTTTCTACATCTCATCATCATCACCATCATCAACCTTTTATCGTCCCACTGCTGGACACAGGTCTCCTCTCATACAGAGAAGGTATCTATATGTAGAAAAATTCAAACTGCTAAAAGCATTGCTATCAATGTTTTCACCGTGAGTTCTCCAATGTAAGTTATGTTAACTACGCTGTATCTGCACAAATGCACAATACTTTTTGTGATCACGATATTTCGTAACAGTTACGAGATCGCATGCTATCATTTAGCGTGCTTCACTTATTTAGTTGAGCAAACATTATTTATGCAATTAAAGGCTTTTTTAACATCTGCTAACATCATCAATGCTAAAATGCTAAGTGGCATTAATATGATCTATCTGAAATTACTGATTCCTCTCAATCAAATAATCAGATTACATTCTCAGCAAAAAATATAGTGTTCTTAGTTCATGTTTTTGTAAAGCTTGTACAACCTCCAAAAGAGATTACTAACTTGGGTGCTCCGATATATACTCAAAATTAATTTCATATATAAACTGTTCGTTTTTTATTCATTTTCTTATCTTCTTTGGCAAGCTAACACAATGGTTAATAATATAAATAATTTTTACAGACCCATTCATAAATTTTATTGATGGTCCATTACGGGATATGTATAAGGCTCTGGGTATACCTACTAACGTCTACGTTTTGATTGATTCACTTTCATTCAACAATTTCGTCCATTTTATGTTGGTTATCATTAATTCTTTCATTTTGAAGAAGCAGGTGAATGACCATTGGTTTCAAATCAATAAAGGACAGTATTATCAAAAGGACGGTGATGTCATACGATGATATTTCTAAATAAATTTCGCGATTATTTAATTTAAGTACTAAGACGTGAGGTTTCTACCTGAGACTTGCTTTTTCCTTAAATTTCGGAACGTTGACCTCTAAAACTTTTTATTGCCCACCAAAATACTCTTTCAGCTAAGGTAAATTGCTAAAGGGTACAAAAAATATGTGCTATAAAACTTGAGTTTCAAAACAAAGACATCCATTGATAATATCTTAATTTAAAAACAAAGTCGTATAAATTCGTTTAGACGTACTTGCTCTTCAATTAGAGCAAGTACGTCTAAACGAATTTATACGACTTTGTTTTTAAATTAAGATATTATCAATGGATGTCTTTGTTTTGACATTGATCATTAACGGGAATACTTAGTTCATAATGAAAATCTAATCGGTACTTACTCACCTATAGAAATATTTGTTTAAAACCTAAGTAATAATGCACAAAAGAAGATCCACTTTTTGTTAAACTGCACAGAAAAAGGTAAAAAAGTGGTAGCAAAAGAAGAATCAAAACTGCATTGATTTTAAGGTGAGACAACAGAGCCAACCTAAAAGATAAACTTAAGAAATATCCCAAACGATCTAAATTTTAAGGAGGCTAGGTCATTGATGAGATTAGAAACAGAATCCCGCTGAGTACAAACTTTAATAATCATCCCGAGATACCGAAAAGTGGCTCGAAATAAAATTAGCTGCCCAAAAATTTAAGGCTCCACAAAAACTTTATTTTAAGCAGTGTAGAATATAACAGAAAACAACAAAAAGAATCTTTAGGAACATTTTGTTTCTGAGAAACCAAAGGTGCTTCTGACTATAACCCTTGAAATTAGAAATTATTTATCAATATTAAATTTGTATATTCCATCTTAACGTATAGACTAATCCATACTAATATTATAAATGCGAAAGTACTCTGTCTGTCTGTCTGTCTGTTACGCTTTCCCGCTTAAACCTCTCAACCGATTTTGATGAAATTTGGCACCGACAATCTTTAGACCCTGAGAAAGAACATAGGCTACCTTTTATCCAGAAAAAAAATTGATATTCCCGAGGGAAATCTAAAAAGCGCGATATAACCGAATTCCACGCGGGCGAAGCGGCGGGCGGAAAGCTAGTTGAAAATAATTTCATGAATCATTCGAAATCTTACCGCATCGTATTCACATTGATGCTTGATGGAAACGATGATGAAAATAACTCCTCTAACAGTCTTATCACGAATTATTGAGTAATGTATATCACATAATTGTAATACTAAGTTGATTAAAATGCGTGCGTTGGACTCTATACGAACAATCATAAATTGCAATACATTGCCACCTTGTGGAGGTCGAAAGCAAAGTATTTTGAAAATATACATTCTTCACATTCTTGTTTAGCTGTAGCATTCCTTGCTTTGGTATAAGTAATATAAGTAATAATGGAGAGTGTCATAAATATGGTATGTACTTACTAGTAATATACAGAGTGGTGCTGATAATACGACAATAAATAAATAATAAAAACACGGACAATGCTGGTTCATAGGAATAATTCGAAACCATAGAAAAAAACTTAGCGTCAAAATAAAAAAAAAATGAAAAATTCAAACAAACTAAATCGCATAAAATTGCGAACGGAATAGAACATCCTTTAAAATATTGGTTCAATGACCTCCATCAGCAGGCGACAGCGCGTTCATGTATCGACTTGCTTTTTCGCGCCATTATTATTAAAGTTTAGTACCGCTGGATGCGGCGGTCATCAACCTCTAAGCGCTTCCTTATCAACATATACATCATGTAGAAAATGTGAAAAATGAAAAATAATTTCCTGTGACTAAACTAATGCATATATTTCTATAATTTTTTTATGGGTAGACTGAGAATGTGTTGAGGTACACGATGTTTAATTTATTGTCGTATCGTCAGCACCACTCTGTATAATAAAGACAAGTACAGGAGCGGTTGTTATTGAATCGTGATTTTTGGGAGAAGCCTTGTTCAGCAGTCGACGCCTTCTGAATGGAATGTTGATGATGACGAAAGATTAGTGAAAGTTTTGCAACATTGAGGTTTACTATAGTCACACTTTGCTACTAAAACAATACTAAATTCTCATTGGTTTTGACCTAAAACCACACAAAGCCGCATTATACATATCAGATCTTCTAGGTTGCACTTTCAAATATGCAGTTTGTCATTCAAATCTAACCCTTGATTTCTTTCCATTAAAATTCACAATTGCATTGCACTGGACATTAGTCTACATACGCAAGTAAGTAACAGTACAACGGCCTTGCAGGGTCATGTTTCCTGCATTCTTGTATATACTGGTCCTAATACTGACAAGTTCAGTTTTAAATGTCTTAGTAGTTGCTAATAACAATAATAAAAAAGGTTTCTTGAACATAGTTTCTATGTTAGCGATGACAGTATACACAAAACAACTATTGTCTTTATAAGGAATAAATTTAATACGGAAACATGTTTCAATATTGTTACAGAATAATTTTTAACCGAAAATATATATTAACACTCAAAAATAATTATTACTTTAGCAAATGGAATAAATTATTCATGAAAATACATAAAAACTCATAAAGTCAATTCGCAAATTGGCTAAGTGATATATTTATTGTGTTTGGCAATTTATTTCTCAACTCTTACATTTGTATGTATTCAGTTGTCATAATAAGTTTTGAAGTATCGCTTCTGTTGTTATGGTTTATAACAGCCTGGTTCAATTTTTCATATTTAGAATATGTTATTTGTTTGCAATACAGTTATTTTTATCAGTAACGTTAAAAGAATACAACTCATTAATAATGTAAATGATAAATCTCTCATCAGGTCCGACACGCGTATCTTTGAAGTGTGGACTTTTTTTTTAAGTCAAATTCAATTTCTGTGTTTCGTTTTGATCGTGTTGTGAACCATTAACCCTTTTCGGGAGTGGTTATTCAGATTGTTAATTAAGGTTAACTTTTTAAAGATAAAAGGGTTCTTCCCAAGGTTGTATTCTCATTCTTTTCTTTTGATTATTTTTCGTGATTTGAAATCCTAAGCACTTATACGACGTGCTTTTAGGATGCAGAAATTTTCAGATGTTTGTAATTTTCTTTGACCATTACAGAAATAATTTATAGGTGATTTTACCGCTTATATACGCGGCATTATACTTTTCTGTGGAACCTTCTATTTATTTTTAACTAGCTTTCTGCTAGCTCTGGAGTTCTGTTTTATCGGGCATTTTAAATTTCCCTCGGGAATATCAAATTTTCCGGGATAAAAAGTGCCCTATTAGGGGCCATCCATAAAGTACGTCACACGAATTTCATGATTTTTTGAGCCCCCCTCCCCTCCTTGTCACAGGTGTTCACATTTCTGAGACCCCCCCCCCCCCGAATGTGACGTCACATGTTTTGCAATTTCACATCGAAAAATTATTAAATTAAAACAGCAGTTCCGAATTTAGTTTTATTTCCATTTAAATAAAGTACTTTTTTATGAAATAAACATTATATCAATTATTTGAAACAATAACAAAGCAATAAACTATTGAATATAAAGAAAAGAAAGAAACCCAAAGGGCTCGATCGGCGAGTGTCACTAAAGCGAGTATGATCTCGTAAAGAAAACAATTTAAACCGTATTGTCCCAAAGATAGAGTTGGAAATATTTTTTAGTTTGTAATTAATATTTCAAATAACGCGATTATTACAGCTATATTCGATTTTGAAATGTGATGTCACGAAACATAGTACCCCACCCACCCCTTGTCACACCATGTCACACTTTGTCGACACCCCCCTCCCCCCTTTATGTGTGACGTACTTTATGGATGACCCCTTATTTAATCCGGACTTGTAACTTTACGTCTGCTTCTAAATTTCAAAGCAATCGGTTCAGTAGTTACGGCGCGAAAGCGGAACAAACAAACAAACAAATTCAGTGTCCGATTTTCGATTATTAGTAAGGGTAACCTACGAAACTTAATTGCAATTCTGCTCTGAATCACGTAACTGCTCATTAATGCAGAATGCTACCCTGTATAATACCTTTGGTAAGATTTGGGTATGTAACAAAATAAAACACAACATACACACCTATAGAGATTTTCTTATTCTATTTTTAGGACACTTTTTGAATCGTAATAGCTAGTATCAACAAACTAAGCTCATGAACAGGATTTTGAGATACATTGTTGCCATATTTGGTCTCTCATCTATAAATGAAATTACTTACAACAACACCCTGTTAAAGACATCCGATGAAATGAATAAAACATCAACTAAAATGTCGTCTGTTGGATTGCGTTGGACTTATTTATTCTTCCAACCTGCAACTATGTGGAGCAGCCTTGGTCATCTCTTGTCGACCTTTGGTAGAATGCAAACCGTTTATGATAGTGAACGGCAGTATTGAGCTACTACGCGAGCTTTTCTAGGAAAACGTAGGCTTTGGAGTTAATTTTATAATAGTATTGTTACGAATGGACCTTATGTCTATGGCATAAGGTTCAATATCGCGTGACATGCAGTGTGTCACTTTTGAGCCCTATTTCGCCAGATCTAGACATTTTCTAGGTACAATAATAAAACGCATTGCTAGACTTAGGACGGCCTATCGAATGGTACAGGTCTCAACAGTTTTGTCAACAAAGTGTCGACATCGAAATTTCTAGAAACCCGTTTCCGGGAATTACCGTAGGTACTTCCGAGTGACCTCGAAGTTATGTGCTATTATTATTACGTCTAGAGGAATCTGGAATGTTCGATCAGCTGGGCTATATAAGGCGTCGCGACGCCGGCACACAGTCAGTCTACACTCGACTAGCGATACGAAAACAGCGACAGTAAAGAAGCGATCTTAAAGAAGACCTACTGCGACAATTATAACGAGAACTTCGAGTACTACGAGAAATAACATCTGCAGTGTTATTGTGTGTTTACCACACCGACTTCGTGGACATAAGGGAAGACTTCGGTGCGACATCAGCTACGTTCTACTTGTCATTGCCTACAATCGACTGTACCTTCGTTGCTAATAAACTTCGTAACCCTTAACCGGCGTTTAAGTACCCCTAGCCCGTAACAATTGGTGTCAGAAGTGGGATGCCGGTCACGCCAAGGGAAGACGAAAGAGTTCGCACGCGACGACAAGCAGCGATGGATTTGGCGCGTCAAGAGGAAGAATCACTTGGTGTCCCTGCACCCGTAGAAGATGCGGCCGTCGTAACACCGACGAATGTGAGTGCGCCTACTACCACCACCACTCCCGGAGCCAGCGGACCCGACTTTTCGGCGTTACTGGCTCACTTGACGGCGCAAATAAAGCTGAGTATAGCAGAATCCCAGGCAGAAACCCAGGCACAAATAAAACAATCCCAGGCAGAAACCCAGGCACAAATAAAACAATCCCAAGCAGCAACTCAAGCAAAAATAGAAAAATCCCAGCAACTGGTATTAGAATTAAATGAAAAATGGAAAAAAACCAAAGAAGAGGTCAACGAACTTAAAATAAAAACAGCACAACAAGATACCCGTCTGGACCAGCAAGATACGCGCATAGGCCAGCAAGACGCTCGTATATACAAACATGATGCGCGTTTCGATAAACTAGACAATACCATCATGGAGTTTGGAAAGGAAGTAGAATTTTTGCATGAGAAGGTACAAAAAGGAGTTATAAAAGGGGTGATACCTAGTGCTTTGCCGACGTTCCAAGTACCTCATTTTGATGGAACAACGTCATGGGTGGCCTTCCGTCTACAGTTTGAAAAAGTCGCAAAAGGCAACAATTGGGATGACGATCAAGCGGTAACCGCTCTTACGCTTGCTCTGCGTGGTGATGCGGTACAAATTCTCGAAAATATTTCCGGCGATTGCAATACCCTAGCCTGTCTGCTAGAAGCGTTGGAGATTAGATATGGAGAGAAACACCTCGAACATGTCTACAGGGCTCAACTCCGCGAACGCACACAGAAGAGCAGCGAGGGTTTGCAACAATGGGCCACGGAAATAGAACGTATGGTTCGGAAGGCGTATGCATCAACACCGGGATTGATTGGCGCTACTACTCTACGATTCTTTACTGATGGGATTCGAGATGCAGAAGTCAGGGCTGCTGTACGTCTGGGTCACCATCAGACCCTGAAGGCAGCTTTGACGCATGCTCTGGAGGTGGAAGCAGTACGCCAAGATGGCCAACAACTCGACCATATTCGAGAAGTGACCGCACAAATAAAAGCCCGACGAGGACCAACTTGCTATGAGTGCGGCGAAAAGGGGCACATTCGAATTGACTGTCCCAAGAAGGCTAAGGGAAGAAGAAGTTCTTGGTCACGTGAGGAGGCCGCGGTGATGGCGTGGCGTAAGCGCGATGCGAAGGTCGAGCCCGAGCGCCCGTGCGAGCGAGTCGAGTGGCGCAAGCGGAGCGATCGGAGCGGGCACCGCGAGCGACCCGCTGAACGAGAGCGGGAACACGTCAAGGACCGGGAGCAAGACCGAGACCAGGAACGCGGACGTTCCGGCAAGTGGTCGCGCGGAAGGTCGAGGAGTGAGGCAGACGTAAGGCGGGACAAGGAAGTCGAGGACGAGGCCTGTAAGAAGAAGCGCCTCGAGAAAAAGGCAAGACAAAAGGACCGCCGTCGCCAGGTTACTTCAGGAAGTAAGGGCCGACATTGTGACAAACAGGAAGAGAACGTACGGATTATCCAGGTGAACGCTTTGGATGAAGACTGGGATAATCAATCATTGGAAGATGCACAGAAGGAAGATAGTGACCTGAAGGCAGTAATCGAGTGGAAGCAACGTGGCCAGAGGCCCGCTTGGAGTGAAATATCAGCGCTTAGCCCAACAGTAAAAAGTTACTGGGCTCAATGGGACAGCCTGATAATTGATAATGGAGTTCTCAAGAGGAAATGGGAATCGCCCAGTGGACAGGAGGTCACCTTACAGATAGTTGTCCCCTGCGATAAAGTCGCGTTAGTGCTAAGACAGGTGCACGACGGAGTATCCGGAGGACATCTAGGAGTAAAGAAAACCCTGGAGAATGTGAGGAAAAGATTCTACTGGGTGCATTGCCGCGAAGACGTAGAGGACTGGTGTAGAAAATGCATAGCTTGCTCCTCAGTAAAGGGACCGCAAACGAGAGCCAGAGGTCTGCTGAAAGTGTATAATGTTGGTGCACCTTGGGAAAGAGTTGCTGTCGATATAGCTGGGCCATTTCCTGTTACTGAAGAAGGGAATAGGTATATCATCGTCATGCAAGACTATTTCAGCAAATGGCCAGAAGCTTTTGCAGTACCTAACCAAGAAGCTCATACAGTCGCCAAAAAGCTAGTTCACGAGGTGTTCTGTCGGTTTGGCGTTCCCTTGGAGTTACACTCTGACCAGGGTAGAAACTTCGAGTCTTCACTATTTCAAGAGGTTTGCCAACTACTCGGGATACATAAGACTCGTACAACACCATATCACCCACAGTCAGATGGAATGGTCGAAAGATTCAATCAGACGTTGGAGAATCATTTGGCCAAAGTAGTGGAAGAACATCAAAGGGATTGGGACCAATACATTCCACTCTTCTTAATGTCATACCGCTCTGCAACACATGATAGCACAAACTGCACACCGGCGAAAGTCAACTTCGGCCGAGAAATTAGACTACCCATAGATGCACTAACCGGAACACCTCCCGATGCTCCTATCCTAGCCGTCGACTATGTGGCCGACCTGCGGCGTAAATTAGATGGAATACATGAGCTAGTGAGAGAGAATGGTCTGAAAACCAGTGAGAAGATGAAGATCCGATACGACCGCAAAGCTAACGTGCCCGGATTTGAAGAGGGAACTTTGGTATGGTTACATAATCCCATTAGAAGAAAAGGGAAGAGTCCAAAGTTCCAAGCCAAATGGGAGGGTCCGTACACGATAGTAACCAGAATAAACGATGTCACCTACCGGATTAAGAAAGGACCTAGAGGGAAGCTGAAAGTCGTACACGTAGACCGCCTAGCTCGCTATTATGGATCAAATCATGCTCGGGACGAGCATGACTAAGAAGGGGGCAATGTTACGAATGGACCTTATGTCGATGGCATAAGGTTCAATATCGCGTGACATGCAGTGTGTCACTTTTGAGCCCTATTTCGCCAGATCTAGACATTTTCTAGGTACAATAATAAAACGCATTACTAGACTTAGGACGGCCTATCGAATGGTACAGGTCTCAACAGTTTTGTCAACAAAGTGTCGACATCGAAATTTCTAGAAACCCGTTTCCGGGAATTACCGTAGGTACTTCCGAGTGACCTCGAAGTTATGTGCTATTATTATTACGTCTAGAGGAATCTGGAATGTTCGATCAGCTGGGCTATATATAGGCGCCGCGACGCCGGCACACAGTCAGTCTACACTCGACTAGCGATACGAAAACAGCGACAGTAAAGAAGCGATCTTAAAGAAGACCTACTGCGACAATTATAACGAGAACTTCGAGTACTACGAGAAAGTAACATCTGCAGTGTTATTGTGTGTTTACAACACCGACTTCGTGGACATAAGGGAAGACTTCGGTGCGACATCAGCTACGTTCTACTTGTCATTGCCTACAATCGACTGTACCTTCGTTGCCAATAAACTTCGTAACCCTTAACCGGCGTTTAAGTACCCCTAGCCCGTAACAGTATCAACGAAGGGAATATGTATCGTTATTATAATGTTAAGCTTGGATTATTGTCTAATAAATTTTGTTGAAGGTTTGCTTAGCGTTTGCGGTTTAAGAGGTTTGAATGTTAAAATTATTTGTTGAGCTGTTCGGTTTGAATGAATTTGAAAGGTTTCTGTAGTGTATTTTATGTTTCATGTTTTATCTTTGTTGCCGGTTAGACCTTTCCTTAATAAACGAGCAGACACACTCTAAAATACATACAAAGGCTACATATTTGAACGTGTAATATATTTGTTGCTTTTTTTTTGCATTTATTTCGATAAGGTCACCATTGTTGTAGCACTGGTGACCTTAGTAGTCAAAATGATCTAGATGCCGTATTAAGTTACAACACTGACTCAAACTCAGCACACATTTCAAACCTTATGAACAAACTCAAAACAAACGATAGATATAAATCTGTATAATCTAATTTTAATCTGAATTTGATTTAATAGAGCGTACGTAAAGCAATAATATAATGGCGTGCCCTGACCTCTGACGGCGTCGAGTCACGAATCGACAAATGTAATAAATTCTTCGATTGAGTCGTTATTTCATTGAAAGTGAACGTTATACGAGTTTTGTCTCAGTTGTAAACGCAGGATACAGCAATTTGGGTATTGGCTAATTTGTTTATGAGATATGTTTAAAGCCAAGTCACGGTATTCTGTTGAATTAAGTTTGATAGTATTATGATCAGTATCTCAAATATGGGCCAAATTCCGTACATGATGTGGTTCAACGTCATTTTAAAGATTCAACTAAAAAAATTGCTGAAAATGGCTACAAATGCTGCGTAAATCTAAACTGATAAACACAGTAACTTTCATTACAAATTTAAGAATTATACAACTGCGAAAAACCAAAATCGAAACAATGACTCTATTCTTTTTAATAAACTTCATATTATTAATTTATATGATATAATTTCATAATACATTTCATTACAGTTCCGTAACTAAAGTGAGACTTCAATAAAAGGGAATATAATATAATGAGAACATAATAATTAGAGATAAGCAATCGAACATCCTTTACATCGTGAAATGTGTGAACAAAATAATAAAAAGAGTGCTTACTGAGATGTTACATTTAATGGCTAGCACGCACTTGGCAGCTTGCGTAATAATTCATTCAATTGTTTGAAACTAAATTGCTATACATATTAGATTGGCCAATAATAAAGTGATCCAATTTTATACTTACTTAATCTTTAAGATGAGTAGCCTTTTTAATTTAAGTAAGCTGCTCATGCAATTTCATTTTTTATTCTATAGTCATTGCTTTGCCACTGTTCTTCTACGTATTAACTTACTGTACTCTGTACAAAACTTCTTCACATTTTGGTATACATAAAATAGGTATTTGTCGAACTAATAGAATTGTGACATTTTATCGTCATCATTCATTTTGAGATCAATGACATAAATAAAACCATTCATGAATTTAGGCCTTAGCAGGTTGTTCGTGTCAGTACCACCAATAGTACTGTGTTTCTAACAACCTTTAATTGGCTATTGGATTATGAACCTAATGTCGATGGAAGAAAAGCTATTGACTTGGAAGGCATATTATAATGCTGCCACGCTACTACAATAAAATACACTTAAACTTTAATAAATGAGTCAATAGTGTCATGAGGTTCTTTATGATTAATGATTAGAAGTCCAATGATGAGAATGATTACAATGACGTAAGTTTTAATAAATAAACTGTTAAGTAATATGTGTTTTTGTGCGATTTGATTATTTTAAGCATGACACGTCGATTTTGATAACTTCCTAGGTAGGTAATAGATAACGTATATCATAATATCGCTGACTAGGGTATTCTTCAACAGTTTAAATTTAAACATACCCGTCTAATGTACTAATTTTGTATATTTCTCGTACTCAACTTTTAAAAATCTTTGCTTCTACAACTAACCATTCAAATGATTTCATTGCGTTCTTTAGTAATTATCTACGTCTGTATAGACGAAGAATGGCTGGACCATTATCTCCTATAGGTTTATGAACAAGTGTTTCTGTCTTGTTAAAATGCCACAATAGTTGATTAATTGCCAGATGACAAACCTGACTAACTACATGACTGATGACTGACAGAACTAGTTTTGAAGTGTTTGTCCATATATTTCCGGTACTTTTCAAGTGCGTGAGTGATATAAAAAATTTGGTAAAGGTTCCTTGTATATAGAGCGGACCAGGATATGTTGTAAGAGCTTAGAAAAGTTAGGTTTTATTTGCAAATAACTAGAAACGCACCGCGGTTTCACTTGCATAAGTTTCGATCCTGTTGGAATATTGGGATTAAAAATATCCAGTGGTATTCCTGGTTATAAACTATTTATGTGTATTGTGTATTTTATCCAAATCCGTGTACCTAGTAGTTTTGATCCATACTCACAAATTTTAGCATTTACTAATATTTTAGTTAGGATAGCCTAAATTTCTTTGGGAATAAGATATTTATGAAACCAAACAGAGCACTAGATATAAATTTGCAATTACAGCACAAATAGTCGTGGTAGTCGTGGTTGCCTAGTGGTTGAAACACCAGCCTCTCAACTATGAGTGTGCGAGTTCGATCGCAGATCAGGCAAGTACAAGTGTAACTTTTCTAAGTTATATGTACGTTCTAAGTATATTTTGGACACCAAAGACTGAAATTGCCAACCCGCATTGAGCAAGCGTGGTGATTACGCTCAATCCTTCTCTGTATGAGAGGAGACCTGTGCTCAGCAGTGGGACAATAAAAAGGTTGATAATGATGATGACAACACCACAAATTGTATTATATGCATGTAACTCAATATGTACAACAAATAAACTTATCAGCACTTGTTAATTATTAAGTGCGAAGACACTCTATCTAGCAACTTATCTCATAAAGCCTAAGATGCTACAAGCCTTACCAGATGATATAACAAGTTTCAAAGATAGCGGCACTACTGTAAATTATCTTCAACATATTCTAACAATAAACGTCGTCGTGTGAGAATCTCTACACACATTACAAACACGCACAGTCGTGAGCGAAAGTCTATGAGGAGCATTACGTAAATATTTAGGCGTTGCAAACCATATAATTTGAATATTTTAGCTAAATTAGATATAATAACATTTGGCAAGGTACAATAAGGTAAATAAGTGTGAAGGTCAGAATAAAATAGTACTCGTGGGATGCCACTGGTTGTTGAATATGTCATCATAATCTTTGATCGTACATAATGATTACATCTTTAAGCACGACAAAACCAAATTGCGTTAGCACCATTCAAAATCTCATATAAAGGTTAAGTGCTAAAATTAAATAGCCATAAAATATTGTATTTATTATTATGAGAATGAACTGGCAGATCACAGACAAAATTACATGGTACTTGATACCACAGAAAATATTCATAAACCCCAATCCCAACCATAGACCATAAGGAACACCCATAATACGAAAAAAGAACACAATTCGCAAGAGATCACTGACCATCATTCAACCAATACTATCAATAGATCAAAAATCAACTTTATTTTATTACAAACTGAGTTGACTATCAGTTGAGATAAAAACTGCATATAAAAGCTGCAGAACAAGACAGGTGCGTGAAAACGAAAGTTGTTCTCTTCCTGCTCACCCGTTCGCCTCGAGTTGAAACCAGGTATGGATATAACTATTTAGACTTTGATATACAAGGACGATACAAATATGCAGTAAAAGACCAACGATAATGATGTGTGGAAAAATTGTATTATTGATGTTATAATAGATGAAGTTTTAACTGATAATGCTTCCTATGATGAATTAACTACAGTGAAGATAGTGTATTGTGAATGTGATCATAATCAATATACCGATACAGACATTTCATTGGTTATTAACAAAAAGTATTGGAAAAGTTGCTGTTTTTGCATAACATGATATACAATGTTTTGAGCGATACAGATTCGAATATTGCTTTAAACACATTGATTCCGGAAACTATAGAAGCGTGAATAGTATTAATATTTAAAGAAGGTAGGTTAAGTAATTCCTAGTAATGTCAATCGGAAGCAAGTAAATAAAGTTATCAAAAAACAAAACCAGGTTAATATCGCATTCAGTTTCGTGTAAACAATTAAACCATTAAAGAAAGAATCATAATAAAACATGATACAGGAAACATATCAGTTTGATTTTATAATCTTAAGATACAGCACGAGCCGTACGAAAGGAACAGTTGGGAGTTCAAATCAACTACTTTCACTGAACAGACGCTAAAAAGTGAAACTGGAATCGGCGTAGGCAACGGAATGCTGGCTAACCGTGATAATGACGTAAAAAACTATAAAGAATTGTTAATATGTGTTATGGAAAGTTTGTGGTGGCAGAGTGTGCTAAGTCAGAGTGTGTAGTGCCATGATATGGCTCCTATATTAATATTTAGGACTGAAACTATTTATTGCCAGACTAAAAACACAGCTGCGGTATATTAAATATATAGATAGAGAACCAGAGACACAACGACATCCTCACAGTTAACTTGTAAGCTATTTATAATGCAAGTTGTGTACTACTTGAAAAACACCGCTATTGAGGACATATGTTTTCTTCAGCAAAAAGTTGTCAAGTACACATTTATTAAAGTTTAAAAAAAATGAACTAAAATCAACCAGCTGCTGACGAGGAGTTTCGAGGTCATTCAGTTAACGTAATGAGGGAAAGGGAAGGACGTAAGGATATAATTACAGCACATCATGCAATTCGAGAACCTCGAATTGAAAATCAACAAACTGTTAAACGTAAAGCAAACGGCCTAATATTCGAATTAGCAGTTGAAGATCGGATCGTCCACATAAAATTCCAAGAATTCGGTATAAAATGGAACGTAATCAACCAGGTTGAACGTTGCTAAGAGGTCGGAGTCCACAAAATGTCAATTGGTTGAACCGGTGTGTTGTTTGCACTATATACAGATTTTCGTGAGAATGATCCTAATCAAATATTTGGTAATTATACAAAGTATGAGTAACATTGTAATTTTGTTGTTTCTGAGATTAAGTCTGATTTGCAGGGCCATGTCCGAAACCAAGTCACGATGCTAGCACAAATGAAAGTGGGCGTGAAAAATTACAACAGAAGTAGAATTTTATTGCTAGAGGTGTGTACGTTTAGCCACGATTAAGCCCTTGTATGGAACTTACTAAGAATTGGCACAAGTTACGCAAAATTTACCTACTATTAGAGACACGATTTTTTATAATCACATAATAGTTTCATGATCTTTTTTTCGCTCTACTCAATTTATTTACTATTGATTTATTTATAAATCATGACATTATTGCAAATAAGCAGACAGTTCGAAGAACGACAAGACTTTGATGTCTTAAAAAATGCTTATCATTCTGTGGGTCGATATTGTGTAAAGGATTTTAATAATAAGAATCGATTCGTGCAATCCCTGTATAATGAATTTGATTCAAGTTTGCTCTGCAGTGCAACAATTACTGTCTGATGTTATCAAAAGCTTACAAAAAGAAAATACGGAAAGTTCATTGCGTGTGGAAAATATATTGGTAATGTGTTTCATATGTATTATTATTCTACACCTTGTCTACTTTGTTAAGCTACCTGTTCCTTAATTTATAAATAATATCGGTCTGCCGGATGTGGGGTGCATTCGTGTCTTTATTTTCAAGGACAAGACGAATACCGGCTGTTCCCACGTTAAAAGGGCATTGGGGATTGTACAGCTTTAAGTAATCTTTACTTTTGGGGTTTTCCTTTATTTGGGCATGTTAATTGAATTGTCTTCTTCATTTGAAAAACGTATTGTTGCCTAAAATTAAAATCTTGATCAACTTCAAAAACCTCCTTTGTTTTTTCCACTACATAAACTTTGGATGAAGCTTTATTATTAATAAATATTTTCTTGTAGAACGGCTCTTAATTTTATAAAAATAGTAACTTAATACCTGCATATTGCACTAACGATGCAAATCTATCAAACTGCGCAAGACCTAGTAGTATGGAGCAAAATACCTACATCATTATTCTAGCGTACGTCTATCTAATCTTCAATTACTACCACAGTGACCTTTCCTAACGTGCAATTATATTGCACGCAACTAAATATCAAGCATACAAGTGACAACTGTGAATTTTCGTAATACTGGCAGGCAGGGACCAAAGACCAGAGATGTTACATCATTTCTCTTTTATACGTCTTATTTAAATGTCAAATATTGACCCATGACACGTATTCCACCACTCGTCTTATTAACCGTCAAAATTTCAGAGACTAGCAAAAGTTCTATTGAATTAAGGTAATTAATATCATTAGATTTGGCAGTATTTTCTGAATTTTGCAATACTTGTCGATGTGTAATGAAGTTGATAGATATGTTGATTGTGTTTCATATAAGGTAGCCATTGCGATACTAATATAAATTTAATGAAGCTTCAATGATGTGCGTGATGTTAAACAAATGTTACGTATCACGGTTATTGTTGGTATGGATCGTTCGATAACATTGTTGTTTTGAAATTGGCATGTAAGACGTTGTTACACATTGCACTAACAATACCAGATGAAGAAAAAGGACTGATAATATTTTTATTTATATATATATATATATATATATATATATAGCATTTACTGAGAGTGTTCTCAAAACGGTGAAGGAAAGCATCGTGAGGAAACATGTCCTAGAGCCAAAAACTTTGAAAACAGGTTACATCTACCAACCGGCACTGGGCCAGCTTCGTAGATTATGGCCCTCTTATTGAGAGGAGGCCTGTGTCTCCATAGTGGGAGCATTATATACCGATTATGCATGTAATGCACCGAAAGAGCATTAGCTTGAAGTTACTAGTTAATACACAATTAATAATTCAACACCGAAAATATTTCTAATAATCTTGTGCAATACTCCGCTAAAAATTCAAAACCTATTGTGTCTGGTATTATTGATATAAGAAATATATAAAAAGAAGCCATAATAAGGAAAATTACAGTTCTATACAATGACAAAGGTATTAAGTAGTTAATTCAGGTAGGTAACCCAAATGAATATAATTAATTTAAAAGAAATTGAACCCCAAGACAAAATGCAGAAAACGCCGCTCATGTTTTTGTTGATATTCCTTCTAACAGCACGTTTTCACTTTCATTACATACGTGTGTAGTGTGTCGTGTTCGTAAGATCGTTGAACGTCACGCGGAGCGTGATCTCAGCACAATTAAAGTGTCTAAAACAATTACTATCACTGTATGATGATGGGGAAATGATGGACATTAATTACATTTTACATAACTTATGCAAAATGTAATGGAATTTCTGTATTACTACTGTAATGTGCAGAAATTTCTCAGAAGTTAATTTTGAATTTATCAAATTGCGCTGTGTTTCAAGAGACATATTTTGATGAATACAGAAAAATTTGGCTCAAAGATAAACACCAAAGCATTTATGTTATTCAAATAAATATAGGAAACTTTGGGGCCTTGGGACGAAGGAAGGAACTTGGTCAGTCAGAAAGTTGAAACTACTCGGCAGTTCCAAAACATAGATGTCTGTGGAAAATAAGTAACTTCATGGTCAAATTTAAAAAAAAAATCATTCTACCTCACGATCAACATTCTACCGATAAATATGAAATAGAAATGAATACAGCAAACTGCAATAACTATTTAATATACAATTAAAAATTCAACACCAAATATATTTCTATTAATCTTGTGCAATACATCGAACATACGAATATGCAGTTGATAATTTTTGTAGTAAAATAACTACAAGATAGACAGCTGGGTTGGTCAATAACAGGTGTCAGGTCTTGCGACATGCGCGAACGCAGGCCGCTGTAAGCCGTAATAAGGACACTTGTATAATTGCACGCACAATCGGCGACTGATTTAGTCTTCTTGACATGACACGAATATTTGAAAAATCTAAAACTATGTGAGGAACTTTGTATAGACTTAAATTATTATTAAGAATCAAAACTCACTCTTGATGTACATAGGTAAAGATTTGCAATTTATAAATACCAAAGTCAATTTAGCTACAAAAAAAAAAAAAACACCACAGACAACGACTAAATAACATCATCAGTCATGAAAAATATTATTAAGTTAACACTAGTAGCAACGATGATAAAATCTCTAATCAAATGACAAAACATCAGATAAATCTTCAAAAACCAAGCCATTAAGCAGATACGACAAAAACCGACCAAGCTTATAATATGAATGGAATAATTCCAACTTCGAAATCGTAACAGCTATTTTTACATTTCTATCTTCATTTGTAGAATTTGCGGTGACCTTGAACTACTTTAGAGTTGCATTTGTTTCTTAATTTCTGTACGGATTTTGGAGCCTTGATACTAAAAGCAAAAGAGCCAGGTACAACTCGTGACTGTATTGTAATGCACTTGCAAAATGTTAAAGTAATGCAAATGGTACAATCAGGCTGTGCAATGATGGCGGATGATAACATTTTTTAGATTGGAAAGGGTAAGGTTAGATCTGCTTATAAAAGGGTAAATTATAAGAATCCTGTTGATTTCAATGTACCCAAGAATAAAATCGGAAATGTTTCAATAACTACAAACAGATATAAATATATTAATGACGTTAAATGACAGGTATAAGAAAAAAAGGACTACTATCGAAATGCTCAAGAAATACTTGTCATTCTGCAGCATCATGACGGGATTAACTTTTGTATCACAAAGCACAACTTTGAATGAACCATAAAACTTCAATCAAGACATGTTGCTGTAATATTTTTTTCTTTTTTGAGCCGAAACAGTTAAGGTCAATTTGGTTCTTCGACTGTCATGTCAGATCAATGCCCTCTAACATATTCGGCAATACCTACTGAGGATGATATAAATTCAATCTTAGATACGTCATGGAATGTTTTTTTTTTTTATAAATAATTAGCGGCCGCCAGCGACTTCGTTCGCGTGGAGTTAGTTATTTGAACATTTTATATAAACCCCAAAATATACAGCATACATTTTATTTTTTTGTTATGCTCCGCTCCTATTGGTCAAAGCGTGATGTTATATAGCCTTAAGCCTTCCTGGATTAATGGGCTATCCAACGCAAAAATATTTTTTCAAATCTGACCAGTAGTTCCTGAGATTAGCGTGATCCATACAAACATACAAACAAACTCTTCAGCTTTATATATTATTATAGATTATAAACTAGTGCTTGACTGCAATTCCGCCTGATGATAAGCAGTGATGCAATCGTTGCTGGTAAAGCGCGCTAGGTTATTAAGAGCCTATTCACTTAAAAAAAGAACTGAGTGAATAGGGAGAAAAACGGTAATTTTAGTAAGGTTATGTAATGTTAAACCCAACAACATGACCAACGCTGGTGCGCCAGACGGAGATTGGTCTGTGTGCAAATGATAAAATTAGAAACATAAATTAAAATTAACACAATTAAACTTGATCAGATATTACAAAATAATAATATCTATAGGCAGGATAAAAATTGTTTTAAACATTGAAAAAATTTGAAGTATGATGTCAAGATTAAGCATTTAAATTACAATTGTTGCAAAAAGAGAAAAAATAAACTATTGAAGGGATTTGGATAAAATGTATAACTAGCACCCTAATCACAGAGCATACTATTACAATCAATTTTGAAGCCTATTACTAATCCATTGCTGTTGATATTCCAAAAATGTCTATATGTAATCTAACGTATTGAACGTTGTTGAACTGTTAAAATGAAATACATTGCTACTGATAATGTGTTACGCAATTACCCTACGCGATTAACACACAGAATACTTTTTATCTCGAAATTCACACGGAATCAAAACTTATGCGGTAAAACCGCAGTTTGTGCGGCTAGTAGATTTTTGAAGTAAATTTAAAAAAGTTATGCAATTTCTTATCTTAAGCGTTTGGACACTTCATATAATAAACATTGTGTTAAAAACTATTTTCAGAAAAGAGATCTTTTCCTCTTTGTTCAGTATATACAACGTGTAACATAAAGGGTATATACATAAAAAAGGCATGGCATCTTTACATGATATCAAATGATATTGGAAGGGTTTTTAATCCTATCTCTTTATGTTAGGAAGTTATGAGGAAAAACACCGTCTGTGATAGGCTACTATCATACTAGTCGCACAGAGATATTGAAGACATTTATCGGATTTTGGCAAGTAACGTGATGGGTAACGAGTAGTTATTAACGTATGTAGTGTGCTGCCACGTTTGTTATGCTTTGATTTTAAGAAACACACGAAACCGAAAATTTAGTACCAATTTTTTGAGTATTTTATTTTGAGTTGAAACCCTTCCGATATCGTTTGATATCATCTAAAGATGCCATGCCCTTGGTATGTATATACCCTTTTTGTTACACGTTGTATATCAAGCTGCAGTATATAACTTCCAATTTGACTTCGAATCAAAAATAGCTGCCAGATGTTTTCCGACCACTCTACGACGATGCTGTAACTTGTTCATTGTTAGTCATCGGTCACGATCGCGTTCAATGGGTCAGAGTTGACCGTCCAACGATTGACAGACAAGCAAATATTACAAAAGGACTCGTTGAGTAATGTTTGTTTTGCAAATACTTTTGCGTTAACTAAATGTCAAGCGAAATGAAGTGTCTTGAGAAATGTTAACCATAACTTAAAAACCTGCAATTCTGGTCATTCGTTTTAGAACCTCTTCGTTTTACGAAATGCAAAAATGAATCTAGCATCTTCATTAAAGTTTCACGAAGATTTAAGTAACAAAATTAAGAGTTTACGATAGTCTGCGGTTTGTTTCCATTTAGGATTACATAATTAGTTGTCTATGGCTTAACTGCAGAAACAACGGAATCCTGCGATAAAATCACAGAGTTTGAAGATAACTATTGTTGATTTGTTCCATAGATTTTGCTAACCGATAATCAAACAGGTGGTAATGATGCAAGGCATGAGAAAGAAACAACAGAGGCTGAGAAAAAAGGGGAAAATTGAAATACACTTTCAGCCATAACCACAGAAATCAATAGAAAAATCTATGAATAACATTGGCGTTCTGATTGAATGTGGCATTTGTGCTCCTAGGCTTTCACTGTCAACCGCAGATATTATATCGGCGAAAGCTTTAACAAAAACCATAAATGGAGGAGGCATCGAACAAACATTATTGTGAGAGTCAATCAAGACACTATTGTGTGGCTGTTACGTCAATTGACAATCATACAATACAATGCTACTGAATTTGGTGCACGTGTGAATGTTATCTGTTCCCAGATATCGATGGATATCGAAATAGCGATGCTATCGTTTATGATGTTGAAGCTAAATGAAACGTGGTAAGTGTCAGTCAGTATATAGTACGGCGTATTCTCACGTCCTTAATAACTGTAAACAGTCGGAAACAGTTACAAAAACGTAACCAAAGACAAAGGAAAGGAAAACGTAATATGCATGCGGAACAACTATGAGAGACAGTAGTGTTTAAGTTGTAAATTGAGTTAATTAATTTCAATTTGTAGTGGTTATGTAAGACAAAATTATGTTAAGGAATTTAGGTGCTTTCACGGAGATCGCTAACCACAATTAATTGTAAAGTACAGATGAATGAACAAATTCCTCGAGAATTAAAATGGAGATCAAGATAAAATGAAATACCTTAGTTTTATTTATTAATTACAAACTATTGCTTGACCGCAATCCTGCCTGGTGGTAAGCAGTGATGCAATCGTTGATAATGAAGCGCGCTCTATTCACTTAAAAAACTTAGTGAATAAGAAGGAAGACGGCGGTTGAGCGAGATGATGCAATGGCAAACCCAACAACACGACCAACGATGCTGCGCCAGAGGGAGATAGACCTGAAGAACCTCCACTACCAAGCTTCCGACACAATAACATTTGGTGCATCGTACCCAGCACACATCGCAACACAACTGCTCAGACTCGTCCTCCGTACGGCTTCACCAGACGCTGTCTGAACACGACGAATCGCTTGGTGGCAAAGCTTCGTCTGGTGGTTGTTATAATAAAATAACTACTGAACATAACTTTTTTATAAAACAATCTTTAGTAATACTACTTGTGGAATAAGTGGACACACGTACAGGTTCTAATTTGTGGAAAATCAAAAATTTCACTTCGATTATTTGTCACAATGGTTTCTCTTCGTATGATCTTTCATTCGCTGCTATTATAGCAGTAACTGTGTGAACTGAGCCGTGAACATTACTTACATCGGCTCGACGACCCCGTGATTGATGCATAGAAAGTTTAAATACCAATTTGGGTATCGCTCGCCTATTATGATTTGATTGCCTACTTATTAGTCTTTGATACAATGGCAGGAAACGAGTTGGTGTCTGTGAAGTGGAGGTTGCGCTTTTAAGAAACCTAAGAAAACATATTGTTTGTTTCCTACAGATTTTTTAGGTTTAGTCGTCAAGTAATCAAATTTAAAAAATCTGATCTTTGAAGAATAAAACTCAGACTCTTGTAATCAATATTATTAATAATAATAATAATAATAATAATAAAACTTTATTTCGGGTGGCATAGACCCATATAGTTGGCTTATTGACAATTATAATTTACAACAACAGTCTCTAAAAGTATAATTCACAGCAAACAACGGCCAATAAAGCCGTTATTTGCTGTGACTTGCCACTCCCACACACGACTGTTAATCAATTATGTTGATTTTAGTCCTTCAATAATCAATCTATCACTCATTAAGTATCCAAATTCACATCGCAACGGTATGAAAAAATAGGTAAGTATAAAATTTCAATAGCCGTTGTAACCTCACGTTTGTAACATCTTTAGAATGATGCGACGAATTGCTTACACTGTAGCTATCAAAGCAACTTGGAAGTATAAAAAATCTTGATTCAATATTGGAACAACCAAAGAAAGTTGAAAGAAAGAAGAAGAAGAAGAAAGAAAAGAGAAGAAAGAGAAGAAGAAAGTAGAGAGAAAGAAAGAGAGAGAAGAAAGTTCTAAAAAAACTTTAAATTAAAAATTTCTATATGACTATCATAAAATAAAAAAAAAACAATTACTTATTACAAATATGTAGTTTTTATTAGCAGGATTGAAACGTTGATTTACTCTATGGAGTTCCTCAAGGTATTTTGCGGACCTCCATGGAATAAAAAGATAAATAAATTCATGTATAGTATTGCTAAGCGGGTCCAAATAATGATTGGAACTCACTTACAAATCTTAACTATGAATAACGATTAAATCTATTATCAAGATTACCGAGATGACGACTAAACAAGAAGTATAGAAAAAATAGATGTTGCACTATACCAAAAAGAAAAATGGGATACGGCATAGAGATGATTCAAATTACACAAAATATCTAACTTTTCTTGACTTACCTTATAAAGTTTATCCTTCTGATACCACACATCCTCCTCTTCCTCTACGGGCGCTGCGAAAGCCTGTGTTAGATCGTCGCGGGAACGCGAAAGTATTCGACGTCGAGACACCATCTCGCCACCCACTGCCGTCTCAAATGGGACTAGGCTGAAACAAAGAGAAACAATTATAAGTTATTTATAGGTATATAATTATGTAATTATAATTGATATCATAATATTCAGTAACCGTTCATCAGTGTTTGAGTTTGAAAACAGAATAAACACTAATATATTTACAACTAGCTGTTGCCCGCAACTCCGTCCGCGTTGACTTCCGTTGCGCTTGTTAAAATAATGGGAGCAGTATGTAGTACGTCCGCGTAAGCTCCCGTTTTTGTAACATTTTTTGTTATTGCTCTGCTCCTATTGGTCATAGCGGATTGTTATATAGCCTATATCCTTTCTCATGCTCTAGACTATACGTGTACCAAATTTCATTACAATCGGTTCAGTAGTTTTAGCGTGAAAGCCGGACAGACAGACAGACAGACAGAGACATTTTCGCATTTATAATATTAGTATGGATTGAAGTGAATGGTGTCAATTATTGACATCGTATAGTTATATAACATGATGATTAAGGATTTTACGAGATATTTGAGCCTAAAATGTCTTATTTGAGAAATATAGTAAAAACACCGATAGGGAGTGCTTCTAAATTTACCTTTGGATGTTTTGGTCTAGAAATAATATATTTAAGATATTGAAATATTACTAAGTTATTACAAAACATAAAATTATTTATGATAACTCTTAGTAATTTGGATCAACCGGAAGAAATACCAATTAAAATACAATAAAAGAGCATTTATTGAAACACGTAACTCAATATTATGATTATATCTAAACGAATGATACAATTGTTGAACTTTCTATAGATGATTAAAGTTATGTATAAGAGTGTTATGAAACAATAGGTGCCGCAAAAGCTTACATTGCCTTGTTTGTATGTCTTTTAGCTCTTTATTGATGTTCGTTCATAGTTAACGACATCACATTAGGGGTATTGCGGCCTTGTTTCAATGTATATTTAAATTTATCTCTGGCATTTATATTCATAGAAGGAGATTGATGGGTCTGTAATGTTTTAAGTATTTTCGTCTTCAATGATGTTTTAAATTTTGCCTTTCACTTAGAATTACTCCTGTTTTGTGGGTGCATTTAAAAACATTTAAACTCATATACACAAACAAACACAAACAATAAATATTCCTTATGTGCATAAGTTTTTTTTACACTTCAAATATGTGGTCCTGTATTGCGTAACGCTTTTTTGGATATTTACAATAACGGTAAATCTGTTGTGTGTCTTAATTTCTATCTACTTAAGCACATCATACTTATCATAATATTCAATGGTATCTCATTGATCAATCACAGATCACTTCTAGACCTCCATCGTTCAATCTATCATCTTTGACCATATCTTATTACACCCCAAATGAACGCAGTAGCACCTAATTTCTATGTAAAACACCCTCACAAATTTCCAACTCATTACCTACCTCTAAGCCATTATCATTATTTTCATCATCCTTTTCCAAGTACTTATTTACGTCAAACAAATTCACAAAAACATACGAGCTCCTATTTTCTCCAACCACACAGCCTACCATCTTAATACAAAGCGTCGGTTCGCTTGCTTCCTTCCGACAGTTAACAATGTGTGGCATTGGATTCGACATTGGGGCTCGTACGGCGTGTCTAACGATCGCCTTCGTCTGTTCCACCCATTCATTTGATACCCACTATGTTTGTTTTACTTGGGTGTTGAGGTTTTGATTCATCTTTTACATATTATTTACTACAAGTTTCTTTCTCTACTGTATCTCTTAGATCATGGTTAACATATTATGGTTGCCAGTGTACGTCTCTAGCAGGTGAATTTTTAAGCAGCCTTTGAGAAAAAGACTATACAATTTGTAATTATGTATTATACTTAGTTATTCAAGACGAGGACTCAATGCTACTTATAAGGTTCCTCCAAAAATTTATATTATAATATTACGTTAATATCTTTTTCAACCAGTTTCTTGTTAACTCTTATAAGAACAGGTAATATACAAAGTTATTATTTGCCAATCAATTTTAAAATGCTCTTTTTCGACCATATTAATTAGAGGCTTATTACTTCTATGCGTATGTACTTTCTTTAATGCATGGTAATATCATAATGCATAGTAAAATCTATTCAACAGACCGCAACAACTCATAAACCCATTAATATCAATTGCTGGAAAGTCGAAAGTACTTAGTTTTCTTCACGCGATTTTCTCTGAACCTAAGTTGTTGGAGACGATTTATGTATATTATCTATTGACACTTATTTATTATTTCTTTTGTATTTAACTATGTATAATAATAATATGTCGTTTGATCTATTTCGTTCCCTTACTATGGTTGCGAAGGCATCAAAAAGCTTTTCAGTATTAACAGGAACTGCATTGCCATGATGTTAATCGTCTGCCCTTATTCCAGTTTATTTGGGGTCTTCGCAATATGTCTTTTTCTTCCATTCTTCTCTATTAGACGTCATCTCTTTAGTTACCCCTTCTTAACAATATCATTATTCACATTCACACATTCCATCCCATCGTTTCTTTGGTCTTTTCATACTCAAAACTCTCCTTTTAAAAACATCTTTTTTTTATTATTTGCTTGCGTCAAAAAAATCTGTGTAAAAGCATTCTCTAGTAAAATCAAGTGCCTCTAATTGTCGACTTTTACTTAGTTGCAGATACTTACATAACCTATCCTTTTAACGCATTTAAGACCTTTGCGACAAAACTACAAAAGAGCCGCGTAATCAGTAAAAGTTAAAAAAAACAGTCTTAAGTTCGCACAGTCAGTGGGTCAGTACTTTCACACTTGATTTACTTTGCTCTAAATAAGTATCGCAATGCCTGTTACGACATTCAATCGAGATACGTTTGTTGTATCTCAAGCGATTCCGAGATACGAAAACGCAACCGCTTGGTATAACAGATAGAACTGGTGTATTTCATGTTATCGATTCCTATCCGCAGAAATCTAGAACGTTTCGACATCGAAGTGATAAATATTATAACTCCTATATTCTAAATTACAACTTACCTACATTTGTAATAATAACAATATTTTGCTGTATGAATTTTTCACCATAAACAAAACGCACAAAAAAAGTATGATGATATTTAGATTTTTTTTTTTTTTTTTTTTTATAAATTATAAACCAGCGCTTGACCGCAATCCTGCCTGATGGTAAGCAGTGACGCAATCGTTGATGGTAAAGCGCACTAGTTTATTAAGAGCCTATTCACTCTGGCCTTGAAGACACTCAAATTGTAGTCCGACGGAAACACCGCCGCTGGCAAATTGTTCCAGTCCCTCGATGTACGCGGTAAAAAGGAGGAGGCGAAACGCTTCGTCCGGATCGTAGTGGTGTTAACAACGTAAGGGTGGAAACCAGCCGTACGACAGGTCGTCCGCTGGTGGAACGGAGATGGGGGAATTAAATCATGCAATTCCCTCGCACACTCCCAGAAATGCATCCTATAGAACACCGAAAGGCTGGCTACTCTACGCCTGTGCTCTAGGCTTTGGAGACCAACTCGAGTTAGATCAGGGTCACCAATCAGCCTCTTTGCACGTCTCTCCACTGAATCCAAAGTGGCCAGGTGACACTTGGCAGCACCAGCCCAAATGTGGCTGCAGTACTCCACACACGAACGGACCTGTGCTTTGTATAACATTAGAAGCTGCGATAGTGAGTTCTTTGAAAAATGCATGTAATGTCAGATTTGTACGAAGCACTGAACTTTTTAGTTATTGATAGAAATTGATTAATTTAGGCCTGCTATATACTATATTTTTTAAACAATGACTATTAACTTGTATCGAATGCAACGCACGCGTTTTTGCATACCTGGGCAGTCGTTGCTCGTGACGCGTGTTCGATTTGTAATGGTTGAATGTCTTCGTATGGAAATAAAGATAATCTGTTCATATTTATATTCCTCCCACCATTGATAAAATATTAAACTAAGGTAGATATGTCATTAGCGCACTGAAAATGAAGCATACAAAAGGAAGGAAAGTCCTGTATCACGCCCTAGTCACTCTCGATACACTCGTAAAAACAAACAACAAACACTAACAGCGCAAACGACAAACACTAGCCATCTTTTTCTTCTCTATGCTTTAGATTGTGCCCCATCTCACTCACACTGTACCAATGTATGCCGAATAAAAATATGCATATGTGCTGCTGCTGTGTTCGGCACATTTTTTTTGGTCAGTTTGTTAGAATATATCGTATCTGTTTAATATTTTATCAATGCCTCCCACCTTAAAATATTGTTTTACTGTGCGACATGCCAATCTACTAAACTATTTAGTCATTTAGGATGTCATTGAAATGGTGGTTAAAATAGATAAATAAATAAATAGAAAATAGTTAAAATAAATAGAGATATGCTAAATGAAATACTGAAAGCCTCATCTTCTTTTCTTCTTCTTTTAGTCCTTGTCTAGGTTCATGACTCAATTTGCAGAATATATTAGGGACTGTTTAGTTATCGCAGTAATTAAATTTTAAAAAATAAAATAACTTTGCCTTTCATTTTTCCTCTCCAAAACCTTTTTTACACATCATAAGTTTCCCACGACTCCGTAAAAACCATGTGACGTCATACTCCGTCCAGTGCAAAAGTCTGACATAATATATCGTAAAGGATGATCATAAAACGCAGCACCTGCAGACGTCACGGGACCCGTTTATAGCACGCTGACCCATATCCAGGGGTGAACGCTTGAGGAACAAGTGTTGTGATCGGGAACCTATCGATCTGGAATATTATTTATTTAAATCGAATAAATTTTGTATTCGCTAATTACATAGTAATAAAGTAATATTTAATAAGTTATTTCTTTATTTTATATAGATTAAAATTAGTACGCAAGGTTTAGTTTCAAAAGGACCATTATGTAAATTAATCGAAGACAGGACTCGTTATATTAGTATAGAAGATGAACCTAATGAAGAAATACTACTCAGCTAGCATGTAGGAGGAATTTAAAAACTTTGCATTGCGGTCATAAATGATACGTTCGTTTATGTTCTAACTTTAATTTTGACATATCACGTGAGCACTGATAGTTACTCACACATAGTAAGTAATACTACTTACCTAGAATGAGGGGTGTGTAAACTATTTGGCATACCTACACATTGACATGACATGTAATGACGGACATTCAATTAAGTAGGCACTTGTAATTTTATATTAAACAACACGATTGCCTTCTCAGTTTCCGCATTCCTACAAACAAAAATTAGAGTAGGTATTTAAATCAGTTGGTTTTTATAAAGAAAAATATGTAGGTTCTTTAAGACTATGAAAAAATAAAGTCTTGCATAACTTGACGAATATCGATATTCACTATCGATATCGATAGATTCCCGCTAGCCCGCTAGAGCTAGTCATTACGGGAGTCTCTTAGTGGAACGGGTTTACACTTTTATTTTCTTTTTACATACGTGAAGGCATCCCTGCGCAGGCGCAATTACTACGGTATATTTAGGGTTGTACACTGTTAGAGTTTCTGGAGACGATATCGAAATTAATTTTGTGGGTATTAGAATAAATGTAACTTGTGAAAGAAGCTAAGTCGTGTCTTGGCGCATGTCAGAAGCTACTTTTTATTGCATGAAAATGCTCTTAAGTCTACAAAGTTGAAAAAAATCTTTTTACATGCTTTTTATTAGCTTCACTTGTATGTTTTTTTGTTTGTTCGTCTCTAACTCTTTGGTCTAAGAGTGAGCGGCTCAATACTGTAAAATGTCCCGCCGTTTTCAATACATTCGTTCGTTCGTTTTTTTTTTTTTAAAGAATATCGAACTAAAAAGTCGAAAATAAATATAGTTTAAAAAACTAAAAAAAAAACATGCTTTTAAAACATATTAAACTAATTTAAAAATAATTTTTAAAAAAAGAGCGAGGCGCTTAATATACAAAAAATATGGCACAAAGCGCCTCACGCTTTTTTAAAAATTATTTTTAACTTTTTAGTTTGATATGTTTTAAAAGCATGTTTCTTTAGTTTTTTATTTTTTTCTTATTTTTTGCCATACATGGTTGCATAAATGAAGACCGATATTTCTTAGATTTATATATCAAAAACTAGGAATAGGATGATAAACATTTATGGTAAATTCTTAAATATTATATATTGATCAATAGGTTTCGAAAAAATATTCAAAATTGAAACTTGAATAAAAATTAAAGTGAAGATTTTCAGAGTCAACCCTGGATAAGTTACATCTGGATAGCACGCGCCATGATGTAATCGCTTGATAGTTTGTTGACTCGCAACCGTTCAGCGTAATTGTAGTTTATGAGACAAATGTGAAGCTTGCTTTATTTTATTGTGTTATTGATTTTATCTGATCTGCGTGTGCGTTTCAGAGAGATAGAAATGTGAATTTGATGTACCTAATTTATACGCAAAGGACTTGTGGCGAAGGAAAATTAGAGAACATAATTATTATGAGAGTCCGAGGGTCAGTTAAGTGGCAGCCTTTCTTTGACAGTCGTTACGGATAGTCAGAGTACGAGTTGTGGAGGTCAGATAGGCAGAATCTTTCCTTGAAAATACTGGTGTTCAGCTGTATAAGATAGTTGGACATGCAGATAATTATGGGAGTAAGAGATAAAAATAAGTCCGAACTTGGATCTTTTAAGTACATAATTATTATGGATTGAAAGAAAGACACCTATTTAAAACACATTGAAGCAGCAGATTTTGATAAACTTATATTAAAATATACATATATGTAGGTATTTATATTTTAATGTAAGTTTTCCAGTTTAAAATATGCTGCTTCAAAAACGTTATTATGAGTTTTAATTCTTAGACAATTTTTACGATGGCACACAAATTACGCTTATTTGTCATTATGATGTTATAACCAAAATTAAATTTTACAGCCTCCGTGGCGTAGCGGTAGCGAGCGCGGCCGCTGCGCAAGGAGGCGCGGGTTCGATTCCCGCGCAGTGCAAATATTTATATGCATGAAAATGAATATTTGCACTGGTCTGGTCGTGCCTCGGAAAGCACGTTAAACTGTTGGTCCCGGTTGCCATACGAACATCTAATGGCAGTCGTTACGGGTTGTTGGAGCCCTCAAAAGTCCTACAATTCGTCTAACTGCAATGCTTCGATATCGCCTTCGGGTTGTGGAGGTCAGACAGCAGTCGCTTCATGGAAAATATCGAAGTTTAGCCAAAATGAGCAGTTACGTGGTAAAGCGGACCCTAGACTCCAAAGCTGAAAAGCTTCGGATACGACTGGGATTAACGCTGAGATGAAGAAGAAGAACCAACATTAAATTTTACAACATGCACTACCATAATTTTAAATTAAATGAAATACGCCCCCAATTCGCTGTCACCAAGTTAGGTGTAAATACAGTAATTGTGAGAACAGGACCAAATATTTGGATGCCATAACTAAGAAATGTTGAAAAAGCGGCTTGAAATTTATTTGATACTAGCAGCCGCTAGCGACTTCGTTCGCGTGGAGTTAGTTATGCTTCGTTCAAATTGGTCGCAGCGTGTTGTTATATAGCCTAAAGCCTTCCTGGATTAATGGGCTATCCAATGCAAAAACATTTTTTCAAATCGCACCAGTAGTTCCTGAGATTAGCGCGTTCAAACAAACAAACTCTTCAGCTTTATATATTAGTATAGATAGATTAATACTTTATGCATCATATTCCATTCTAGACACTAACGACTAACTTACATGTAGGTAGGTAAAAAATGTAGGCCGGATTCTAGTGCTATTTTGTAGTTCGTTGTAGATACAGCAATGTATATTAAGTACAGTTAAAAAGCATTACGAAATCAACTGTTAAAAATTCAGAGAAATTGTATAGCACGCATTCTTCTAGGCTGCTTACCAAGTCTAATGACAACGTGGTCGCGATTCTAATTACATGTTACTATTATGTGTCTTGAAAACTAAAACGAACATCTCAGCTAACAAACACACATCTTCAGTTTCATTAACTCTTATGTCCTAAACATTAGCGTCGAAAATGATCTTGTTTCTGGTCCTTCGGACTTGGTCCTTTCGTCACCGTATATTTTAAAAGGTTTGCCCCTATTGATGATTTGATGCGTCCCATTTTTAAGACACGTTTTTGTTAGACAAAGCAAGATTTTTTCGCAATGTTTTTCGTGAATGTGTTCTAGTAGTTCTGGGTAGGTCAAGCGGGTATTAAATGTTGTGGAACTACTCATTTTGGTGCTAATGACTAAATTATTCATTTACATATACTTAACTACATAAATAAATTCACGCCTTATTTGCACGGGCGTAGACAGAAACTACCGAACGCAACCTGAGGGGTAATCGCGCTAAAATAATTCAACCAAAACAGAATTGCATCGCACCAAAACTTTAGTTATGTTTTGTATCGCGCTGACCTTATGACAGATGGTTTAACCATAACTGGATGACAATTGGAACGTAACCGCTGTCAAATGAGACAGTTGAAACAAAGCTTACATTTTCTGTGCTATTTGCCAAACTTACGTCTAAACGTTTGAATTTACTTATAATTTCATCATCATCATCATCAACAAAGGTTGATGAGACCTGTGCCGAGCAGTGGGACGATAAAAAAAAAATTATCGTCCCACTGCTGGGCACAGGTCTCCTCTCATACAGAGAAGGATTGAGCGTAATCACCACGCTTGCTCAATGCGGGTTGGCGATTTCAGACTTAAAGTCCAGGTTTCCTCAAGATGTTTTCCTTCACCTTCAGTCATTGGTGTCCAAGATATACTTAGAAAGTACATATAACTTTAGAAAAGTTACATTGTTACTTGCCTGCATATGAAGCAATGATTTAGCAATATCCTTTAAAATGATTTAGATTGTGATTGAAAGTGTATTTATATTATTACTAGCTTTCCGCCCGCGGCTACGCCCGCGTGGAGTTCGGTTATATCGCGCTTTTTAGATTTCCCTCGGGAACATCAAATTTTTCCGGGATAAAAGGTAGCCTATGTTTTTTCTCAGGGTCTAAAGATTGTCTGTGTCAAATTTCATCAAAATCGGTTGAGAGGTTTAAGCGGGAAAGCGTAACAGACAGACAGACAGACAGATAGACAGACAGAGTTACTTTCGCATTTATAATATTAGTATGGATTATATTCATTACTTAGCCTACTGACCCACATTAAAATATTTCAGTTATTTGACTAACCCTTTAGTTTCCAAAAAGTTGGTCCCATAATACCCATATGCACACAGAAGGTGACTATAGAAATAAACCCAGCATATGAACCGAAGGACCCGCACCCTAATTGCCTATTAGTTGGGATCATTTCGAAGCAAATTGCCTATCCATTGCTTCATATGATCGAAAATGTCAGAATGAAACCCATTTCTACTGATAGTGTGCTAAGCAATTACCCTACAGGTTTATCAACCTACCTGTTACCAAGAGACAAGACTACACAGCTTTTTATAACAACCAATATTACGCAATTGCAATTGTATGCAATTGCTACTGGCCTTCCTAAGCTAAATATACATATACACCTACAACGTACCTAGTCACCTAGTCTAGACCTATCACTAACAACAATCACTAAGCTGAATAAATTAAATGAATTATTAGAGACCTGTATTTATTACCTTCTATACCCGACTTCGTCACCGTAAATTTTCTTGTTCTCCAACTCATTCTCTTTTTCATCACATTTTCTTTTTTCTTGACTTGCCCCCCTGGCGTGATTTTAAGTAGGCTTTTAAATGCAAAATATATCCTCTTCAGCATATTTTTTTAGTACAGTAGTAGATTAGAAACTTGTATTTCTTATAAGTGCTGATGATCGATCATTTAGACGAGATCCAATTAGGAGAATGGAAGTAGGTCTCAGTATTGTCAGAACTTTCTCTCATGCAAAGTCTTATGAGCATACCTATGTATTTTTTTTATTTATTACATAAGTCTATGTATTTTATAATATAACTATATAATTTAGAGAAAGCTGCACGTTTTACGCTTACGTTAATCATGGAAATTAATAAAACAATCATATAAATATGATACAAAGATGATTGCAATTTTTTGCCACAGAATTGGCAAAAAGCTGAGACGGCTACAAATTACGTATTGTAATTACCATCGACTCTCTAACATCGTTTAAGAGTTGTCACGGTCATTATTGCCAAAAAATATTGGCAACTCTCAAACGCAGTTTAAATCAGCTGTTTGTCTTCAGTTTCACTTTTGAAATTCGATCTAACACGATTGGAAAATCGATCTCAAAATGATCTAGAAAGAAACCAGGGAAGAGCAAAACATAAGACGTCAATAATGCATAACATGCACATTACCGATTAAAATTCTACTCATACAAGAGAAAACCGCTAACCAAGCAGACACCATTCGATTTCAATGTCAAAGCATAGTCAATAGATAGTCGATTATGTATCGAGTTGCGTGGGCGTCTACCTGTTAGAAACGGCAGTCATTCTGACTGAATACAAAAGGACTCCACACCCACACTGCTAAACAAATCGCTGGAAATATAGATAAGCAGATTTAATTTGTAGATCATAATAATATACTGCGAAACAATCTGGTAAATCCACTTTCACATATTAGGTATATTGAGGATTTTGATGAAGATGGCTCCTTTAAAGCATTTGAATACTATTAATTACTAGCTGCGCCGCACAGTGCAAGTATTTGTATGCATGAATATGAATATTTGCACTGGTCTGGTCGTGCCTCGGAATGCACGCTAAGCCGTTGGTCTCGGTTGCCATACGAACATCTAGTGGCAGTCGTTACGGGTTGTTGGAGCCCACAAAAGTCCAACAATTAGTCTAACCGCAATGCTTCGATGTCGCCTTCGGGTTGTGGAGGTCAGACGGCAGTCGCTTCACGGAAAATGTCGAAGTTTAGCCATATCAGCAGTTGGACTGGTAAAGCGGACCCCAGACTCCAAAGCTGAAAAGGCTTCGGATGCGACTGGGATTAACGCTGGGATGATGATGATGACTAATTGCGCTGCTGGTTTTCACACTTATAAGTGTCGATCCAGTTGGAATATCAGGAAGAGAACTATCTTGAAATTATTCCAGCACCCTAATTGTGTAAAACACAACTACTATCGATTGGAATTATTTCGAATCATGTTGCTAGTTCATTGCTTCATAAGTTAAAAAAAATTGTTGGCCCAACAACCTATACAATGCAATGAATGTCGTTCAACTGTCAAAATGAAACCCATTGCTATTGATAATTTGTTATGCTATTTGTGTGCCGAATGCCACCGAAATCCATTCACACTTACTTTTTGCGTGAAAGAGTAACAAACGCATTTTTAATCCGGATACTCCTGTGCGATTGAAACTTATGTTGGTCAAACAGCGAAGAGGATGTCATGTAGAATAAATATAAAAATTGGATATGAAAATAGCCGACAGCTTTGTGTGTGTAAATATAACTTTACTGAATACACAACGTTCAATAACTAACTTTACAACGTTTAAAGTTTATCTACAGCCAGAACTCCTGAACTTTGACTGTAACCTTTTTGAAAGTCATAATGTTACATGGCCGCTGACATATAATGGACAATCTAACCGACTCCGCCATTAATCTAACGATATTTTTATTGCAAGCTCGGTCAACGCCATAGGCATCTAGCAAAATAATTAATCATATCACGATAAATTACATAACCGACCCACTAAATCATTCAACCGATTATCGATATACGACAACACATTATAACAGTACTTATATGCAGTTCCAATAATGTGTTGTAATATAACCCCTGGTTAGGTTTAGTTATGGGTAGTTGTCCATATCCAATCTGTGTTGCAATGTCTACATTGGGAGTAACCAACAACGATCAGAACTTGTAAAACACATGTATGGACACGTTTGTGTACAGTGTACATGTTGTATGCAAATATGTCGTATTTAAAAACGGTTATTATGAAGCTGTGATATTTAACGGATGAAAGTGGTACAGTCTTGATTGTTTATTTATTATTTCAAAGTTGTATCAGAAATGTTAAAGAGACTATGTAATATTAATTTTATGCTAATATTAACTATATTATAATATTTACTTTATAGAAATTCAGTGAAAACAGTTCAATTCAGTTCAATTTCTGAGGACCTGAAAAACACAAGAATACTGATACGAATTTAATACAATATGTGTATACTCCACGACTCGATGTAAAAAAGGAGTATTTACTGCCCGAACAAGGTGCAATTTTCCCGAAGACACCCGAACATAGCCGAATTAGACATTCATAACCCCATAGTTTGCCTATTACCCCAGACTGAATGACAATGTCTTAAAAATATATGACAAACATTACAAAAATACTATTTAAAATAATAAAACTGTATATGAAGGTAACTAACCTTTTGACGTATTTAATATAAGCACCTTTGTAGGGATCCGTGTGGGTACAAAATTACGTAACTCAAAGGTCATTACGTCAAAGTGTGGGAGTACCACCATAACGTTGGTTACTGTAATGTGTTGTTAGTAATAGATATAATAGCTGTTCATTATTGTATTGCATATATTTTGTGTGTCGTGGTGGCCTAGTGGTTAAAATACCAGCCTCTCAAGTATGAGTGTCCAGGTTCGATTCCAGGTCAGGCAAGTACCAATGTAACTTTGCTAAGTTATATGTACTTTCTCAGTATATCTTGGACACCAATGTTTCATATGATAATCGTAAGATATGGCAGCTTTACCCTCTAATTCGGTTAACATATCTAAGGAATGAGGTGGCATTCAACGCTTTTGATTTATGTGTTAATATGTAAAATGAGAAACTTATTGATAACTTATTTTTTAATTTACTACTCTTAGTAGTTTTGTGTATCTACTATTGTTTAAATCCTTAGTATTATTGTACAGGACAGAATAGAAATGGAGTGGTGTTTGGGGGCTTTCCTTTATAAATATTTATGACCATAATATTTTGATTATTAGTAGTAACTCCTTTTGCATTTGACTGGAACTAAAGCTCAATACGTATCTGTCAGCTTGAATAGATATTCAGTATTGCTTACGCGTTTTCTTCCATATAAATGTCTGGTTCTAAGTGCAAAGACTAATCAACAATGTAATGAAAATGTGACTAAGTCAGTGGTGCAATAGTGATTAGGAATTTGTTGGCAATTCTTGTAATGGACTTTACTGTTTTACTAAAGAATGAAGTTGTATGCATAATTTTGCTTAAGATCATATCACTCTTAGTATATTTGACTTATTACTAATAGTATTGAAATCAAATAGTCTTTACAACTGCACTTGTGGCTATGAACCAAGGGATAAACAGCCGCTCTCCCTATTTTAGAATTCCTAACCTCAAACTTTTCGGCGATGTTAATGGAACTTCTTCGGGTCATGTACCAAAAATATGAATGAATATCATTTTGACCTCATGAATGGCGACAACGAAACTAACACCTACGCTAACACCGATAAAAGTATCTTTCCAGACTAAAGACAGTACCGAAATACGAAATATGGTCATATCTGACCAAGACCTTGTCTATATTATATAGCCCATTTATGTAGGTCATGCCATTTTCAGCTCTGCAAAGAAGTGATAAAACACACAATGGGTTGGCCTACCTTGACAGATGTTATCTATAAAAGTGTAGCCGAAATGTCGTCTAGACATGTATATCTGGCTACTTGAACCTAGGTTGAAACAATTGTCGGACTTCTTAAGATCTGGTTTGGATATGTGTTAAGTTTAAAATGTGAAAAGTAGACTAGAATGGGAGATAATGAACTAAACATATAAAGTGCTGCGGCTTTTTACTTCCTTATTGCTTTGAGATCTATTGTAACCGGAAAAAAACAAAATTCAAATAATATTTTAAAGAGTTAGCATGAAGGTAATATATAAGCAAAGGAAATAATATAATGCAAGAATCGAATAAACGTTTCGGGCAAAAAAACAAGTCGATGAATATTCAACCACAGGTATATTTTCACATATCTAAATATTGCCCTACCAAAGCTTTGCTTTTGTTTTTCTTAGAGTACAGAAGGAAAAGAAACAGCCAAAAACCTCTAACAAGCAAAATTAAAATCACAAAAGACAAATAAAAAAAAATCGCTTATCGCTAGCCAAGCATCGCTTATTAAATCGCAATATCACGGTCGTAAAATAAAACAAGTGACATACGCTTATAACAGTAAAACATACAAGTCATATCACTTTACTTCGCATGACTAATATTCTGGGTGTTACACAGAATACTAAGACACATTGATATAGAAGGATCATACGACACGCGTAAATGGACGCACACATAGACAGCTGCGGTTGAGGATGACATACAAATATCTTATTGGAGTCAAATTAAGTACACCACATGGGTACTTTCCTGAAACGAGCTCGACTGGTAATTCTAATTACTTATATATTTCTTTAAATTTAGAATCTTTCACCAAAATTTACATAAATTATATATTTATTTTAAATAACGTAGAGAACTAGTGGAATGCCATCCCAAGATAGTCTAAAATTGCCGACGTCCGTGTCATCTATGTGTACGTGGGCCCGTTTTCGTTCGTCGTATGAAATCGACCTTCTATATCTAAGAGCTTGTGTCCTGAATCTCGTTCAGAATACGAAGGAGTCCGTTCATCTTATATTTATTTTAAATAACGTAGAGAACTAGTGGAATGCCATCCCAAGATAGTCTAAAATTGCCGACGTCCGTGTCATCTATGTGTACGTGGGCCCGTTTTCGTTCGTCGTATGAAATCGACCTTCTATATCTAAGAGCTTGTGTCCTGAATCTCGTTCAGAATACGAAGGAGTCCGTTCATCTTCAAAAAGTCATGATGATGACGACCTAAGAACAGTTAGGTTGGGATTTTGAGGACGTGATGTGAGTAAAATAGTCATAATGTTTCTTGAGGGAAAAGTAGGAGCGATGACCTATAGGTAAAAAAAAAAAATGTTTTGCATCAAAGTCTTTGTAATTGCTATTTAATTGTGTGAATAATACAAATGGAGAGCACGTTTACATAAAATCACACGGTGCTCGTAAAAGTGAAAGCAAGCTTGGCGATATAGTTCATATGATCGACGCAGGAATAAGATAGCCAAGTATAGATTCCAAGGATAAAATTTTAAAAGAGAGGAGAAGAATTAGTGTCAAATAGTTGTTAATTATATCTTTAGAACCAGATTTTTCTAACTTCACCAATAGTTGTGCTGCTGGATAGTGGTTTGGACCATTAATTCTTCCTTCCTATCGTTTTCTCTCATGTCAACACGAACTATTTGAAAATGACATAGGACGCCTGACCTAGGAGACCTTTGAAATGACATAAATGAAAAAAAGTCAGGTCAGCTAAAAGGAAAGACAGTACCTACTACACAACAAAGGCTACTCAAAGGTAGATAATGTAGATAAAAGTCTGTAAACCAAATAGGTTCAAATTTCCCAAAAACTGTAAAATTTCGATGTCACTGTTACCACCTGTGTTAAATCAGTGATACCTATAAACGAGTCTAAGAAGAAACCGCTATACGATACTAAAACAAACCTATTTACGTATGTAAGCAGCTTTTATCTGCCGTTAGCATCGGATCACATTCTGTGCCTTGCAATTTTTTTATGCGTGATCTGTTTCTGGGCTAAATGTAATGTGCCCAATTACGAGTATCTGAAGTACTTTTGTTGTAGATTGTAATAAGACAGTAAATGTCAAGGATGTGTGTCTTTGTTACGATGAAATATTTCATGGACATGAATTGTTAAGATAACTGTAAGCTGATGAAGATAAAAGGAAATTACAAAATTGTGGAGGCAGAAGTAGGATCATAGATGGAATAGTATAAACAAAGCAATGGTTCTGAAGACGTTGATGAAGAGGCATTTAAAAAGTTTACTGTTATTGATTTAAATGATGATAAAGATTTTTCAACGCACACAAAATTTGACGAGGATGGATTCTAAAGTGCGTAAAATGTCCCAGAAAAAGTTCCTAATTTATACTCCATACTAATATATAAATAAAGCTGAAAGTTTATTTACTTATTTGAACACGCTAATTTCAGAAACTACTGGTCCTATTTGAAAAAATAGTTTTACATTATTTAGATAAGCCTTAAATCCAGGAAATTTTTGAGCTATATAACATCAAGCTGCGACCAATAGGAGAGGAGCGTAACAAAAATTTAAAATGTATGCTGTATATAATGTGGTTAAAATAAAATGTTCAAATAACTCCACGTGAACGAAGTCGCAGGCGGCCGCTAGTTTGAAATTAAATCACAGGACGTAAAATCGAAACCGCTAAACTAAGCTATAGTAGATATATGATTTAGTTATCCCAATTCTTCTAAACCCGTTTTCGCTTTGAATAGCTCTCTCAACTCTCTAGTGGCTACATTATCACCACCAAGCATCGTTCCACCCCATTTAGCTACCTCTACAATGTCAAGCAAAGATTAGGATATACACTTGACATACTTTATGATATAATTTAGTGTCCAGATCTGTGACACTTTCCCACTTATCTTTATACGTATTGTCTTAAATACAAAGCGGTCTTTAGGTAAGAAATAAGAAACTGTGTCAGCAAGACTAAAGGAAATACCGGTAGCAATTAGTGTCAAATAGTTGTAAAATATAGACAAACACACAAATCTTTAGAACCAGGTTTTTCTAACTAATCTATCAACTATGCTGTTGGGTAGTGGTTTGGACCAGTTCTTCCTATGCCTACTTAGAAATAACTTAGGACATAGTAACCTTTTCGCTGACACCGAAGTGGTGAAGCTTTGGGCTAACAACATTTAAAGCTTGGGACTGAGCTGCTTGCTCTGCTAAGCATTGTTATTAAGCAATATGCGTAATTATAACGTAAATTACCTATTATAAACTTTTTCACTTTTAATGCCTGAACTTGAAAAAAGACGATGATCCCTGAGTTTGTTTCGGCTATTTCTTCTCAGAGGTAGTCAGTTAGGAAATGCCGGCTTCATCTAGCTTAAAAAAATAAAACAAACCTATACATCTGACGTGTAAAAGTGATCAGTGATCCTACTTGCTTAATAAACGATTTCATTTCCTTTCATTTCATTAAATAACTGTAGTGCCAATGACACGAAAGATAAGGACGTAGTTAAGAGATAGATCCATTCTGAGCAAAGTTGGCAGTACTGGCTGATAACAATACATTATGCTGAACACTTTCAAAGGTGGTGGCTTAGTAGTATCGCACTTACATGTTGTACATCGCAGGATTGCATCCCGTCAGGCGCTTTATTTTGTGTAAATATTTCTTCACCACTGCTCTCAAAACGGTGAAGGAAAACTTCGTCAGAAAATCGGCATGTCCTAGAGGCAAAACTTAGAAGAGATGTGACATCTGCCAACAGGCACTAGGCCCGCGTGATAGACTACGGCCCACTCCTTCTCACCGAGAGGACACCTGTATCCCAGCAGCGGGAACATTATTGGCTGTTTATATGAACACTTCATCATCATCATCATCAGCCCATCATTCCCCCATCTCCGTTCCACCAGCGGACGACCCGTCGTACGGCTGGTTTCCACCCTTACGTTGTTAACACCACTACGATCCGGACGAAGCGCTTCGCCTCCTCCTTTATACCGCGTACATCGAGGGACTGGAACAATTTGCCCGCGGCGGTGTTTCCGTCGGACTACAATTTGAGTGTCTTCAAGGCTAGAGTGAATAGGCTCTTAATAAACTAGTGCGATTTACCATCAACGATTGCGTCACTGCTTACCATCAGGCAGGATTGCGGTCAAGCGCTGGTTTATAATTTGTAAAAAAAAAAAGCCTCTACTCGTCCACTGCTGGACATAGGCCTCCTCCATAGCACGCCAACAAGCTCGATCCTGAGCAGTTCTCCGCCAGCAACTACCAGCCACCTTTTTGATGTTGTCGCTCCATCTCGCCCAAGGGCGTCCTACGCTACGTTTGCCGAGACACGATCTCCAATCGAGGACTCGTGAACACTTGCATCATCCTAAAGAGAAGTTGCCACGTCAGTCAGACAGGCTAATCATCGACTAAATCAATATTTAAGTATTTGATCACATCCTGTATCTAAGAATGTGTTTTTCCAGATACTATAAAAATAATCACCGGATACAAAACCACACAAATACACACACTAGTGTAAAAATATCGTAAAAATTCATACAGTTTCCGATGAATGTAATTAATTACATTACTTCTACATAAGACGCTAGACTGTGCGACTAGGCCAAACAAGCAGTTCACGCAATCTAAAATTATAACCACCTAGGCCGAAAGCGACTTCTGCCTAAAATGGACATTACCGACTAGGATTGTAATTTTTTTAATCTTACATGGTCGTGAGAACTGACTAAGAATAGATTAAGCTGTTTCTTTAAGTCATAAATCAAAGTTGGTGGTTCATTAGTGGATTTGTTCAGCGGTAACTGTTTTGAGATGTCGGAAGTGAAGATGCTGAGATTTTGTCGCCAAATATGTAAGATTAAAAATAGAAGGGTAAAATGGAATAGCGGTTAAAAGGAGTGTTGTTATACTTGACATATTATATTGAACGGACGACAGTAGGTCAAGCTACCCGGAACTGTCAAATATATCTTCAATCTTGAGCCTTAATGTTTTCACCATAAAGTTGAAAGTCTGATAAAGAAATTCAACAGATTAAAGTAGCTCGATGTGTTGTCGCCTGTACATTTTAGGAACCATCTAATTTAATCTGTGAAGTTTTTTGAATGAATTTTGAATGATTGACAGTTCTTCTTTTCAAAATCTGTCGGGCGTTAATTTTATTTTAAGAATAAAATATGGCTATCCATAAAAAAACAGCCATAAATATTGTACCTATTAACATTATAACCAGCTGTTGGTGAGTTTGTATGTAGGACGTAATCTTCGAAACGACTTATTAGATTCCGGAAATTCTTCCACTAATGAAAAGATACAGTATTGGTGTGAAACAATTGGTAAATTTTACAATTTGGACAAAAGTAAGTAACTGCATGCATAAAATTTTGGTTTTATGGCAGGTTATATAGTTTTTGTTTTTTGGTAATAGCAATACTTGCATATTAACGCAAAATTAGCTTTTAAATAATAAGGTAATTAAAATTTACTAGTCGACGGATATTAGTTAATATAGAATGGAGTAAGACTATGCATTTATTTTAAATAAATCTTTGATTGTGATCAGTAAATATTAATTAATAAGTTACAGTCGTGGCTTTTCCTATAATGATGTCTGGTGAAGTCATACGAAGGACGGGTTTGAGCAGTTGTGTTGCGATGTGTCGCCACATGTTGCGTTCGTAGGGTTTGGTCGTGGAGGGTCTCCAGATAAATCTCCCTCTGGCGCAGCATCGTTGGTCGTATTGTTGGGTTTAACATGGCATGTCCAGCAGTGGACGTCTTTCAGCTGAAATGATGATGGAGCTCCCTTCACCGAACTTTTCATGCTGACATTTTTAAAGAATCGATTGAATGATCGGCTATTTTATGTAAAATCTAAACAAACCTCAAAGGTCTTATCTTAATACTGTAAATAAAACAAATAAAACTTTGTAAATAAAACAAATAAAACTTAGTCATTAATGACAGCAGGTGGAAGCGGTTAAGTAAGTAATTGCCAGACGTCAATTACACAGTTATCTAACTTGTAAGCATTAAGATATCTGAGCAGGCTAATAGAATAAACGGGAAAGTTAGTTTGTTTGTTATCACGGTCACTGTTTTAAGTTTAATTAAAAAAAAGTGTATTGTGTATCTTATTTAGTACATTTTTCAATTAAAAATCATCATAAATTTAAAATTACATTTTATGGAATAACAATATCTTAATTATCCATACTAATATTATAAATGCGAAAGTAACTCTGTCTGTCTGTCTGTCTGTCTGTCTGTTACGCTTTCCCGCCTAAACCTCTCAACGGATTTTGATGAAATTTGGTACAGACAATCTTTGGACCCTGAGAAAAAACATAGGCTACCTTTTATCCCGGAAAAAATTGATATTCCCGAGGGAAATCTAAAAAGCGCGATATAACCGAACACCACGCAGGTGAAGACGTGGGCGGAAAGCACACAATCTTTAGACCCTGAGAAAGGACCTAGGCTACCTTTTATCCCGGAAAAATTTGATGTTCCCGAGGGAAATCTAAAAAGCGCGAGATAACCGAAATTTACGCGGGCGAAGCCGCGGGCGGAAAGCTAGTTGTTTATAAATTTTTAGTCTACCTCAAAATTTCTTACTAACAAATTGTGAAAAAAAGAGTTCTTTTTTTTCAAGAAAAAACGGAACGCAGCAAAGTTTTCCTATGAGTTTTATTTAAAAAGTAGAATAGGTTGTTATTATTATTATATACTAGATTTCCGCCCGCGGCTTCGCCCGCGTGGAGTTCGGTTATATCGCGCTTTTTAGATTTCCCTCGGGAACATCAAATTTTTCCGGGATAAAAGGTAGCCTATGTTCTTTCTCAGGGTCTAAAGATTGTCTGTGCCTAATTTCATCAAAATCGGTTGAGAGGTTTAAGCGGGAAAGCGTAACAGACAGACAGACAGACAAACAGACAGACAGAGTTACTTTCGCATTTATAATATTAGTATGGATTATTCCTCCTTCTTCTATTTGCTAGTATGATTATGAGTAAACACACGGTTTAAAGCCTGTTAATCCTATGCGCTTACGTACAACGTGGTTGAGTAAAAATGAGGCGGCGATTGTTGCAACATGCTTGTGAGAACATTTTTTATTGAGGAAACATCTTGTATGAGCTTAGCTTTGAAGTGTCAATCTTTAGCGATGTTTACCTATTCTTTTTTATTCAAACAAAAGAGCAAAGGTAATTTGTCAAAAGTACTTTGCTGTGACTAAAATAGAATTACATACTTTTTGCACAAGTGATAAAATCAGCTAATAATTTGTCCTCAATCACGCATGTCTCTTCAGTGTTCAAGTACCTATAAAGATAGTTTTAACATCGCATCTGTATTCTCCGGAGGTTTAGGCAGAGCTGTAAGTATAGTGTATTCACATTTCGCCAGAGTTATGTTCAAGTTCGATGTAATGGGGGGATTGTTGATATAAATTGGGCATAATACCAGAACCGCGGTTGGTATTGAAAAATCGGATGAAGTATCTTGATTTCACATTTGCTTTTAAAGAAAAAATGTGGGAGTCCAACAGTAACCCCAAAAACGAACACTATATTTGGGAAAATTAATAAACTACTGACCTTTTCAAATTCTAATTAAGGAATCAATTTCCTCACATCATATTTCATTGATATCATTAAAAGGAACTGGATTGGATGAATTGGATGAATTATTTTTTCCTATTGACAGTCATGCTTGTATGAACGTTTTGAATTTATGCAAATCACATTAAGCCTTAACATTTAAAATTTCATCATTATTCATCTTAGTATAAAACATCCTTCAACTTATTTAAAAAGTTGATTTAAAACTGTTGATTTTTACGTTTCGTCTGAGATTTTTTTAAATATGACGTAGTGTCTGTAGACTATTAATATTTTTTTTAATAACCCGTTTTCTTTAAATTCAAAAGATAAAAAGTTTACTAAAGTAGTTTAATAATTCACTTCAAATCAAATCAAAATTGTTTATTTCAAATTAACCATCATTTGGTACTTTTGAATAGTCAATGTCGGTCAGTCCACGAAAAGTGAAGCTAAATTGAACGCTCCAAAGCTTAGATCTCTATGGAGAAGAACGTGCAAGAAACTCCATGGACACTCTTTTAAAATCATAATATATGGGTTACATTTCTTCGTTACATATTTATGTTGCTTCTATCAGGTGAGCACAATGTATAATTATAAAAATTAATTAACAAAAGATTACTTCATTTGTACATATTATAAACGCGAAAGAAGTCCGCCTCTGTCGTTTGTTACTATTTGACATCTTAAAGGCTGCATAAATTCATGAACTAAGGGCAGAAGTATTCTCTACTTCTGATCCATGAGATATTTTCCCACTACCACACATGCAAAGCCGTAAGCACCAACTGGTATAAGGAAAATTTCAAATAAAGAAATACAAAATCTGACTAATCACAGATCTGGTTATTGATAAGATTCTTATTAGACGTTCTCGAAATAAAACACTGCCGGATCTTGATTGGAAAAATATGAAATAAAAAAAATACGTAACAAAACTTTTTTTTTTTTATCAAATTATTAAATAAGATTGCACTTATTGAAATCAATTTTATGATTGACAGCTCAACAGCCAACTACTTACTATTGCGCTACCGTGAAAGTTAAAAGTAACCCAACGCCATATTGGGTGTTACGTTATTTATTGAAATGGTTTATCAGATAGGTGGCTTCTATGTTCTATGTTATTGGTTTGGTTTCCGCACTCAGTCCCTCAAGCGGACCATTGTGCGTACCAGATAGGTGGCTTATTTGTAATTGTAGTAAGTACGGTCAGCGATAAGCAAAGGTCGATCGAACTTAACCATAAGTTCACTACTACTATTTACTTATAAGTTCACTTATGTTCCGATAAAAAAAAGTTTATAAGAATTGGTGTTTTTTGAGTTTTATCGCTAACCTAAAATATTGAACGAGCAGTGGTGGCACAGTGATCACGATCGCAACTTACAAGTTGTAGGTCATAGATTTGAACCCAGTCAGTCAACTCTTTCGTGATGTTTTATTGAATATTAAGTACCTACTAAGTTAAACTAGTTTTGTCATCACATTTGTAACACTAATCACGCGAAAATATCGTGAACTAACGAGTCGAACAAGTTCATGATCGCCATGTTTTTTTAAATAGGGAAATGTCATTTATTTATATTAAATAAACTAGTTTCTGATATAAAAAATAGCTTCAATGTTAATTAATCATTAAAGTGTTAGTCAGTGTTAAAGTATCGTGTAAAAATACTTAGATAAGACAATGAAAAAGATTAAAAAAAAAACCTTTTTCAAATAATTTTAGTATAATCAAAATCAAAATTGTTTATTTCAAATTGATAATGATGATAATGATCCCGACTATCCGTTGGTGAACATGGAATAGTCAATGTCGGCCAGTCCAAGAAAAGTGAAGCTAAATTGCACGTTCCAAAGCGCAGATCTCTATGGAGAAGAACGTGCAAGAAACTCCATGGATAATGGCATATTAACTAGTATCCCACTTACAAAATAAATTAATTTTACATGTCCAGAAAGCAAAAATTATCAAGGTAATTGACATTCTTCTATTCTCGGTGGTAGGCAATAACATCGGCTTACGCCATGTCGGCTGAAGTTACCTAGACTTTGTCTGGTGGGTACCAGACAAAGTCTGGCCGTCAAGCGATTCGTCGTGTTATGAAGAACAGCGAGTAAAGTTCACTCATCCTCCATAGAATACCTCCCTATTCTATGGAGGATGAGTGAACTTTACTCGCTGTTCTTCTCCTCCTCCTCCGACCAGACGGGTGTTATGTCTGGTGGACACTTGCCCAACGCTTTAAGTTGGGTAGTTTTACGTATGCGAATAACTCTGCTTGCGAGATGTAGATTTCGTTTCGGTATGGCGCGTTGTTTATTTGTGGTGTTTGTAGGTACCGCTCCACATTTCACAAAATATATATTTTGTAAGTTTATTACAAAGTTTACCCTAAAAAGAACCATTTTTTGTTTAAAAAATGTCCCTTTTCATATAATAATTGCTAACGGAACGGTGGAACTTGGAATTCACAAAAAACCTTGTGTGAGGTTTGGAGGTCAATCCATTGTAATTTATTCTTAACAAAATAAATATATTGTATTCTTTATCATCATCATCATCTTAGCGTTAATCCCAGTCGCATCCGAAGCTTTTTCAACTTTTGGAGTGTGGGGTCCGCTTTACCAGTCTAACTGCTGATTTTGGCTAAACTTCGATATTTTCCGAAGGCTCTATCGAAGCTTTACAATTAGACCAATTGTTGGACTTTTGAGGGCTCCAACAACCCGTAACGACTGCCATTAGATGTTCGTATGGCAATCGGGACCAACGCGAGGCACGGCCAGACCAGTGCAAATATTCATAATTATTAATGCATACAAATATTTGCAGTGCGCGGGAATCCCCTCCGTGCGCGGCCGCCGCGTTCGTTACTTCGCTACTACACCACGGAGGCTGTCGCTATTTATTCTTTATACTTCTGTATTAACTGATTAATTACACTTGCTTCACAAGACACACCTCTTCCATTCAACACAATGCATGGTTATCATCACTGTCATTGTCACATTTGCATTTCAATACTAATTAATATTGATATAATGAGCATGGAATGAACACAAGCTAAGGAGGGGACTTTGCCCGCTTATATTTTTTATGGCAACATTTTTTTTACACAAATATTCCGTACTAGCTGCATATCGCGGTTTTTCCCGCATAAGTGTCAAGCCCGTAGGAACATCTGGACAAAAAAGGAAAATTTTGTGTGTTAGTTTTGGTTATCAGCTATCTGTGTGCCAAGTTTCCTTCAAATCTATTGAGTAATTTTGGCGTGAAAGAGTAACAAACATCCATGCATCTTTAGAGCGTAGCTTGAGGGACTGAAACAATTTGCCAGCAGCGGGAAGTGTCTTCAAGGATAGAGTAAATCCACCGCAGGCGCGGGCCTGCGTGCGGTGACCAGTGGGCAGCTCGCCGCCCGGTAAGGACCAGGCCCGAGTCGACGGCGAGTCGTGTTTCACGCGCGCCTTAAAGAGATGTCAGCACATCGTGACGGGGTCCACAAAGACCGATGTCTCATGGGTCAGGGTGCGGGTTGATTAAACAAGAAACCGTGGCCCTGGCCGTCGCACAGGCAAGTGAAGAAACACGGGTGGGTTTTAGTCAGTACAAGTCTGACACGCCCTTCCGCTGCGCCTAGAGCAGGAGAAGTCATTTGATGATTTCCCAACCCCACAAAAAAAAAAAGTGTGTGTGTCAGCTCCGATGCACGACTGGAGTTTACTCTTTAAGTACGAGAAAAAAAAAAATAAAAAAAAATATTTAAAAAAAATTAAAAAAATGTAAAAAATAAATAAATAAAAAAAAATATTAAAAAATAACACTATTATTTTAAAAATTATTTATAAAATAATGCATAAAAAATTAAAAAAATTATAAAAGCATATTTATGAAAATTTTAACCAATTTTAAGAAGTTGATAATAAAATATTTTTTTATAAACATGTTTTTTAAATTATTATAATTGTTTTTTTTTAAATATAACATTATCTTAATAACTAACAAAATATAGTTGTAAAAAGATAATTATGCCACTTTTTTAGATTAGAAAGTTGCGCATCAAAGGTGCGCACTAAAATAGTAACGCTTAAAATTCGTTACTCGTTAGTAGCTTTTACCCCTCGGATTTTTCTCATACCGGGCGCCTTATATATATATGAAACTTATTCTTAAGGAGTAAACTCCAAAAAAAAAAAAGAAGGATATAGTGAATTGGCTCTTAATATTCTAGCTCGCTTTACCATCAACGATTGCAACACTGTGTACCACCAGGCAGGATTGCGGTCAAGCATTAGATTATAATGTAAAAAAAAAAACTTTCGCATCCTAGGCTGGTGTGAAACAATCATTCCATGAGAACAAACCTACTACAAGGATAAAAGTACTGTCATACCCAACCAAGCAGAGAGACATTAACAGTAGGAATGGCTTTCATTGCGGCAGTTCAACAACATACATTGCGTTTTTCCATCTGTTGAGCAGAAAATTTTTCCGAACATATGAACAAATGGATTAGGAATAATCTTCAAAATTATTCAGAACATATTTAATAGTAGGCATGTTGCGCAATTATGTTGCAAGTCTATCTGTACGTGAAAATGTATCATACAGGAAGATAGAAGAGAGTTCGGGTATACACCGAAACCCGTTTATCAACCAAAATAGGTGAATTTTCAGAGTCAGGCATATAGAGGCCCCACTCTATTCTCATGACTCCGAATATCTACCTACTCTGTCCGCTCACCAAGTGACCTCAAGGAAGACGGTGTCACAGTGGTCACGTACTACCGGGCATAGTGAGGCCTATTTACATTCGGTTCACGGTTCTGGAATTAGTATTTTATGGGGAACCGGGACCACCCCGATGATTATGGTGATTTTAGTAAGGTAATAAGCTCACCACACCCTTCGCCCCTCCTCAGAGGGGCCTTTTGAAGGTACCCCACCGAGTTACTTTTGCGATTACAAGTATGGATAGATGGGTTAAGACATTTGACAGCCTCCGTGTCGTAGGTAGCGGTAGCGAACGCGGCCGTTGCGCAAGGAGGCGCGGGTTCGATCCCCGCACAGTGCAAATATTTGTATGCATGAATATGAGTATTTGCACTGGTCTGGTCGTGCCTCGGAAAGCACGTTGAGCCGTTGGTCCCGGTTGCCATACGAACATCTAGTGGCAGTCGTTACGGGTTGTTGAAGCCCTCAAAAGTCTAACAATTGGTCTAACTGCAATGCTTAGATATTGGCTACAGGTTGTGGAGGTCAGACGGCAGTCGCTTCACGGAAAATATCGAAGCTTAGCCAAAATCAGCAGTTAGACTGGTAAAGCGGACCCCAGACTCCAAAGCTGAAAAGCTACGGATGCGACTGGGATTAACGCTGAGATGATGATGATGATGATAGATGGGTTAAGAAACACAAACTAACCTTGGAGTAGAAACAGAAGAAGATCGCGACAAATTTGGTTTCTTCTGCTTAAACAGCTTATGATTCCTCAAATCCATTTTTCTTAATTTCCAGATTACACAAGAAAAAGAACAGAACTAGACACAATTTATAAACACGACCACTCACAAACCTCTGACACTGGCAACTAGCATATTAATTAGAACATACTATTGCAATCTAATTATCATAAAATTTCAGGTTTTAGCTTCAACGTCGTTTAGAAACGAATTGCATTGTAAATTTGTTGGCAAATCTTACTCCGGCGTGTCGGCTATTCATATGAGTAAACGAGACGGATATAATGATGTCGGAACGAAGAAAAGAGATAGTGTTGTGTCGTAACTTTGTTGTCATAAGCATATGGTTCTGATAATCAAAATATGGGTTTTAATTTTAACTAATGTTTGTTTTTGAGGATTTATAATAGACTAGCGACCGCCAGCGACTTTGTTCGCGTGGAGTTAGTTATGCTCCGCTCCTATTGGTCGCAACGTAATGTTATATAGCCTAAAGCTTTCCTGAATTAATGGACTATCCAATGCAAAAAGAATTTTCAAATCGGACCTGTTCCTGAGATTAGCTCGTTCAAACAAACAAACTCTTCATCTTTATATATTAGTAATAGATGTGGTTACAATTGGATACTGTGTCAGAAAAATCTTGGGAAACAATGAATTAAATCAATGAAGGCAAAGGAAAATTTATAAAAGAACCTTTTCAGTATGATTTTGAAAGATCCTTCAATGTCTTACTTAATTTAAGTGTTTAGTGTCACTGTTTCAACAAACATTTGCCAATGTTATTAAAACGTGTTTAATGCTCACAATTAGCAATGCAAATATTACTTCGCAAAGGTCACCGAAAAAAAACAGGGGAACCAGTTTCTTTCAGCTAAAAATAAAAGCTACAGACTATACATATAATTAAACAATGACAAATCATTATAGGGTGGCATCGACATTAACGCCCAAATGGAATCATGCACCCCATTTTTTTGGGTGGTAAATCGTCTAATGATTTCTCCCTCTAAATCACACCTTCTTTCCTGTTACCTGTAACAGGAGCCACATAATTAGTTTAGAACAACCCTCACCCTGACAGGCATCGGCGCTTGCCGGGGAACCCGTCACTTGGGGCTGACATCTCTTTGAGGAGCGCGTGGTCATACTACAATGCCGGACTAAAACCTGGACCTTGTCATTACAGGTCGGCGAGCCCCGTAGCGTACATCTATTTCGTTGCTTATCAGTAGACTAAAAAAAACGGCTTGTTTATATAAAAGTGCAACCCTAAGTGTGTGATTTACACGGTCAATATGAGCAAATTTTCCTCAACTTAGTGTAATTCCATCGAGGGACTGGAATAGTTTGCCAGCGGCGGTGTTTCCGTCGGACTACAATTTGAGTGTCTTCAAGGCTAGAGTGAATAGGCTCTTAATAAACTAGTGCGCTTTACCATCAACGATTGCGTCACTGCTTACCATCAGGCAGGATTGCGGTCAAGCGCTAGTTTATAATATATATATAAAAAAAAAGATAATTCAGCATCATATTCCGTTTCTGTGGTAACAAGTTGTGCGATACCCTGCCTATCTTCTATTTATCATAATAATCTAATAAACAATGCACTGTTGTGAAGAGTTTCTTTGTCTGGCCGCGCTAAGGGAAGACAAGCTGCTGTAGCTGCCAGTCTGATTAAAAAAAAAACATATTTTTGCAAGGATAAGTCAATCCTTGGAAAAGTTGCTGTTGGCTTAAACCTACCCTAAAAAGTCGAGGAAAAAGAAAAAAGAGCCAGAAATAATACAATCTAATAAACAATGCACTGTTGTGAAGAGTTTCTTTGTCTAACCGCGCTAAGGGAAGACAAGCTGCTGTAGCTGCCAGTCTGATTAAAAAAAAAACATATTTTTGCAAGGATAAGTCAATCCTTGGAAAAGTTGCTGTTGGCTTAAACCTAGCCTAAAAAGTCGAGGAAAAAGAAAAGAGCCAGAAATAATCCTGATCTAAGCCAAGTACGAGCGTGAACGGGCAAAATTACACCTAAGTAGCCAGATCAGTTTTCAAAGGGACCGCGCCGTCGTACCCGCTGTGCATAAGTTCACTTTTGGTATGAAATGTAACAAGTTAAGCAGTGGTATAACCTAATTGAATAGTAGGAAGTGCGCGTGAGTTGATCTGAGGATCTTAGGCCGTGACATTAGTGCAGCGGGATTAATCAAATTAATTATTTACTACCGTTCAAATTAATCGCATGCCACCAATTAGAAGGTCTTGCCAATAATAATGATAAGTAAATTGCTTAGTAATTTTGGTTTCTAGATAGGATTTTAAACGACGATACGGTTAACGTAGTGGTTAAGCCATTGACTTCCGCACGGAATAAATATTTTTATGAGCTATAAGTAGTTGTTCCGGGTCTGACTGTGTATGTGAGTGTATATGTTTGTAAAGGCACCCACGATACAGGAGTAATTTCTAGTGTGGAGTGGTTTTTTTTAAAGAAAATAATGTATGCACACGGCTGTCTTAAAAGGTGTCTAAAAAGCTAAAATATATTTAGATTGGGAGATCCTTGATTGACATGACTTTATAAAGAAATGCTTGGCCAGATGGTAAGCAGTGATGTATTTTTTTTGTTTGTTTATTAAGAGCATCTCCAACAAAAAAAAAAAAACTGAGTCAATAGGAAGGAAGGCGGCAATGAGCGGGGTGATGCAATGTTGAACTCAACAACACGACCAACGATACAGTGCCAGAGGAAGATTGATCTGGAGACCTTCCACGACCAAACCCGGACACAACAACTTTTGGCGCATCGTAGCCGGCACACATTGCAACACAACTGCTCAGACCCGTCTTCAAAATAATCAAATCGCTATCTCTCCCGCTAATTCCTCTATAACTTCATCCTTACTTAACAAATACAATTTCACTGGCGATTCACGTCACTGATAAGCGTCGGCAAGCTCTTTACAGTGCTTCGTGTGACGCGTAGTTTAATGTAACCATGCGGTTAGAATATCCTACAACTAGGTACAGTTACTGTCGCAAATACTAACGTTATCGCAAAAATAACTGTTGCTACGTACGAAATATGATCCAGTGAGATTTTTGCTATGTTTTTCCTTGAAGGGTATTCGGAATTTTAAGTAGTCATGGTTTAGTCTTCGTAGAAAATAATAATTGTACAACAATTGTAATATGCTGTGCATAATGTTTTACCGGGTGGTAGCGGGCCCCCATGTGGTGCCTGGATTAGAATAGTACCAACCCATATCCTCCCGTGGGTGTCGTAAGAGGCGAGTAAGGGAACTCTCTACAGGGAAGCCAGCAGCGGTGCTTCTCCTGTGGAATATAAAATTACTGCTGTATTGTATGCGTTTTATCATTAACCACAGACAACACTGTCACTGTCAGACACAGAGCACTGTCTCGAGCGTACCACGTCGGTGATTCTTACGAGAGCCACAGGCGAGAGTAGACGTGTCGGTAGTCTGTCCGTTAAGTGCATGTGCGAGCCTGTGATATTCAACGATTGTAAGGATTTGACAACTGCGATCCCCATCCCGCCTGCCAAATGTGGGGATTATGGCAAACCCCCCAATGCAAGAAAGCCTTGGCGTTTGTACAGCAGTGGACCACTAAGAAGTGAAGAAGAAGATGCATAATGTTAATGTTAAGTTATATTTATAGTTTTTTTTTTTAAGTTTTCATTTTAATTTACCTATGTATATTAACATGAAAACTAGTACTCTCTGACAATACTATTATTGTGCTTGGTGCCTGAAATAAATAGACAAAGACAAATAAATAATGTTAGTATAGCGGTGCCTACAACGCAACATGTGAATAACACGTCATACTGACGGCACACGAATCCTGTATCTTGCAAGCAGAGTTTTACAACTTGACAACTTCAACCGCTGCGCAAAGTAGCCCTCAAGATAATCCCAGTCTGGTCGGAGGATGCTCCCTTTTCTGTGGAGGATGAGTGAGCTTTACAAGCTACTTCTCATACCTCCAAACTAGGCTAGTCAACTTGGATCCAAGATAACTTTTGCTGAATTTCATCACTCTATAATTTTCCTATCCTTGTTCTACGTTAATCCAGGTTGGCATTACATGATTTTTTAATCTTTTATCCTCTGTCAACTATCAGTGTATTATTTATTCACCATCTCCTCTTTCACTTCATTTCTTACATAAATAGACATTTATATTTTTGCTTTGGATCTATATTTTTTATTTAGTTTTACAAGCTTTTTAATTTAAAATTTAATACATTCTTTTTTCTAAATTGCACTATTAACTATTTTTTTTTTGTTTTACAGCTATATAAACACAGTTTCACGGCTGAAAAGACTGTTTTTTTTTATCGAAAAGAGAAATTAAATGGAAATCTAATAAATAGCAATTTCGGCTTTGTAATTTACGTTGAGATACTACATTTCAATTAACAATTGCATAACTTTAATAGTTCGACCTCAGTTCACTAAATTTCAGAATAAAACAAATCAACAGTATTTATTACAGTTCAGTACGCAAGTAGATTGAGTTTTCTTTTTTTTTTTAACTAAGAATTACTTTGGACAATTTTGATGTAATGTAAAAAGGTTTTATTTATGTAATGAATATAAACTAGGGGAAATGTTTACATACTCTGTGCCCGACTATATTAGGTCATTTTAGCGCATTCACCCCCTTATTTATAAACGTTGCTTAAAGTTAACTAGTGATTAGCGATTCATTAACCATACATTTTTGACCTTTTAACGTCACTTAACTTTAATCATCGTTTATGAATAAATACCACAGTGAAGGGGTTTATTAATAAGCGACGATAAAAGTTAGGTGATATTTAAACTTTCACACAACTACAAACATAACATAGTGGTAATTAAATCAAAAATAAAATAATATAACATCGCGCTTTCTTCCTATGGACGTAGGCAGAAACAACAGACCACAACTTGCAACAATCTTTACATACTCCTTAGGTACAGACGAGAGCTCATCAAGCTACTACAGTCTGTCAGATTTCTTTATTAGATTTTCCACTTTATCTTTAAAGTATTAAGACACAAGGTTGATTGGGAATATTTTACAGTTTCGGATCTTGACCTGCTGTCGTCCGTACTTTGTTATGCTTTAGACTAATTAAAATGATGAAATAAATATGTACCAAAGATATTCCAATCAGAGTTAATTAGTGGAGCCCGTTATAAAATCTGTGGTTTTACTAGTCTAGAATAAATACTAAAGCGTGTTTGCATTTAAGATGCAGCTCGAAATATCAACCAGTTGCTAAATATGTACAAACCACCTCCTTGACATCAGTTGTCAAGGGCATCTCAACTATAATTGAGATGAGTAAAGATGTTAAGTTTTTTCTCTAATGTTTATTCTTTTTATTACCAGTTAGGAAAAAAAAAACAAAAACAAAATGCAACCGTTATGTTCATATAAGTATTTTAAAGCATTGAGAACGTAATGTCATTACTAGAGTTCTAATTGTTAGCTCTTTTTCCCCGCAGCTGAGACTGCACTCAAACTGACAAAAAGTAGATATTGATTATGTTTTCTTTTTTATTGAGTTTATTTTTTGAGCTGAAATATGTTATGTTCAAATTAAAAAAAAAACCCTAGCTTAAAAAGATGTTCACTTTTTCAATTTTGCGATCAGTATGAATATTTTCCGAGAAAATCACGCAATTTGTTTTCCCATGTAGTCCTAATTCAGGCTATTTTTTATAGTAAAATCGGTCCAGCAACCCTCACAGATCACCATTTCATTTTTACTCGGCGACCCGTGCCAAGTATTCGCAAGATTCTCTATCGTAAATTTTGGAAAAAAAACCACTAAAATTTGAGTAATTTTTTGTATTTTTCAGGTGTGTGTGGTCCATAAAAGCTTTTAAATGATGCCTCCTTTACATATATTGATAAAGTATTAAGGATGTTATGACGTACCGACAAAAATGCCATTGAGAGATAATATATAATTATGATTTTATATAGATTTGAAGTAAAGTATTATTATTATTTCTATTAATCTATGTACGTGCCTCGAGTATTACTAGACCAGATGTATAACAAATTTTAGAATAATGAAAAAATCAGGTTTTTTCAAAGAATTCACGCCTTATTAAAAATAAATAAATACTAAAACCAATACCTACTAATAAGTTAGTATTGGTTTTAGTATTTTCCATTATAGCCTGTTCACATATTATTCTAATATTTATTTTATATTTTTTCTTTAGAATTCGTCACCTCACAGTAAGATTTTTATGTAATACCGTGGATCGATATTTCTCTATACTCCAATTAGCAAGCTGAAGTGGCAAAGGGGCTGGTCACATATGCCGCAGGACCGACAACTGTTGGGATAAACGAGTCCTCGAGTGGAGACCGCGTCTCGGCAAACATAGCGTAGGACGCCCTTAGGCGAGATAGAGCGACAACATCAAAAAGGTGGCTGGTAGTGGCTGGCGGTCAACTGCTCAGGATCGAGCTTGTTGCCGTGCCATGGAAGAGGCCTTTGTCCAGCAGTGGCCGAGTAGAGGCTAATGATGATGATACTCCATTTGCCAACTATACACCTATACCCATATACCATAACCGGGCTTTGCGATTTTCAACATAATATTATATATCGATACTATTTGGTACATACAAATAAAGCTTGGCAGTAACCGGCCGCGTGACGATTCGGTACCGCACCGTTATCACGCGCGTGTTGAGCATACGTAATAGGACCATTGATTGGTGACTATTACATGTAACTGTACTTCGTATAACATAGATACTCGGCTTTTGTGAATTGGAATTCGATATACATACATTTGTGCGACAAAAGGATAATGTGAAGAGTGGAACAATGACTTCGATAAGAGAAACATAGACTATACTATTTATACCGCGTACATCGAGGGACTGGAGCAATTTGCCTGCGGGGGTGTTTCCATCGGACTACAATTTGAGTGTCTTGGAGGCCAAAGTGAATAGGCTCTTAATAAACGAAAGCGCTTTACCATCAACGATTGCATCACTGCTTACCATCAGGCGAGTTTGCGGTCAAGCAGTACTACATAATTTATAAATAAAAATACTATTCTAAAATCGTCAACATGTACAACTAAAAAAGAGTCTTGATCAACCAGAATAGGCTTTGATTAACGTTGATAAAATGACAGGCTTGTAATATTTAAGACAATAAGCAGGTTTGTAAAACCGTTGCCAAAAAAACCACAGAAAACCCCAGGTTTTAGTGCAAAAAGGACTTTCCTAAAAGCTTGCACAGACGAGGGGTTTTTGTCAACTCCGTCGTCTGCGCAGGTCCTAAAAGTACAACTTCGCTTTCCTAGCTTACAAGCTACTATAATTACCTACCATGTTCTAAATTTGAAAATAGCTTTCAATTACCTTCCAATATGTAGGTAAGTATTTTTTTTACAAAATTTCAGAATTTATTTACAATGACCTTGATTGACGTACTTTCTTCTTACAAAGTGAACGAGTGTAAATCACGTGTACTTAATTACTTGTGCAGTATTATCTCAACCGATGACAATACTGTGAGGTATTTATAATGGGAACCATGGCAAAGAATGTCACCGATGTATGAGCTCATATCTCGCATAGCGTTACAATGATGTATTGAGAAAATAGCCATAATACGTAGAACACTTATTAATAAATACGTGATTTATATACCTACAATACCTATGTAAAGAAAACCCTGTCCGCTCCGTGAAGGTATTGTTAGGTATCGATAACTGATTCTACTAATGGATACAAAGCCGGGCTAAAATTAAAAAAAAAACCCTAAAAAAATAAATATTATTTAGCAAAAAGAGGTAACTTAATACATGTGCGGTAGGCAACCCTTCCGCGGGCCACGGGGGCAGGGCACGCGGCACGTGGTCACATCAAAATGGTGTTGTCACTTTTTAAAAATTACCAAATTTCGGGGAAGTTGGAATTAATTCGCGGGAAAAAAAGATTATTTCAAAATTCATTAGTATTGTTACTATGATGATTACGTAAAATTTTATATTACATTTGGTCATATTGTGTTTACCTAACCTTTATTATCCTAATGGATCGGATAGGGTTTTCTTTACATATTGTATAGACGTTTGTGGAAGATTTTACTGCTTTAAGTAAAATTTGTAAAAGAAGATTCAAACTCGACAGCACGGTTGGCGCAGTAGTTAAGCGATTGACTGCTGCTTTGCATGTGAAATATTTGTATGCCCTATTAGTTGTACGAGGCCTCACTACTACTAATAGGGCATACAAATATTTATTACCAACAAGGTGGACCGATGACCTAGGACTGCTATTTTATAAATTTGTCATTCCAACACAATTCCATTGTCATTGTGCCTTAAAAGTTCATAATCTGCTAAATTCATAATCATCGATCAATTATCTCAGTCGTCTTGTAATGGAATGATGATAGAATGATATTGTGTATTGCCATTATTATAAAACCCGTTAGTGTAAATGGTTTTCTAAAACTACTGCTCAATTTGAATATTCATTAAAGTTTTTATTTTATTAGTTGGCTACACCATAAAATATTAAATACATTCATCATAATACAGTACTTATGTGTAACAATCTCTTATAGGTAAGCACAGCAATATAATATGGAGTGGAGTGTCATTGATTGACCACTGGACAGTCATAATGACGCCATTTTGTTGGTAGATTACGAAACTTCTCAAAATCGATCATTATGAGATCACTGATCAACCATTATGACACTATTGTAATAGCAGACGAGGGCCCCTGGTGATGATCACGTGAAACTGATGGATGCGGGCAGCACAATACCGGTCATTGTGGAAAGCTTTGGAAGAGGTCTTTGTGCAGCAGTGGACCTCTATAGGTTGAGAAGAAGAAGACGAGGATTAGTAGTTTTTCCGGCTCTGGCTGTTTATGTGACTTTCAATGTTTGTTATTGTACCCATGATAAAGGAGTAATTCCACTGTGACACAGGAAATTCTAAAATACAATTAACTGGCTGAATCTAGGGAGATATTATATCATGTACAGGATAAAAAACACTGATATTGGCATAACGAACGATAAACTCTAAGATTGCATTGACAGGTGTCACAGTGGTAACTGAATGAAGTGTCATTGTATTTATGTATATAAAAAAATAGGTTTTTTTTATCGACACATCTAAAAAATAAAGAAATAAGCTAGAAGAATATCTACAAATTCAATAAATAAAAAAAAAAGTTTGGGGGAAGCATGCGTTACATCCACACAAAACGGCTATCTATTATAACTATGTATATAGGACGATGGGAATTGGTGGGAATCTTATTTGGGACCTCTCCCCCCTTAAATCATTTTACGTAATAAATGAACATCCCTTATTAAAAATAGCAAAATGAGGTCTTCAATATTATGTTCAGATTCAAGTCACTTACTCACTATATGTGTATAGATATCTCTAGCACCTACAAGCCTACAGCATATACCTAATGAAGTTGTATCACTGACCTTTAAATAGTACCTACATAGCCGCTACTAGTTTTTATCACCAATGAATTAACTCCTACTTTTTCGCCTACAGATTTTTAACTTGCCATTTTGGATCGCGTGGAGAGATCAGTTCGAAAAAAAAAGATATTTTTCTTTTAGTGAAACGACATCTTGTATCTGTCGAGTTGTCTAGATAAATTATTGTATCAACTGTGATACACGCATGTGATTAATCTTGGTGAGAATCTTCTGCAGCTAATAAGTCTGGTAGTCCTTTGTCAAGGCATTTTTTTCTTTTACAAAACGTGTAACAAGTTTTTTGGTATGAAAAATAGAACACAGCTTTTAAGTACTTGAATAATTAGCGTCTTCGACAGGTGACTATCTTTAACTATGTACATAGAGCTAAGAGGTCAATAATCGAATCCAACTCGGCTGGGCTGCTTGTGGGAAGCTACGTAAAATCTTCTCATCCGAAATACCGCAGTGTCTCAAGACAAAAGTCTTCGACCAGTGTGTGTTGCCAGTGATGACTTATGGAATTGAGACGTGGTCGCTAACAACGTTAGCCAGCTAACGTTAGCCAGTTAGTTAGTTAGGTAGCTAGACGGCTCAAAGTCACTCAAAGGGCAATGGAGAGGGCTATACTTGGGGTTTCACTGCGCGATCGAATCAGGAATGAGGAGATCCGCAGAAGAACGAGAGTAACAGACATAGCTCGAAGAATTGCAACACTTAAAGTGGCTGGACACATTGCCCGTAGGACCGATGCCCGATGGGGCCGACGGGTTCTCGAGTGGCGACCACGCACCGGAAGACGTAGCTTGGGTAGGCCCCCGACAAGGTGGACCGACGACCTGGTGAAGGTCGCGGGAAACCGCTGGATGCGGGAGGCGCAGGACCGGTCGTCGTGGAGAACCTTGCGGGAGGTCTATGTCCAGCAATGGACGTCTTTCGGCTGAAATGATGATGATGATGATGAGTACCAACATCGCTCTTTCACAATCCGAAGGACTTTTTAAATCCGTTGCTTCATATGTTCTGAAAAATTCGCATTGGATACACTAAAAGTACTAAACCTAATTCGTTGGAAAAACCTTCTAGACGTCAATATCCTGTTAGGTATCGCCTCATTTTTTTATATATAACACAAATTTCTCCTGTTTGGCATGCAGGAAGCATATTGACACGTGTGTTTGTGTGTGTGCGTATGCTCGTCACGTCATCAATCGTCACGATACACACACACACAACACATAGAGTTAGATAAGATTCCATTTTGTAACGTCACTCAACCATTAGGTTTTATTTTTCTTCTATATTTGTGATTAAAGCCATAGACATATATATTTTTTTTAGAACAGGTCGACGATTTTTAGAAATAATTTGGACTATGATAACTCAATTTAAAATTCTAATACTAATTGTTACAAATGCATCATAGTTTTTTTATATTAATACGATAGTCTACTTTTCTATATCAAATTTTCAATCAAAACCACACCCATATCATCAACATTCATCAGTTCTCATATGCATAAGTATTCTATCGTTGTTATTGTCAATTGAATTTTCGATTCCCCTCGTAAAACTACAATTGCACTCTTCTACGCGACTGTACTTCAAAGTACTGTCAAACACACAAGCCGTTCCCCGAACTATCAGGACATATGACTAATATATTCCAAGTGCATCGATGCATCGATATCGGAGGGCTCTTCCCTTTGACGGCCGTTTTTGTGACACCACGGGTACTTCCTTAGTAGCTAGTGTTACCATTATTCTGAGAAAAGGTTATATGTACCTGAAACAAATAAAGGGAGTTCATTAGTATTTTGTTGACGAACTTGCAGTGATTGACGGCTATCATAGACCACGCTATGTTTATAAATGTATTATAACCTAGTATGTCATCGATCTATTTATACAAAGTAGGTAAGTTGATTAAATAACAGTGGTTCTGAAGAAAACCAGCGGAATCATTAATGCAATTGTGTCTCCTAAGATACAGGTATTCCCTAGTTTAGGAGGCAAAATTTATTGTTTTGTTGCATAGAAAATTACCTTTATTTTATTATCTCTTCTTGTATCTATTGTTAGTTTTATTTTTTAAGGCATGTACCTGCAATTTTTATCTATGTATATTTTTGCTCAATAAAGTAATAATTATTATTATTAATTACGACAAATAGAATAGAAAACATATACAACATAACATCGGCTGCCGGCAGGAGTTATCACCCACCAGACAAAGTCTTGCCGCCAAGCGATTCGTCGTATTCTGGCATGATGTCTGGTGAAGCCGTACGGAGGACGGGTCTGAGCAGTTATGTTGTTGCAATGTGCACAGGATACGATGCGCTAAAACGTTGTTGTGTCGAGAGTTTGGTCGTGGAGGGTCTCCAGATCAATCTCCCTTTGGGTTTAACATTGTTTCATCGGCCTCAACTGTCGTCTTCCTTCCTATTCACTCAGTTTCTTTGAGTGAATAGGCTCTTAATAAACTAGCACGCTTTACCAATAATGATTGCGTCACTGCTTACCATCAGGTGGAATTACGGTCAGTCACTATTTTATAATTAAAAAAAAATCCTAAAACTGAAAAGTCGTATGTTAACATAAACCATCAAAATGTCGTACCTACAAACACATCGATCGTTATACAATACTAATGAAAACAGAACGCAGCTGATAGCCGTAAAGCCCCCATATATTATTATGCAACGAAGCATCATAACGAAATTATGTTCATGAATCGATCAGAAGATACTTTCACCGAAACACAGGCACGTATTTGGTGTGGGACTTATGACAACCGATTATAAAAATGCTTATGTAATTCTGACCATGGCTTTTAGCACCGCAATCACTAGCCTAAGTCCATGAAAACCTGGTGTATTTTACGGTTTTGCTGTTTCAGATACTAATCCTAATGATAAGCTTATATATCAATAAATAGTTAGGTTGTATAAATGCTTTTAGCAGATTTATATCTGCAGTGTGATTCTATAGCTATGTCAAACAAAATATAAATAAATAAACAACCGGATAGTTTCAGATGATACCTGATTGCTGTTTTCGGATTTACGATAAGCTATGTATCTCAAATTGGCCGATTTATAGACGAAACGGCAATTTTTTTGGCGTCAAAACTTAGTGAACGTGGTATGACCTGTCATTCCAATTGATGCTTGCGATTGCTACTATTGAGTACTCACTCTAACCATACTTCACACCACACACTCACTAACTTTCAAGGTCAAATTTCTATAGACTCATTTCATCATCATCATCATCATCTCAGCGTTAATCCCAGTCGCATCCGCAGCTTTTTCAGCTTTGGAGTCTGGGGTCCACTTTACTAGTCTAACTGTTGATTATGGCTAAACTTCGAAATTTTTCGTGAAGCGACTGCCGTTTGACCTCCACAACCCGAAGGCGATAACGAAGCATTGCAGTTAGACCAATTGTTGGACTTTTGAAGGCTCCACCACGAGGCACGACCAGACCAGTGCAAATATTCATATTCATGCATACAAATATTTACACTACGCGGGGATCGTACCTGCGCCTCCTAGCGCAACGCTACACCACGGAGGCTATCTTTTCTACCGAATCAATCGCCTGGTCAAATGAAGTCAAAGATAACAAGATGTCTCATAAAAACATTAACATTCCCCAAATCCTTATCTGTAACGGCTACAAAAATTGACGCTTCGTCTATAAACCGGCCAATTTGAGATAAATAGCTTATCGTAAACCCGAAAACAGTAATCAGGTATCATCTCAAACTATCCGCTTGTTATTTTTTTCCCTTATAATGGTGTCCATCACACGTCACGCCTGGCTATCGAATGATTTATTAAGGAACCTTATCAATCAATTATACACTTTGTATCTGTCAGAATAAGGTTCCAATTCAACTGTTACAATCCGATTAGATGTTTTCGTATAGCAGTTCGATAAGTTTGATGTGTGAGATCAATCGGGCCGTGAAAGCTGGTTCTATTTCGTTTGGCTTATTTAAAATTACTGTATGATTATGTTAATGCTTTTCTCACATCCTAATCTTGAAACAGCCACTGCTGTTGCTTGGAAAAACTCGTTATTATCAAGAACACAGTCGTGATGTTATTTTATGTATTACTAGCTTTCCGCCCGCGGCTTCGTCTGCGTGGAGTTTGGTTATATCGCGCTTTTCAGATTTCCCTAGGGAACATCTAATTTTTCCGGGATAAAAGCCTATGTTCTTTCTCAGGGTGTAAAGATTGTCTGTGCCAAATTTCATCAAAATCGGTTGAGAGGTTTAAGCGGGAAAGCGTATCAAACAGACAGTCAGACAGACAGACAGACAGACAGACAGACAGACAGACAGACAGATAGACAGATAGACAGACAGACAGAGAGAGTTACTTTCGCATTTATAATATTATTATGGATAAATAAGCATACCAATATCATCTTTCACTACATAATTTCAATGTCCATTTTTTACTATTCTCTAAGCTTCATCATAGTACCCATTCATCATAACTACTAAAAAGCACTTTCTTTCATAACAAGCTGTGTCATCAATTCCAACAATAGCAGAATCGTTCCGAATCATTTCCACCGCAGTCACGTCGATCATGACCCGAGTTTGGTTCCGGCGTTCACTTCCTCTATATTAATTGACATTATTTAACATATCATTGATTATTGGCTCACCAATTATTAGATGAAATGTCATACGGAAACGTATTATTACGTCACTATATCATATGGTTCTATGCTTAGAGTTTTGTAATCTGATAGCTAAAAATTCATCCATATTTAAAAGCTGAATAATTGATTACTCGTTACATTGAATTAGTTACATTTGATTAGACATCAAGGCCTGATCTAAAATAAAATACGTTCTCGTCCAAGATTGTCTGGAGGTTTTCAAAGTACTACATTAAGTTGACTTGCAATAAGACATGCTTTTCTCATCGAAATATGGAGATGATCATTTCTAGTTCTATTATCATCATCATCAACCTTTTTGTCTCACTGCTGGGCACAGGTCTCCTCTAATACAAAGGAAGATAGAGCGTAAGAGAAGTATTAAGCGACCCACGCTTGCTCAATGCGGGTTGGCGATTTCAGACTTAAAGTCCAGGTTTCCTCAAGATGTTTTCTTTTACCTATAATCAGTCATTGGTTTCCAAGATATACTATAGATAACATAATTCTATTAAATACTTTCAAAAAATTCCTTTGCCTTTCATGCTGGGTTCTAACTGTATTGTTAGGATTTAATATTATTAATATAACATCAGCGCATGTCACTGACGCAACTCTCCAGACAGACGACGAGACAAAGTAATCCCTCACTGACAAATCGGCCGCCATCTTAAAGCCGATTAATAAATCATTTTGAATGGTTTTTGGTATGAAAAAACAAAAATAGAAAACCCATTTCGTTTAAACAAATATGCTTTTTGATAGCGTTTCTTTTGGATAGTGAAATAATAGACGCTGGTTTCTTTTTAACAATGAAAGATGTCTAGTTGTGGCTTTAACTGGAAAATTGACAGTGCATTTTATCCTCTTTTGGCTCATCAAACAGAATAGCTATGTCACTTTCTTTTCCTATTTATTTTTTCATCATTCAATCTTACCCGTCATGTCAGTCACGCTAAGTCCACTGCTGGCCATAGGCTTCCCCTAAGGGTTTCCAAAAAGATCTTACCAATTCTCGGTTCGTGGTGGCCTAGCTGTTCGTGGTGCCCTAGTGATCAAAACACCAGCCTCTCAAGTATGAGTGTGCGGGTCTATTCCAGGTCAGGCAAGTACCAATGCAATTTTTCTAAATTATATGTACTTTCTAAGTATCTTTTGGACACCAATGAAATGAATGGACAGTCTGAAATCTCCAACCCGCATTGAGCAAGCGTGGTGATTATGCTCAATCCTTCGCACTATGAGAGGAGACCTGTGCCCAACAGTGGGACGATAAAACGTTGATGATGAATCTTACTCAAATCGGCAGCATTGTTATTTTATTATCATCACTTGGACTTTCAGCGTCGTGAATTTTCGGAGCTCATCGTAAGCGATAAGCCAATAGCGAGTCTAATTCAGAACTATAATGTCATAAGTCAAGTCAATATTATGTCATAAATGATTCACAGACACAATTAGCTACAGTCACAGGTTGCGTAAGGATGCACCTTTCACCTGTACATGCAGTTCTTCGTGACTGTACCCACTGTTATTATACTTAGGTACAGGTTTGATGTTAGATAGGAATTTGTCGAATGAAACTTATTGAAATATTTAATATTTTTGAATATACATATAATTAAGCAAATATAATTAATCTGTCCATTCTTTGGTTGCCTGGAAGAGATCGTATTAGCGATAAGGCCGCCCATTGTATGTTTTGTTGTGTTGAATGTATTTTGTTCGATGTTTGATTGGTGTACAATAAAGAATTCATAAATAAATAAGCTTTTATTTTTTAAATTGCAAATATAACTAGACTAACTTTAAATATATTTTTTTAAGATTTCTATCGGTAGCAGAATTCAGAACACTGTACAACATATTGATTAATATACTTTCACATACATAATTATATTGGACTCTAACCTCAAGAAAATGCGTGTGTATCTAAAGAAAAAACTCTTAAATAACTACACAGAAAGGTCAAACGCTATAGTTTTGTGCATCCCAAAATGTTCACAGTAAGTGAATCACAATGGCTTTCTTCAAAAGGATGAAAGTGTCGACACAATTGGACACGAGCGTGTCGTGGCGACACAGTGCACAGTGGGAACTTCATACCGTTTGAAAAAAGAATCAGTCGTGACCAAGTGTCACATTTTGTGTCATTTTTTGCCGGTCACCAGGTCGAGATTCGTCTCAATGTGCAGTAGCATAATTTCTATTCAATTGTCCTAATAATTTAAAGAAAAAAATATTTCGAAAGTACAACCTTCAAATATATTTAATACTAGCTTTCCGCCCACGGCTTCGCCCGCGTGGAATTCGATTATATCGCACTTAGATTTCCCTCGGGAATATCAGATTTTTCCGGGATAAAAAGTACCCTATTATTTAATTTTAATCCGGACTTCTAACTTTACGTCTGCAAAATTTCAAAGCAATTGGTGGTTACGAGGTGAAAGCGGTACAAACAAACAAACAAACTCACTTTCCCATTTATAATATCAGACAGGATTTTCCAATTCTTGATAATTCAATAAATTTTCTAGTGTAGTTTGATGCATCGCACTTTTATACGCATATTAAACAAGTCATAAAATTATTTAAGTATGTACCGACATTTGATTTCGCAATCAAATAATAATTAACGCTTATATATTTTTAAACTTTCTTGTTTTACTGGCTTGGAACTTTATATACAGTTTGTACTCTATATCTTCGTGATTAAGGTTTGAAATTATTTGTACATGATTGCTACGGTCTATGCACTCATACAACACGACATTTGTATTTGGATGCGAATTTCTCGACTTTTCTCTTACTTTCCAAGTTGAATAACCGTGGTTAGCACATCTCACATAACTATTCTTAAGTCTTCATGAATATTTATGTAAATTTTTTTTTATACGAATATTATGTCACGATTATGTGTGTTTCCATTTGTATACGAACTCATTTATGTGGTTTAATTTGCAACTTAATATGCAAATTTATTCTTGTATAGATTTATGGTTAAATAGGTTATTTTTGCTTGTAATGGTCCTGTTTTTACAGCTGGAGGCTGTATCCTTTTGTTTATTAATTTTAAACTGATTCATCATCATCATCATCAACCTTTTTACAGTCCCACTGCTGGGCACAGGTCTCCTCTCATACAGAGAAGGATTGAGCGTAATCATCACGCTTGCTCAATGCGGGTTGGCGATTTCAGACTTATAAAGTCCAAGTTTCCTCAAGATGTTTTCCTTCACCTTCAGTCATTGGTGTCCAAGATATACTTAGAAAGTACATATAACTGTAGAAAAGTTACATTGGTACTTGCCTGACCTGGAATCGAATCCGCACACTCATACTTGAGAGGCTGGTGTTTTAACCACTGGGCCACCACGACTTAAACTGTTAAACTGATTAAATTGTTTAAATTGAACAGTGATTTTTATGAGTTTATTTTAGTTTTGAAAATCCTAAAATTAAACCTAATTATGAAATATTAACCCTTCTTACGCTACGACTCAGTCACATTTTTAAAAGAAATGCAAATATATTTACAAAAGTACAATTTAAAGTGGCAACTCACAGAGGAAAAGTCGAATTATTTTTATTGCTTCGCTTTTTGACACAATTTTTTACATTGGCAACATTTCGCAGACAAGATGTATCAATTACAATACAAACTAAACCACAGTGTACCAATTTGTAGTCTGAACTCATCAGATGCACTATGTCAAGGCGACTATCATACGTTACGGTAACCGCAGTCTAACCTTTGAATCTAGACCACTAGAATATACTAACATACTACAATCACTTTTATGTATCCATGCAACCAGATCTAAAGTGCGCTCTGGAATTGTTTTGTCTTTTATTCAGTTTTAAACAAATGAATGTGAAGAGCTAAGAATTACTCTTATCGGATTTCAATTGTTTTATTTCGTGGAATGCTTCTTTTATTTATTTAAAATTAAGGAATCATTTCTCATACACTGGCAACATTTCTGGTTATATATGACAATTTGTATTTGGAATGACACTTTTCTACGGAATTTTGTAGCACAGCCTTTTATGAGCCTTGAAAGCGTATAATTTTGTGTTTGATTCATTGTTTTATTTGAATTCAAATATTATCTAGAAAGAATATTTAAAGCAAGACACATTTTCGAAAATTACAAACATTTATATTGACATAATATTTCTTTTAAGCATGGAACGGAAGTATTTCATTTTTATAAAAGTTACCGGAAATACATGGTTACGAAAGAAACACATTGACATTTAAAACGTAATAATATTTTATGAATCTCAGTTTTATTATGACTTTAGGCCATTTTGAAGACACGAATATTTCATTTAAACATTTGAATAAATATCAATCCAATAATCCAGAATGGCTTTTATTCTTATACATTTGCACTCGTGCATCATTATTTTTTAAATTTACTTTTAATTTAAGTACTTAAATTATTTGTTATGCTCACGCTTACAACCAATACTAATAGGTACATCACAAAAGACGGAACTGACTTTGTCATACTACAAGACTATTCGACTAATACTGGACTAAATGTTGGCAAACATAGACAAAATGCTACTACACGCGGCAAATAAATAAATAGGTCCAACATTGGTTCCAATAAGCATAATAATTAAAAAATATTCGATAGTAGCATTTCGGTTTACACGCTCTGAGGCCGCGACAAAGGTCGTCGGGTGTTGCCAAAATAAGAATAACGAGTTCTTAATGTCACACAGACATAAAATTGTTCGATTAATTTGAATGCCGAACCGTACCGGCGTGTGACACCTAGCAACTATTTTATTTTGAATTAAGAACTTTTTACTATTGGAATGGCTAGCAATATTTTTTTCTGGACCCTGCTTCGAATAATAAAAACCTTTTTGATCAATGGCTGTTTTTAGATTGTTTTTAGGGTTCCGTACCTCGAAAGGAAAAAACGGAACCCTTATAGGATCACTTTGTTGTCCGTCTGTCTGTCTGTCTGTCTGTCTGTCTGTCACCACCCTTTATCTCAAGAACGCGTGGACGTATCAAGCTGAAATTCACATGAAATACTCGGGTCTATTGTCCCTTTAAGCTGTGAAAATATCAAACTTCTAAGCCAAGCCAATCAAAAGATACAGCCGATTATATCGATATTTTCAACAAATTTTCGACACTCGCAAAGGAATCAAAACCTACAGGATACTTCCCGTAAACTCAGAATCTTGAAAATTGGCATGAAGCATTGTCATATAATGCAAATATAGGAAAAATTAAGAAAATCACATTTTTTTAGTTATATATTATAATAAACATATTTTAATAAAATGGAACTTACTACCTTATTTCTCACGAACGAATAAAGTTATCAAATTGAAATTTATACCAAATACCTAGGTCTATTGTCCCTTTAAGCTGTGAAAATATCAAACTTCTAAGCCAAGCCAATCAAAGATACAGCCGATATGTCGATATTTTCAACAAATTTTCGATACTCGCAAAGGAATCAAAACCTACAGGATACTTCCCGTAAACTCAGAATCTTGAAATTTGGCATGAAGGATTATCATATAATGCAAATATAGGAAAAATTGCGAAAATCACATTTTTTCAGTTATATAATATAATAAACATATTTTAATAAAATGGAACTTACTACCTTATTTCTCACGAAGGAATAAAGTTATCAAATTGAAATTTATACCAAATACCTAGGTCTATTGTCCCTTTGAGCTGTGAAAATATCAAACTTCTAAACCAAGCCAATCAAAAGATACAGCCGATATGTCGATATTTTCAACAAATTTTCGACACTCGCAAAGGAATCAAAACCTACAGGATACTTCCCGTAAACTCAGAATCTTGAAATTTGGCATAAAGGATTGTCATATAATACAAATATAGGAAAAATTGCGAAAATCACATTTTTTTAGTTATATAATATAATAAACATATTTTAATAAAACGAAACTTACTACCTTATTTCTCACGAACTAATAAAGGTATCAAATTGAAATTTATACTAAATACCTAGGTCTATTGTCCCTTTAAGCAGTGAAAAAATCAAACTTCTAAGTTAAAGCGATCAAAAGATACAGCAGTTTATACCGACACCTTAGACGAATTTCCGTCACACGCTAGGGAATCAAAACCTACAAGCAAAGACATTACAATTATATTTACAATAGACAGGACATCACGAACAAAATTTTATCGACTTGGTTAAAAGTCGCTCAGTCTAGTCTGCGCGTCAGGACGTAATTTGTGTCCACCAAGAATAAACATTTTCTAAGGAAATATGCCATGTTGCGCTTTGTGTTACTGTACATCTCGTTATAGTAAAACGACTGGACCTAACTTCGGAATGTTTTTCTATGAATTATTTATATTTCGTCTGCAATACAAATTTTAAAAAAAATCTTAGTTCTCGAAAATTTTCCATTATTGTAATAAGCGCCCTCTATTGTTGAGTAGTTTTACTATTTTCTTGTAGAGATGTAGTAATGTTGTTTATCGATTTAGTTATCGATAATACTTATTAAGATGAATACATTTTGTTGTATTTTATTGACATTTAAAATATAGCTAAATAAACTTAAAATATTACTATTTTTCAAGTTTATTTAATATTAACTCTATTTAAACATAATCATATCATATTAATAAACAAAATTGAATGAACAATTACTATACATTTATCTAGGTTTTTGTTATTTTTGGTTTCCGAATAAAATAATGTCGTAGGGAAAAAGTGGATACGATTTGTCCAGATAGACCGTAGAGAAGAAAATTGGCTTCCGTCTCATTCGTCGAAATTATGCTCAATGCATTTTAAAAGAGAAGTTATCTACTTTGGAAAGACTTGTCGATCAAATTTAAAAAAAAAAGAATCGGTACCTTGTATTAGAAATGAAATAGTAAGTTACTAATTTCATTACTTTTTTACTTAACCGTAAAAATTGGAATAAAATTTACGGTTAAGTGGATAAGTACATAGATTACATAACTTATTTATAATGAAATATATTCATAAAATATGTAGGTACTTATATGTAGTACAATGATTGCGAGCTACTTTGTGATTTTGAGGATTCCGTACCTAAAAGGTAAAACGAACCATAAGACTTCTCTGTTCGTCTGTCCGTCTGTCACCAGGCTGTATCTCATAAACCGTAATAGCGAGACAGTTGTAATTTTCAGAGATTGTGTTAGTATTTCTGTTGCCGCTATAACAACAAGTACTAAGAATAAAAATAATAAAATATTTAAGGGGGCTCCCATACAACAAACGTGAATTTTTTGCCGTTTTTGCTCCATATTAATAACGGAAACAGATAGACGCTTAAAATGTTCACAGAATATTTGGTTATATATTCAAATTACAAATAAATAATTAAAATAAAATAAATCCTGAAGGCGGGCTCCCATACAATAACCGTGATTTTTTGCCGTTTTTAAAGATAATGGCGTACGAATCTTGTAAAGGTCTTGCTCCAGCAGACTACCATTTTTGTCGTGATTTGGACAATTATCTACGTGACAAGAAGTTTTCTTCCCAGGAGGCAGTTCTGCTTTCACACAGTTTGTGCAGTCTAGATCCTCAGAGTTCTATCACAAAGGCATAAACGACCTTCCTATATATTGATTATAAATGAATTATTTAAAAATTAAAAATAAGCAATTATTTACATTTTCAGTACTAATCGGCAATTTTAAACTTTAACGCCTATTATATTAAAAGAATTATATAAATAAGAAACTTGTAAACTTGAAATTACCCATAATTATTCTGCTTCCTAATTTTTTGTTTCAAGCTTGATTAATGCGAAAAAACATCGTCGTAGTAACTTCTTTGAATATTATCGATAACTTTATATCGAAATGATACAAACCCTACCACAGTTTTTTGCATTGCCATTTAAAAATATTTGCAAACAAACGTGTAAAAAGAATAAATTTGCTAAAAACGAAATGCAAACGAAAATTGCAAAACAAAATGCGCTATATGGCCTAAAAGGTCTATTACACTCAAAAATCGCAATAAACTGAGCGTTAAAATAATTCGTAAGCATAAAACATCTAAAATGCCAATAGACGATGTCACGGTAAATGAATAGTAGCGAATAAAATTCAAAAACAGTTTTTGTTTGTACAAGACAAGTTTCACTTAATTTATTTACTTTTCAATAGTTATTTACCCGATTTGAACTATACTAGGGTATTAAATCGGATCTGGCAACATAGACCACACTGGCCACCTACCGGGCAATAGCTGAATATATTTTATATAAACTTATTTCATTTTTACTATTTGATGTCTCCAATTGTCGATCTAATTTTGCTATATTGTACTAGATGGCGGAACTGAACCATGGGATCACAGTTTTTCTATGCCATTTTGACACATGCCCTCTCTATATATCTTAAATCTCTTTGCCTACAAGGTACTTCCCGTGAACTCAGAATCTTGAAATTCGGCACGAAGCAACGTTATATTATAGTACAGACAGATAAAGGAAAAATTGTGAAAATGATAAATTTGAAGTTACATAAAATATTAAAATATTATTTTTGCTTACATGACATAAAATATTTTTTTAATAATTATAAACTTACTACCTACCCTTTTTCACATGAACGCGTAGAGATATTAAAGTTGAAATTCATATCAAACACTTCTTAAATCTAATTGCCTCTAAACTGTGAAAAATTCTAAATCAATGCTAGTATTATAAATGCGAAAATAACTCTGTCTGTCTGTTACGCTTTCCCGCCTAAACCTCTCAACCGATTTTGATGAAGTTTGGCACAGACAATCTTTAGACCCTGAGGAAGAACATAGGCTACCTTTTATCCCGGAAAAATTTGATGTTCCCGAGGGGAATTTAAACAGCGCGATATAACCGAACTCCACGCGGGCGAAGCCGCTGGCGGAAAGCTGTCATAAATTGTAAACCGCTACGTTTGTACGGCGGAACCCTCGGTGTGCGAGTCCGACTCGCATTTGGCCGGTTTTATTTTTTTCTATGGTCTGTAAGTAATCCTCCTTTTTTAGCATGTAGAATCTAGTTTATGTAACCTACTTTCATATTAAGGCGATCTTCCCAGGATGGGTGGTAATAAATGGACGAGAGTTAAAAAAAATTGGAGAAGCTTAGGCATAGTCAATTAGTCAACCAGTATTTGACTACTATGGGTTGAAGATGATAATGATGACTCTCATATCTACTTACAGGTGACTCGACTTGATTGGTGCCCCTTTTCAATGCCATCAAATTAGCCTGTGACGATTTTAATAATTATTAAAATGTAGACTGTAGTAAACAGCTGTTGACATTTAATCAAGGAGAATGCAGTTAATGTTACTACTATGTATATAAATATATACCTATAAATTGAATTATTATAATGAGATTTAAAACAACTTTTTTTTTGTTAAGTAGACTGTTAATAGCGTGAATTTATTGTTATTCATTATGTTAACAATATATTAGCGCCCAATCTTTTGTTGTAATCATTATTATTATTTATTAAAACTTTATATTAATGTGTTTTTATTTTTAGTCTTTGCAATACTTAACATTTTAACGTACATATTTACTGTATAATCTATGTAAATAGTACACTGAAGTTTACCTACATAATTTCTCTCTCCTTACCCTTAGTATTCCATCAAAAGGTTATCTTTAAAAGATAGCTCTTAGCGATAATATCGCCCATTGTGTCACTCTTTGTAAAATTTTTATATTCATGTTCTGTAATCTATATGGTGTACATAATAAAGAGTATTCTATTCTATTCTATGTAAAGTTGGTCAGACATGCCCAAACCACCCGCGGCAAGCGGAGCTTAACCTGATTGATCGACAACAATAAAATTGTAATAATGATAACAAAAACGTTTAATTTCCTTTTAGGTAAGTTTCCATTCATTAAAACACTTCAAAAAATGACTAATCACCACACATTTTTTTCTGTCAATTTACACTTTTTCCATTATTAATCACATCTAATTTTATGTCCACATAACGAAAACGGTTACTTTTGTTTGAGCCCAAAGGCTTGAAATCAAGAAGGCTTGAGGTTTGAAATCAAAATCTGTACTAATTAGAAATTAATGTCGCTTTTCGTGTCTGTCTTTCATCTTCAAAAGTGCGCAACGGATTTTGATGCAGTTTTCACCATAATTTAGAGCATTTATCCCAAAAGTTTGTAAACTATTTCATTTGATTTGTGCTTTTACTATCAATCTGAATAAGGTCGAAGCATATTGCTAATACATTGCTCCATATGTTTACAAATTAGTTTGATCGACAACGTAAATCACGCAATAAATGTTGTTGAATTGTCAAAATTAAACCAATTACTACTGATAGTATGTTACGCAATTTTTATTCCGACAATGGCGCCGATTCTCTTGTTAACAAACTAAACTAATTTTAAGTACATTAAGAAAAGGACAGAAGATAAAATGTCAGTTTAGACCTGTCATATTAATCCGCTCCTGACGTAAACTGGCGTATTTTTAGTCGCCATGATAATAATCGCGTTTAAACTGTCTATGAAGTATCTTAATTTGACAGGAATAAACTAAAATGTTATCTTCTATCCTTTTTTAAATGAAATGGAAAGAAAACTTAAAAGTAGTTTAGTTTGTGAGCAAGAAACTAAATCGTAACTAATGCAAGTATAACCGCCGGGCGCTAGTTAAATACATATTGACAATCACTTTCGTCATAATAAGGTTAGAACTGGTTTTGTAATGTGAGCTTTAATTATTCATTCGATTAATTACAATCGAATGAATTTCTGGGTATCGCGTTCAAATTTTTTAATTGAATATTGATATCGATAGTTGCATTTGTACCGTTAGCTAAGAAAGTGAAGATATTGGTCCCGATTTCCTTGGTGATAAACTAAACTAAATTTAAGTTCAATGCATCTCTTTTTTAACCGACTTCAAAAAGGAGGAGGTTACTCAATTCGAGCGTATATATGCTTTTTTTTATGTTTGTTCGCGCATAACTTCGTCGTTTATGAGCCGATTTGGATAATTCTTTTTCTGTTGGAAAGAAGACGTTTCCAAGGTGGTCCCATGATAAGGATATCAGGGTTTGATGGTGGAAGACTAGAGAAAACAAGGGAAACTTTCAAAAATTGCAGGGGCGACTAGTGCATTTCTTAGCATTTTCATTAAGTATTTTGAAGCACTACAATTTAATAAAGGTCTGGAATAGATCTGATGATGGAGCCGGGAGACAGTCGAATGAACTCCTCAACAATTCACAGCAGCTACCTTGTGTTTGTGCTTGAATAATTTGTATTGACAAAAATCAAAATCAAAATCAAAGCATTTATTTCAAATAAACCAGTTACAGGCACTTTTGAATTGTCAGAAGGTCGGTCAGTCAATAAGATGAAGCTAGTCGCCCATTCCAAAGAGTAGGTACCTATGGAGAAGAACGGGCAAGAAACTCCATGGACACTCTTTTAAATTTTCAAGCTAATTTTACAAATATTTGATTACATCATTCATGTTGAAATCAACCGTGTGAAAACGATGCAGAAATAAATTGTACGCCGAGAGCGTCCATTATGGAAAACACACAAAAATCAATTCAGAAATTAAAATACGCCGTGGCAGCTAAGAGATGACCAGTCCCCTCTGACGGCGTCCGTTCACGAACATGACGAATGGATCAGCATCATTCAGCTCAACCATATTGAAGGGAACCTAATGACCCAACACACACGCCACCATCAGCGAGACATTTGAGTGAGCATGACATACTCTCAACAGCCAGAGCACTATCAAGTCAATAAAAAAGACTAACCCAACAAAAAAATGCCTTACAGCACATTCGTACATTGTGCTCACACGTTTGCCATGCAATTATACAATATTAAGAAATTGAATCTACACAATGCTAAGATAGTTTTGTCCAAGGTTCAGCAGCTCCAACAGTGTTCCCGAATCTGTGGAAAGTTTAGCTCCTTTGTAGCTGTACAAGTGCCGAACACCTCTGTCAGCGATACAATTCCGTAACGTACAATATGCTTGGCTACATAGTGTGTAATACAGGCTTTGAATTAATAACATAAACAATTACATGTTAAAACTACAAGAGGAAAAATCAGAGAACAATCAGTGTATATAATCGGACGCAGCTCAAGCCCAAGCCTTTTTGTCCTCAATATAATCCTTCACACTATAAAATGCTTTCTGACACAACTTACGTTTAATGAAGGATTTGAATTTATTCAGGCTCAGATCTTGAACCACCTCTGGAAGTCCATTGTAAAAATGTATACATTGGCATCTGAAAGAGCCACCTATTTTCTTAAGCCTTGTTGTAGGTACAATAAATTTGTGCCTGTTCCTAGTATTTATATTATGGACATCACTGTATTTTTTAAACAATTTTATATTTTTATGAGCATACAAAAGATTTTCATAAATATATTGAGACGGCACGGTCAGTACATTAATCTCTTTAAATTTTTCTCTGAGAGAGTGTCTCGGACTTAATTTATAAATTGCACGAACAGCTCGTTTCTGCAAAACAAATATTGTTTGAATATCGGCGGCATTTCCCCACAACATAATGCCGTACGACATTACGCTATGGAAATAGCCAAAGTACACTAAACGGGCCGTCTCAACATCAGTCAAATTACGAATTGTTCTAACTGCGTATGCAGCAGAACTTAGTTTTTTTGACAATTTTTCTATATGTGGACCCCATTGAAGCTTAGCATCCAGAGTTATACCCAAGAATACTGTGCTGTCTTCAGATTTCAATTCTTCGCCCTTTATCAACACTTTAGTTTCCACCTGCCTAACGTGAGGTAGAGTAAACCTAATGCATTTGGTTTTTTTCTCGTTTAAGAGTAAATTATTAACATTAAACCAATGGACTACTTTGGAGATCGCGCTATTTACATCATCAGTAACCTGCTGCTGACGTTTCAGTTTAAATAAAAGTGAAGTGTCATCTGCAAACAACACTATATCGTGGTTATCCTTTATTAGGTACGGCAGGTCATTGATGTAAATAAGAAACAAAAAAGGACCAAGAATTGACCCCTGTGGGACTCCCATTGTTACCAAAGACCCGGAGGATCTTGTTCCATTAACGTCAACGCTTTGAATCCTACCACTCAAGTAAGATGTAATAAGATCCAGTGCAGAATTCCGGATCCCGTAGTGGCGGAGTTTCCTGATTAACGTATCGTGAAGAACGCAATCGAATGCCTTAGACAAATCACAAAAGATGCCCAAGGCATCGCATTTATCCTCCCATGCATTATAGATATGTCCTAGAAGTTCAACACCGGCATCAGTAGTTGAACGACCCCTTGTAAAACCGAACTGTTTGCTATGTAATAATTTATGTTTATTAAAAAAATTTAGCATTTGGTTTAAAATTAATTTCTCAAAAATTTTACTAAAGGTAGGTAGTACAGAAATAGGTCTATAATTTGTGGGGTCTGATGTACTACCTGATTTAAACAAAGGTATTATTTTACTATTTTTCATGAGATCAGGAAACTCTCCACAGTCAATACAAGCATTAAAGATATCAGCTAGAGTGGGTGCCACAATATCAATAATAGACTTAGCAACTTCCACCGAATGACCCCATAGGTCAGCAGTCTTTTTTACATTTAGAGTGTGAAAGATTTTTAATTATATATCTACTGATAACATATTCAAAATGAAACTCCGAATCACAAACATTAACATTTTCTTTAAGCAAAGACTCGGCAACAGAAGATGATGAGTTTAGGGATTTAGTAGTTGAAACAGGAATATCCGAAAAGAAATTTTCAAATGCCTCAGAGACTTGCGAGTCTGATTTAATTATGTTGTCATTAATAGACAGGCTATAGTCAGTATTTCTATCACTGGACCTTCCCGCTTCACTATTAATAATTTTCCAAGTCGTTTTAATTACATTGCCACTGTTTTTTATCTTTGAACTCAAGTAACGTGACTTGGCCATATAACAAACTTGTTTAAATAATTTTGAATATTTTCTAACGTACAAATTGAATTCAACAGTGTTAATATAAATTCTCTCATTATACAGTTCATAAAGCCGAGTTCTACTTTTATGAATACCGATGGTAGCCCAATCAGAGAAAGATGCGCTACTATTAACAGAGATAGTCTTGGGAACAAAGGTGGAATCAAATAGCTTACAGTATATATTAAAAAAATTGTCATAGAGATGATTAGGATCAGCATTAACAGCACTGGATAAGACTGGCAAATTATTAATGAGATTAAATCTAAAAACCTCCAAGCGGCTTTCAGTTTTGGGGTTAACAGTGATATCCTTTTTGGCCACTTTTCTACTATGGTTTGGAATAGTAATCCTTTGTCCGCAGTGATCAGAATCAAGTAAATTTACAATTTCTTTGTGGCTTGGTATTATGTTTGTAGACAAGAACCTTACACCTAGATGGGTGATGACTGTCATTCGGGAGCTGATGATGATGACAAAGGTTAGTTCAGGGAACTCCTAAACGATTTACAGTAACTACCTTGTATTTGAACTCAATTCATTTATATTGATGAGACCTTTGCACCCATTGGGTTAAAATAATGGTCTGCAGTAAATTTGATGATGAAGACCATAGACAGTTGGGGGAATACTTACGGGTAAAAATTAAAGTAAACAAAATTGCGTCGTTTCCCAACTATATCTGCGTCAGCTTCCAGTCTGACCGGATGCAACTGAATACATAGTACCTACTTTTAACAACTAAAAAGTGTAAAATAAAAACTTAAAAAAAAACAACCGACTTCTAAAAACCACTACAAAGTGAAAAGTAACTAATTTCGGAAGTCGGTGTCAAAAATGAATATACAAAACCAAAGACACCGACTTCCGAAATTAGTTATTTTTCACTTTGTAGTGGTTTTTAGAAGTCGGTTGTTTTTTTTGTAAAAAAGTTTTTTTCTACTTCATTAAGAAAAGGACATACAATAAAATGTTAGTTTAAACCTGTCAAATTAGTCCGCTCCTGGCGTAAATTGACGTATTTTTGGTCGCCATGTTTATAATCGCGTCTAAACTATCTATGGAGTATCTTAATTTGACAGGATTAAACTAAAATGTTATCTTCTATCCTTTTCTCAATGAAATGGAAAGAAAGAGATGCAGTTAACTTAAAATTAGTTTAGGTTGTGAACAAGAGAATTGGCGCCATTATGTGTTAATGGTGAAGTTATGTTATCATAAATAATCTTACTTTGTGGTTTTTCCGTAGTCAGGTAAAAAATATGATAGCGCGTTTGAAAGATATTTAGTTTGACAGTGACATTATTGGCAAATTAAACAAGGTTAAAATAGGAATAATGATTTGTATTAGGTAGGTGTAAATCTACAAGTGAATCAAACATTTAGAAACCTGATAAATCTATTTATCATCCTTGTGAAACTATGATTTTGTTATATAAATGTTAATAAGGCCTAAATTATGCCAAAGTTCGAATAATTTCGACCTTTTTATGTGATTCCTAGACCTATGAGATCATTATGTAAAGTCTAATACATAAAGTTAATGTTTATGTTCGTATAATTATTGTTAATCTGATAAAAATGTTTTTGACAACGATTTATATTTGAAACGTGCCATATGATTCTTGATAATTTTAAATAATTAGTTAAATTTGAATTGATTGCGGAAGTTTTGATTTTATGTTTCGTTAATAGTTTTATCTGCTTAATCATTATTGTATTAATTGAGGAGGCCCTACATTTTAATACATACATAATTCTTCATTGTAATGGATACTGTTTCCTACAAATTTTCACTTTTGCCTACGTATTTTTCCTAGTTTTTCTATAATCAAAAATTAAAATTAAAGCATTTATTTCCAACAAAAAAAAATTACAGGCAATTTTCAATTTTAATTTTTTTTTTTTGTTAAAGGGTTGGTCAGTCAGAAAGATTAAGTTGAAATTGAGGTCTCTCTGGAGAAGAACGGTTAAGGAACTCCACAGAGACTTTTTTTTAATAATTATAAACTAGTGCTTGACTGCAATCCCGCCTGATGTTAAGCAGTGATGCAATAGTTGATGGTAAACTGCACTAGTTTATTAAGCCTATCCACTGAAAAAACTTAGTGAATAGGAAGGAAGACGGCAGCTGAGCGAGGTGGTGCAATGTTAAACCCAAAAACACGACCAACGATGCTGCGCCAGAGGAAGATTGATTTGGAGACCCTCCTCGACTAAACTCCCAATATTTTTTAAATTATGCCAGGGGGTTAAGTATTAATCAGTGACTAGGTTCTCAGAGTCACATAAAGGGCAATGGAAAGAGCTATGCTCGAAGTTTCTCTGCGTGATCGAATCAGAAATGAGGAGATCCGCAGAAGAACCAAAGTCACCGACATATGTAGCTCTTCGAGTCGCTAAACTTAAGTGGCAGTGGGCAGGGCACATTGCTCGTAGAAACGATGGCCGATGGGGCAGTAAGGTTCTGGAGTGGCGGCCACGTACGGGAAGACGAAGCGTAGGGAAGCCCCCAACAAGGAGGACTGATGACCTGGTGAAGGTCGCGGGAAGCCGATGGTTGCGGGCAGCACAAGACCGGTCATCGTGGAAAACCTTGGGGGAGGCCTTTGTCCAGCAGTGGACATCTATAGGCTGCAGAAGGAAGAAGGGTTCTGGAGGTGGGTATTCAGCTGCATCTGGTTGGACCGGAAGCCAATCCCCAAAATATTTCAGAAAAGGCTGGGCAAAGGCTTGGCCTTTTTCTAAAATGGTTTTTATGCGTACAAATGTACTAATATTCCAAAATGTCGCCATAATATCGAAGGCTGTTTAATGATCCAAACACGGACTGGTTTCGAGATCCGGGTGACGATGATAATAAATGTAAACTATTATAATAATAAAAAGTATCTTCTTTTATGTATTTGATTTATAACATTATGTAATTATTTAAAAAATTTATTCCTAAAATTGAATGTGTTCTCAATTTTTGACTTTTTTGTTATTTTTGTGGCTGTTTTCTTGACAGTTACGTCATTTTAATATATGTACACTAGCTGCGCCGCGCGGTTTCACCCGCGTAGGTTTCGATATGTTTTTTGTTATGTGCTCCGCTTCTATTAGTCGCAGCGTAATGTAATATAGCCTAAAGCCTTCCTGGATTAATGAACTATCCAACGCAAAAAAAGAATTTTACAAATCGGACCAGTAGTTCCTGAGATTAGCGCGTTCAAACAAATAAACAAACCCTTCAGCTTTATATATTAACTAGCTTTCCGCTCGCGGCTTCGCCCGCGTGGAGTTCGGTTATATCGAGCTTTTTAGATTTCCCTCGGGAACATTAAATTTTTCCGGGATAAAAGGTAGTCTATGTTCTTTCTCAGGGTCTAAAGATTGTCTGTGCCAAATTTCATCAAAATCGGTTGAGAGGTTTAAGCGGGAAAGCGTAACAGACAGACAGACAGACAGACAGCCAGACAGAGTTACTTTCGCATTTATAATATTAGTTTGTAGTATAATATAGAATAATTTATGAAGTCTTAACAAAATGTTTGTGTAATTTATGGGAAAATTAAATTATGTATGTATATGTACAATAGGATAATCTTATTTCTAGACACATGAAATATGTTAGGGTTTACCCTACTAGGATCACAGCCGATCGATGCTGTAAAAATTCGTCAAAACATGTGTGAAGTGACCTTAGAGAGAGTTGACCTTAGTTGTTGGTAAAATGAATCCCTTAGTATTAGTTGGAACGATAACTAACTCCACGCTCACTACATTTAAGTTTTTGGAGTGAGTTGGTTAAAGACACACAGGCGTCGATGTTATGTCAATGTTATTGTTACACAAGCATTAATATAATATTAAACTAAGGTAGATACGTCACTAGCGCACTGAAAATGAAGCGAACAAAAGGAGGTAATTCCAGCAAGTCGCTTTAGTTTTCGTCGATTCTATTTAAGCGCAAACGACAAACACTAGCCATCTTTTTCTTCTCTATGCTTTAGATTGCGCCCCATCTCACTCACACTGTGCCAACGTGTGAAATGTACGCAGAATTAAAAAATTGCATGTGTGTGCTGCTGCTCCGATCGGCACATTTATTTTGGTTAATTTGTTAGAGCATATCATATCTGTTTAATATTATATCAATGTACACAAGTTGAATATAACCTTTTAGAAACCCATTTGTCTCCGGAAACGTTTCAATAAGATCTCTTCAATAGATAATTTATTCGGAAGTGAACTACACAGACTTCTAATATTAATAAAAATCATCGAGTGACCGAATCACCGCACAAAAAATCGGTCTATCTATTTCACACATTATATTGTCATGTAGGTGTGTATAAAATCATAATCTCAGCGTATAATCCCGGTTGCATCCGCGGCTTTCGCGTAGGAGCCCGGGGTCCGCTTTCCTACATTTACGTCTCCATTTCGCACGACCTCTGGCATCCCGTGGTGTGAGATTTTTGGCACGCATGTCATCTCTTACAACGTCAAGATAGCGTATGTATGTATAAAATGTGCCTAGCAAATAAGAATGTTCATTTTCTCTACACAACACGGTACCAAATGTTCAAGATCACTTCAGCTTCCGATTGTCAAGTTTAGTTCCTAGATCGAATTATTTACGTGTCATTTTGGAATAATGTTTTTTTTTTATTCGGAAGTATTACAGTTCAATGTTAGTGAGTCATGTGACCAATCCATACTAATATTATATATGCGAAAGTAACTCTGTCTATCTGTCTATCTGTTACGCTTTCCCGCCTAAATCTCTCAACCGATTTTGATGAAAATTGGCACAGACAATCCTTAGACCCTGAGAAAGGGCATAGGCTACCTTTTATAGTAAAAAAAAAAATTGATATTCCCGAGGGAAATCTATAAAGCACGATATAACCGAATTCCACGCGGGATTGTTATTTTATTGATATTTGTGCCTGAAGAAATAAAATGCCCAATGAGCTATCAGTCAAAAGGGCGATGAGCAGTGGGCAGCTCGCCGCTCGGTAAGGACCAGGCCCGAGTCGACGGCGCGTTGTGTTTCACGCGCGCCTCAAAGAGATGTCAGCACATCGTGACGGGGTCCACGAAGACCGATGCCTCCTGGGTCACGGCTGCGGGTTGATTAAATAAGAAACCGTGTCTCTAGCCTACAGGCAAGTGAAGGAACACGGGTGGGTTTTAGTCAGTAAAAGTCTGACACGCCGGCTCCGCCCAGAGCGGGAGAGGTCATTTGATGATTTCCTATCCCAAACAAAAAAAAAAAGCTATGAGTCAAAACATGGAGCCCTGATGCAGCTAGAAGACGTCGCGGCAGTTAACGTAGAAAACGTTGACCTACAAAACAATAGTGGAAGTCGTGGTGGCCGAGTGGTTAAAACTCCTCTCAAGTATGAGTGCGCGGGTTCGATTCCAGGTCAGGCAAGTACCAATGTAACTTTTCTAAAGTTATAAATGCACTTTCTAAGTATATTTTGGACACCAATGACTGAAGGTGAAGGAAAACATCTTGAGGAAACCTGGACTTGTAAGTCTGAAATCGCCAACCCGCATTGAGCAAGCGTGGTGATTACGCTCAATCCTTCTCTGTATGAGAGGAGATCTGTGCCCAGCAGTGGGATGATAAAAAGGATGATTATGATGATGATACAAAACAAGCCGTGGTGGTAGTGAGGGTTTTGTGGACAACTGGTCTATTGTTTTGTTCAAAAGTGGGATAATGTATACTAGCATTGACAGTCACAGATTGGTAATTATAATTATACATTTTCTTACTTTTCTTATTCAGGAATCATAAGATATAATAAAGATTTTTTGTTAGTGCTTATCTTTGTTTACGTTTCATTAAAAGATTTCGACACTTTATAAAATATTTAACCAGCCTTTCAACCATAAGTTCAATTTGAAATATATTAGATACCGTCGCGTTATGTACAGGCATATATAGAGAGATATATATAGAGTTCTGATGACTATACCTATAGTTGTTTAAATTTAAAAACACAAATTGTGGTACCAACCTATTCAACACGAGTTATCAAACTATTTTTTTCTAGTGATTGCAATATAGTTTTTTGTAACTGTAACTACCAAATGTTACCCAGTTATTACAGGTACTTACTTGTGTTTTCCGAAAATGTTTGAATAAGACTTGATAAGGAACAAACATAGGTACCCCGTTTCGGTGTCACTTGTAATTGTTTGTTGCACCAGGTGACGTCTGTACGTCGGCGCCGACTGTCGCTGAAAACCAGCGCTGGACTCTGTTTTGTATAGGGTCGCAGTTTATTGCTGAGCGACAGCCGTTTTGCGTGGATGTGACGCATATTTCCCTCAAGTATTTCTTATTTTTTGTGTTTTTGTTAACAATTGCGTGTTGTTTACCGCAAATAAAAGTTCTTTCTTTCTTTCTTTTCAGCTACCTTTACAAATTATTTTTCAATTAGTAGATATCATCATCAACCTTTTTTTATCGTCCCACTGCTGGGCACAGGTCTCCTCTCATACAGAGAAAAAATAGAAGAAGAGAGTAATTAGTATGTTACCTTATAACCATAATTAAATCAATAATAGTCTAGGTAACGTTGTTATATATCACTTCTTAAAATAAATGGAGAAACATCCTCAGGCTCTTTTCCAGTCCAGACATCCATCTTGCTTCGATCATATGAGAACCATGTAGTTTTGTAAAAATATGCCAATAATGAAAGATGCTTTTAAAAAAGATTTAAAAATGATGTATTCATTTAAAATGTTAGAATAAGTATACAGCAACATTTTAACCATTTTATTACATTATAAGTACGGTGTCTACAATTGAACAAAAAACTATTCAAAAAGAAATTTTGCATATTACAGTCAAGCTTTTGATAAAAAGGGTGTGAACATAAAAAATTGCCTACAAGTCGCCATAAAAAACTTTTTGTCAGCCATATAAACTGCAAGAGACCAATGTTTATATAACACTACGAATATTTTAATATGACAAGTTAATGTTGCGTTTTGAACGCTCGGGCGTCGTCGGCAAATGTCGTCAGTCCTCGGTTTCGTAAGCGGCGCGCGCGGCGCTAATTGTAATGGCGAAAGCCAACAGGTGTCTACTGTGTGTTTTATTTATTTATATACAGATGTTAGGTTTCATCTATTGTGCTGAGAATCGAGTGCTATAAGGGCTCTTATTTTTTTTTTAGTTTTTATGATTTTAGATGTTGACTTTTGGTCGTATGTGCATGTGTCAGGATTTGAATTTTTATGTGTTTGTTTAAAGTTTTTATATACAGGAGGTGTCAAACGACGCTGTCACTGACATATATTTTATTTGACAGTTTGAGTTAGTAAGGTAAGATAGTTTAAAATTAGTCAGTCTGTAGTTTTTCAGAAATTCAAAAAATGTCTTTTCAAATTCCTGAAAAAGTTATTTGTTTTATGTGTCTGTTTAAATTAAGCGTTCGTTTTCTTAAGTGTGTCATGTATACGGTATTTGTGTCATCTCGTGACTACATCAGGGAAATCTGCGGTACGGCACAAAAATGTCATGTTCATCGAGCGATAGCAAATCTTATTTAAATTACTGGTTTCAGATCAACCTACTTACATGTTTATCTAAAAAGTTACGAGTATTACTTTCTCTATGGAAATAAATCAATTTGCCACAGATTTCAACCTTATTCACAAAACCATAACAATTAAATTTGCAAACTTAATCTAAAATAACTGTTATATAATAGAAAAAAAAAAAAACAATAGCTCTTCATCAAAAAATCACCGCGTCGCTGTCATTAGAATAAGTGCTCAAAAGAGTATTCCCAGTACATTTTGTTTAGTATTCTGCTATAAATACTTTAAGCACTTGCATAATTATGACACTGAACTTTTCCTTTGCTCAAATATATCATGAATAAAATACAATGGTCAGCACGCCTATCTACGACGTGGAGGCCCCGGGTTCAATCCCCGGCCAGGTCATGATGAAAAACGATCTTTTCCTGATTAGCCTGGGTATTGGATGTTTATCTATATACGATATATAATAGATAATTATAAATATAGTATCGTTGAGTTAGTATTCCATAACACAAGTCTCGAACTTACTTTGGGGCTAGCTCAATCTGTGTGATATTTCCGTACTTATATATTTATTTATTTTTATATGATTTTTAGGTTTCCGAAAGTCTAAATAATAAGCGAAACCCTTACAGGTTCACTCGTGTATTTATTTTTATATCTAGATCAATTAACATGATAGAAAAATATTCATTGCACTCAACCTTCATCAGTATATCTCTTGTTTGTCAGATATTAGCCGATTCTCTTATCGCAAACTAAACTAATTTTAAGTTATGAGCATCTTTTTCCTTCTATTTCAAAAAGAAAGGGATAGAAGATAAAATTTTAGTTTCATCCTGTCAAATTAAGGTACTCTATAGACAGTTTAGACCCGATTACAAACATGGCGACCAAAAATACGTCAATTTACGTCAGGACTAATTTCATCATCATCATCTCAGCGTTTATCCCAGTCGCATCCGAAGCTTTTTCAGTGTTTGGAGTCTGGGGTCCGCTTTACAAGTCTAACTGCTGATTTTGGCTAAACTTCGATATTTTCCGTGAAGCGACTGCCGTCTTATCTCCACAACCCGAAGGCGATATCGAAGTATTGCGGTTAGACCAATTGTTGAACTTTTGAGGGCTCCAACAACCCGTAACGACTGCCATTAGATGTTCGTATGGCAACCGGGACCAAAGGCTTAACGTGCTTTCCGAGGCACGACCAGACCAGCGCAAATATTCATATTCATGTATATAAATATTTGCACTGCGCGGGGATCGAATCCGCGCCCCCTTGCGCAGCGGCCGCGTTCTCTACCGCCACGTCACGGAGGCTGTTACGCCAGGACTAATTTGTCTGGTATAAACTAAGATTTTATCTTCTGTCCTTTTCTTAACGAAATATAAAGAAAAAGATGGACTGAACTAAAATTTTGTTTAGTTTTTGAACAAGAGAATAGCGGCCATTTTCTGTCTAATCGTAACAAACAGACGCAAAAGATTGCGAAACAAAAGAGATATAGAAGCATTAATTATTTACATTTTATTACAATAATTGTCGTATCCAATTTCATTGTAAGAGCAACAGTAAAAATCTGGCAATTTTATACATTTAACAATATTTCAATTAACTTTAGTTGAGCAATTCATAAGAGTATTGCACATTTGGTTAAAACTTTCGAAATGTTAACCGACATACAATGTTATACGTGTTAAACCGTGGATACAGCTGTTACATTGTTGCTATAACCCGCGCAGATAAAGAAACGATCTGAAAATGGCGGCGGATACTTATGGTACGGTTGACAAAACATGCCATTGTTCAATCACAAACCAAAAGCTAAGTTAATAAAATGTCAAATTTACCCTGTAAATATTATTATTTACAACGTAAATTTGACATTTTACTTGTTTGTTTGTTTTTATTGTTGTTTTTTGAGTTTGAACAATCAAACTCAACAAAAACAACGATATTAACAAAAACAACAAAATAACAGAGGCTTTAGCGGAACGAAATTAACGATAACTCGGAGTGCATCAAACTAGCTTCAGTAGTTTGGAAAGCGAATCGTGAATTCCTGATCGATGATTTTTTTTTGCAGCGCTTACTTCACTGTGTGAGTATAGACAGCGATAGAAAGTGAGTGAGAATGCATGCGAGTGGACGCCATTTGCAGATCTTTTCTTTATCTGCGCGGGTTATAACTAGTATCAAACTAAGGTTAAAACTAAATTAAGGTAAATAAACAGATTAACATTAATGTAAAAAAAAAAACAATACATAACACGCAACTCTATCAATCAATAATTTTCTTGCCAATATTAATGTTAAAATAATCGATTTTAATCAACACTGAAAAATCAACCTAATCAACTTCACACACAGTTCATTGATTCATTAGAATTATAAAATATTTTTATGGAATGTGATAAGGTCGAATTTTGTCTGGCACACGATCTTGTTCATTATAAGTATATCCTACCGGAATGAGCGTTTCTAGCGAATCGGAAAACATAATGGCTGAAAAGATATACAGAAATAATGTTCTTCCGCCGGCCTTAATACTCGTATTCGGAAATGTTCGGGTAAAACAATGCGTGTTTGGGTACTTAGTATCGTCAGCAGCAAAGGTCGTTGAACATCGTTTAGATGTCTTTATAACAACTTGATCACTATAACATAGAACATCTCCATACACATTTTTGTTAAAATAAAAAATAATATTTTTAGGATTGAGTGGGTGATTAGTGAAAATCAACATTGAAAGATTAAATAAAATGTATAAAATACGATATCAGAAAATAGCAGGGAAGTATTTACATAGTAAGCTATTGTATTATTTAGTTAAGAAAATATTTATTTAAGTGGCCAAGCAACAATCTTTCTATAAACTCAAACGACTGTTCAAAATTATATCTAATGACATTTTTTTTTTTCAAAATATATTTTGATATTTTTTTTTAGTTTATCTAATGGTCGCTGATCGTTATTTTAACATTCAGTTAATTATCCTTTTACAATGATATAAGTATCTAATGATATTAACATAACGGTAATAATATAAATATAACTATTTCGTGCAATATCTATACTAATATATAAAGCTGAAGAGTTTGTTTGTTTATTTGAACGCGCTAAGCTCAGGAACTACAGGTCCGATTTAAAAAATTCTTCTTGCGTTCTATAGGCCATTAATCCCGGAAGGCTTTAGGCTATATAACATCACGCTGCAACCAATAGGAGCGGAGCGGAAATTATAAAGAAAAACACATCGAAACCTACGCGTACGCGGGTGAAACCACGAGGCGCAGCTAGTTCAAAATATACAGATTGTTTGGATATAAAAGGCTTAAGTCACCAAAGGTTGAGAAAACATCATAATACTCATCAACCTAAAATAGTAGATTAATTTATGGTAGCTAGACGTTTTTACTAAAAATCAAAATGTAGTTTGTCTATGGCCTAGTTCCATAAATATATTCATTCATAGACAAACAATCCATTGACATAACTACACAGTAACTGAACTATGACGATTGACGAGTGTTTCGCATGGCTACTGTGTGCGTGCAAGCGCACAAACACACACATGAACGTACACATGTGATCATGTTACTCAACCTGACGACCTGTCATTGTTGGAGTCAACAATATGGTACAAGGATAGGGTTGACAGTTAGTGTTTTGTTTATGGTTTTTCCTGCTCTATGTCAGATAGGTTGATAGTTGGTAAAATGATAGCTGAGTTGGTCCTTATTTTTTTTTATTGATATATAAATAGTAATAGACATAGTTTATAAAGATATTTTTTTATATGCATACGTTAAAAAACAGAGTACATGTTTTGCTTGTTGTTGTAACCTATATAATATTATAATATATATATAACGATACATATTATATTATATAGGTTACATTTCAAAATGCTTCCCGTCAATAAATTAAGAGAGTGGAGGCAGCTTAAGATAATTAAAACTGTGGTAGAAGTTTAAGTAATGGTCAAGTTACTTGGCGAAATAACTGTTTTTTTAAGTGTTTATTTAATAATAGAAAATAAATAATAAATATTATTAAAGAAAGGTCATCGAAAATGGTCCCGAACAATTTTTCTTTTTTTTATAAATATGCCTTTATTTATTTGTTTGTGTTATTTTTATGCATCGTATATGCGGCAATAAACGTATTTTTCTTCCAAATCTTAACTGCTTTGTTTTATTTCTCACTATTTTACTAGAAATGTTCAATAAAACAAATCACTATTTCGACAACAAAATATCACCAATTCACTCACTCGGAATAGTAAAAGTGAGCTATACAATCACCAAAAGCCGACACAGTTACAAAATTTCTCCGTTCGCCATCCCTAAATAGTAGCGTTATTTGTAATCCATGACAAAGCAGTTAACTGGACCATTAGTTCTTTTGAAACCTATAAAATTGTAGCTTGAACTTTACTATTGTGTCAATTCTTTTTGTATAAAAAGTCATATGTCGAAATTTTATTTGACTGGGTGCAGCGTGGGACCTCTGTGAGTATTTTATGAATGACCAGATTCAGTCCCCTGTTTTATTCGATGATACGAAATTTGCATTAGGCGTGTCGTATGTACAGACGACAGCACATCAAGTTACTACAATCAGATTTCATTATTAGATTTTCAACATTATCTCTAAAGCTTTAATACTCAAGGTTGATTGGGAATATTTGACAGTTCGGGGTAGCTTGACCTGAGCTGTCGTATGTACCGTGTACATTTTTTTTCAAGAAAAACTGTGCAATTGAAACACTGTTTAAGCTTTCTTTTGTGTTTTGGACGTTGATATTTATTTAACACTTTTAGTACTGAGATATCAAAATGTAACACTTTTAAAATTAATAATAATAATAAACTTAAATAAATAAATATTTGAAAATGTAAATCAAAATGTGTATGTAGAAAAATAAACGGAATAAAATAATGTATTTAATTGCACAATAACACGGTATACAAAGATGGTAAAATAAAATTTATAACAAGACATTTTTGCCAATATAATATAAGCATGCAAATTTTTCAGGCAATATTTCAAATAATAAGCAATATTTGCAATATTTTTTGTCAATGAAATCCTTAGCACTATAAACACTATAATTGGATTGTCTATGTAAGTTTATGGAATCCTACATAAACCCATGTCAAAGTACTTTTATCAAGTTTGGCTCTTATGATCAAGGTTAATGTAAGCAATGTCCTGGTGTTTAGTTACAATATCATATCAAAAATGATTGATTCTTGTACGGCGAGTTTAATAGGTGCGTTTGTAAGCTTTAACTAACTACCGTCCTCTCAAAACAAGTCAGCATCATTTCATTGAATTTAAAAAACCATTTTGTAAAAATATCATGATTAAAACTTACAAAAAGGTAAAATGTGTCAAGTCAATAGTGTCAATCGAATTTGAATCATCATTATAACTTACAAGTAGGTAAATAAAGATGTCAAAAGTGTCAAACCGAATTGACAGTATCTGGTGAAATGACAGTTCACTTCAAGCACTACATGTCAGTTCAAGTGAACTTGAAATCAGCTGTCATGAAGACATGTTTTCACGATGTCATTTTAATAGAATAAACTGGTTATTATTTGGTACTTACTGATTGTCAATAATAAAATATTAATTTTACTAAACATAAAATAATGAAATCGAGACAATGAATTATGGCCCATTAAACTATACTATAGTTGATAAAAAGCAAACAGTGAAAATAGTTTAAGAACTTTTAAAATAAGTTTTTCTGTATTGAATTAATTGAATAAAAACTATAAGACTTAATTAAAGATGTTTTTGTGCAGATTAATTAAATCCAATCACAATATATTACAAATCGAAGGAGTATTTATGGCAAAGATGACATAATCATCGAAATGAGTTTCCTAAGACCTGTTGTACTAGCCCCGCACGATGATATTGCGACTGGCGGCCATCTTGGTGACGTAGTCGAACTCGGACCGTCGGTACCGTTCGCAAGTTCAGTCCGCGCTTACCCACTTACGCACATCGAATATTTTTGTTAGCTTTTTGTTTTTGTTATCCTGTTTTATTGTTGTTCTTGAGTTTTGTTGTTTAGTTTTGTTAGCTGTTACTCGTTAAAATGAGTAAGAAATTAATTAATAGTCGTGCTCGTGAAATTATAATTAAAGTGGACAATTATTTTGTTAAGGAGAAAGAGGACTGTAAGTTAGTTCTTGAAAGTATAAACCATGCTTTAAAAAGTGCTTCGGACATTTTAATACCGAAGCAACTGCTTATAGTTATTAAAAATATTTTGCAAAATTCTATCAAAGTCACGGAGTGTGTGGCATGTGCCACAGGCGTTGCAAAAAATACTGTGACGAAATTGATACGAGAGCATGAGTCAGCAACAGCCAGTGGCAGCAAAATGAGAACTCCTACTAAAGGAAAAAGACAAAAGAAGAAATATTTCGACGGGTTTTCCTTAACAGCTTTAAGAAATATTATAGATTCAATGTATACGGTGAGGAGAGAAATACCCACAATGCGCAAAATCTTGGCGGCTTCAAAAGTAGACCTTAATTATACTGGCAGTGAAACTACATTAAGAAAAATAATTAAATGTGATTTAGGCTACCAATTTAAACGATGCTCCCAAAAAAGACTGGCCCCAATTTAAAGACCCCAAATTCAAGCGTGGAGGGCTAAATATTAACGACGTATGAAAGAAAATTACTCGCTTGGTGAAAAATAAAAGACAAAAGACCCGTTATTTATTTAGAAAAATGTTGGCAAACAGCAACCGATGGAGTGAGATGGAACGACAGCCCCGGTCGCCGATGGATAAAGAAGTTAATGCGGTTTTGTTGACTATGCCCTTTTAATGTTTAAAGCAGGTACCAAAACAGGGGATTACTATGATCAAATGAATGCTGAGAATTTCACCAAGTGGCTTACAGAAAAATTAGTACCCAACATACCACGCAACTCCAAAATTGTGTTGGACAACGCCCCTTATCACAGTAGGGATGAGAATAGGCCACCAAGTATGAACAATAAAAAACAGTTGATTGTTGAGTGGCTACAAGATCACAACATCGACTTTCCCAACGACAGTACAAAACCTGAACTGTATTTATTAATTAAACGGCACAGACCGCCGAAAAATTATAAAATTGACAATTTATTAGCTGGCAATGGCCATGAAGTCGTTAGATTACAACTGCGGCCTCAACCCCATTGAGTACATCTGGAACCTGGTAAAGACGAGGGTGTCAGAAAAGAATGTGGAGCAGTTGGAAAGTCGCATTGAAGCTCTGACGTTGGAGGCGTCGGAGTCAATAACTCCAGATGACTGACGAAAGGAAGTCAATCATGTTAAACGGCTTGAAGAGGAATATTGGAATAAAGACCGAATAACTGACGAGTTATTTGTCATAAATACGGCGACGACAGTGAATCGGAAACGACAGACACAGAAAGCAGTTCTGATTCGGAAGACTACATACATTTTTTTACATATTATCCTGGTTTTATTTATAAGCTGATAGATGTAGGTAGTAATTAAAACATGACTACTACACAGTGGACTCTGGTTCAATTCCCGCTCGCAAATTAACAGAAATGTAGTTAGAAAAAATAGTATACATGTAAGAAAGATATACGAATAAGTATATTTTTCTTACGTCTACAAAAATTATTTCCTTGAAATTTTTAATAATGAAAGTTTGTTTGTCAGAATATGGGTGAGTAGGTAACCCTTAACCCTAATATTAATTTATACATACACTCTTTATAAAGAGTGTAATAAAATTATATAATACAAATAAACCCTTAACCCTAATATTAATTTTGCATTTAACATTCTTTTGCTAGCTGTCCTTTTGTGTGACAGATGACGTCACAACGCTGTTATTGTGACAAGGTTCCATCGCAATATCATCGTGCGGGGCTTATAACTCTGTTTTGGGAACCTTGACGAACACATACGCACCGCATACATTATACAACACATTTGCATACTCCTAAACTTAACTAAATCTGAATATAGTAAATAGCAGGTTGGTATAATCATTTCCTATATTTGGAGTTGCTTTATTTTTTAGACCATTTAAAATATTTTAATTATTTTAAACTGTTTACTTAAGCAAACTTAGATTTATATGAGTTTTCTGCTCAACCCTTTGGAGATTAAGGGCGTTATGGCATGTGGATATAAATAGAGAGACTCTACTCGTCATTGTTTATAATTTAGTTCAGCGATGAAAGATTCTTTCAGGCCTAGACTATGCGCTACACTACCTTTATGTACAAATGATCAAATTGTCTTGGGAGACATGCTGAATAGATTAATATACTATAATGAGTTGATAAATTTTATTTTATTTTATTTACAGGAATTATTCGTCTTTGTAATTTTTACGACGAATTAAATTGTATGTTTCAAAGTAGGTCAAGTAAATTTGTCTCTTTCAGTTGTTTTAAGTGTCAACCCTAAAAAAGGCTTATGCAAGTGTAAACGTTACTTCATTCGATAAAACAGCGAATTTTACTCTTCCCTCCAAAAAAAAAACGGCAATTATTTTCAACCATTTTATCCTCTTGTTCAACCTTATATACTTAAATGCTTAACGACTAGCGGTTACATGACAAAATGCTAAATTGCCTGCAATAAAACTTGTATTGTGCTATGTTTGACCTCTACAAGTCCTGCATAGAAAAAAGAAAACTATGCAGGATTTACTAATTTTTAAGATAACTCCTACATTCTTTTTTGTATTTTTCTCCACCTATTAATCATTAAATGAAAATGTCGGAAAGATCTTAACATGATCTCACGCAAGAATTATGAATGCAAGAGAATGATAGCATTGCGTGCGAGTTCGAGAAAACGCAACGAACGACGACTCAGTCGTAATACCTATGCGCAAGCGCTACACTTTCGTAGCTCCGCGCTTCGCATACAAAAGATATCAACGAGCGACTCAGCAAAATGTGCTTGTAATGATTTTCTTCTAAACTTTTATTACAGAAAACCCGTCTGCGAATTCTCGTAGAATTTTATTTTTAAAACCGAAAAAAAGAAAACGTAATGACGAAATAGTCTTCTCGCGAAACGAGACGACATTGTGTAACACACCAAACTGCGAACAATTACGCGACGACGTCTGATTAAAATAAGCGAAAAACACTTACCAGTTGCAAAAACTGTTAGGTTATAAGTGAAAGTCGCTCCCGTGGTCGCGACTAGAGGGGGTGGTTCAACACTTTATTGGCACACAACACTGATTTAATCACTTTCGGGGGCATAGAAGCACACTTTAGGGGGGATGAGGGTTAAAGTTCGTTGGTCCTTGGGTTTGAATTTGGCGCGTCTGTGCGCTGACCGGCGCGGGCGCTCAAGACGGCTGGCGGCAAGAGACTGCGCGCGCAACTCCCACCATGGCCGCCCGAAATACTAATCACCTTGCTATCGAGACAGTGATTGAGGTGCAGATGATAAGAGACAGCGAGTAACAGATGTAGGAAAATTGACGTTTGCCGAGTGTTTTCCAATGAAAACCCATTTATTTGAAAAGTATACAGGATATGGTTGAAAAAGTTTTTTTTTATAATTATAAACTAGTACTTGACCGCAATCCCGCCTGATGGTAAGCAGTGATGCAATCGTTGATAGTAATGCGCGCTAGTTTATTAAGAGCCTAAACACTGAAAAAAAACTGAGTGAATAGGAACGAAAACGGTAGTTGAGCGAGGTGATGCAATATGCTGCGCCAGAGGAAGATTGATCTGGAGGCCCTCCACGACCAGATGACAAAATTATATATTTTAACTAATGATGCTTTGTTTAAAAAAAAATACTACTTCGCAAAAATGTGTATATGTACTTATCGCAAAACACAATTAAATTACCTTATCTGATATTGAAAACCAACGGAATTGCCGAAAAGAACGCTTTCAATGAGATAAAATTGCTATCAGTGAAATAAACAAAGATCATTCAAAAAATCTCCATCACCGATTCCTTGTACCAAACGACACACAAGGTGAGACGGATCTAGATACAGTGTCATTTCTTCCACAACCACAACACATCAAAAGCTGTCCATCTGAGGTCGAGGGGATAGGAAACCGTGACGTCATAAAATCCATCCAATGCCACTGCCGTATTCGTCATTTACCAGTATTAGCTGGAATTCGGGGATCGACCTTGACAGATCTCTAATGACGTGGTTTTTTTTTTAATTTTTACGTGCAGTTCGTCAGGTGGTACAATTTTTTTTTTATTGAACCACTATTTTAAGTGCAAAATGCCCGTTTTGTCTCGCATGTCATATTAGTTAGTAATATGAAAATTACTATTTATGCTGAAGTGAATGATCTCTTTTATTATTTAATATAATTTGTTGGTTAATATTGTTTATTAATTAATTACTAAGGTTGTTATTAGAGCTCTTATCGCATTTAAATTTATAATTTAGATTTAAGACTAACTGTATTAATTTGTCTTTCAAAGAATTTTGAATCAATACTGTGAAAACGCAACGGCCAGAACGTGGACCCACGTAACACAATGGTTTTCTAATTGTTTTTGTCATTATGGTATTTAACCGGTTAATGCAGTATGATAGAGCAACCTTTTCACCGTTATGTGGTAACCCATGTTTATTAATTATCCTATAAAATCGTCCACTGCTGGGCAAAAGTTTCCTTCAAAGTTTATCCTTTAAGATTTTCAGCTGCAGGCAGTTGGAATACAACGGCTACTTATGGCCTTTAGCATGTCATCATTATTGGTGAATCATCATCATCATCATCAGCCTCTACTCGTCCACTGCTGGACATAGGCCTTCTTCATGGCACGCCAACAAGCTCAATCCTGAGCAGTTCTCCGCCAGCCACTACCAGTCACCTTTTTGATGTCGTCACTCCATCTCGCCCAAGGGCGTCCTACTCTAAGTTTGCCGAGACGCGGTCTCCAGTCGAGGACTCGTTTACCCCAACGGTTATCGGTCCTGCGGCATATGTGACCAGGCCATTGCCACTTCACATTATTGGTGAATAAGATGTTCATATCCCATACCATATACCACATATTGTGGTCACCCGAATACTCACACACTCACTCATTCACTCACATCACGTGATCATGATAAAAGATCATTTAAGACTAGTGACGTTGTATAGGTAATACCTATTAGATTTTTCTACATCACGTTACAAATTAGTCATTAACAGTAATTCCAAGTGACAATTTTCCCATCAAAGGTTGAGGTCACAGAAACCGTTTGGTGACGTCATAAACACTATTACACTGGTTTCCAATGTCATGTTGGTCATCGATTAATGATTTCTCTGTTAAATTATTCCAACTTGAGTATTTTTTGGTGACCTTCTTATGTACCTACCTAATTACCTGGAGACAAGTTTTTTTGGGGTTTTTGAACACATATCAGCTTGCTTGGTAGTTTTTTTTTTTTTTTTTTTTTTAATAGTTATAAACTAATGCTTGACCGCAATCCCGCCCGGTGGCAAGCAGCGATGCAATCGCCGATGGCAAACCGCACTAGTTTATTAAGCCTATTCACTTAAAAAACTAAGGAATAGGAAGGACGACGGCAGTTGAGCGAGGTGATGCAATGTTAAACCCAAGACCAACACGACCAAACGATGCTGCATTTGGCGCATCGTAACCGCCACACATCGCAACACAACTGCTCAGACCCGTCCTCCGTACGGCTTCACCAGACATCATGCCGGAACACGACGAACGACACTCTAGTTCCTAGAGTGTCGTTCCTAGAGTACACCTGTCATATAATATTTTGCCAGTTACGCCTAAGTTTCATGTACCTCATCCAGGGTGAGCCCATTGCCATAAAAAACGTTGCTCTACACTAGGAATGTCTATTGTATCATGGGTGCGTTTACAAACATATAAACTCACATATACAAACAACCCGATATAAGGACTTGTAGGTCATATAAATATTTGTTACGTGCAGGAATCGAACCCGCGACATGCAGCGCAACAGTCAATAGCATCGCTGCGCCAACCATGCCGACAAATAAATTGTATTTTATCCTTTACTTCGAATCGATAAATAATTGAATACAGGCCTCCCTTTGCCCATGCGAGAACTTGGTTAGTAGATGTCAAACGTCCTTGAATTTTTGGTTGTAGCACATACTGGTTTCCTCATAACGCTTTTCTTCACCATTTTGAGAACATTGGTGATGAAACGGCCCAAGTTGTAAGTCCCAGTTAATAGCACTAGGCCACCATTGCTTTCGCTAAGGTTTTTTTTTTCCGCCCACGGCTTCGCCCGCGAGGAATTCATTTATATCGCGCTTTTTAGATTTCCCTCGGGAACATCAAATTTTTCCGGGATAAAAGGTAGCCTATGTTCTTTCTCAGGGTCTTAAAGATTGTCTGTGTCAAATTTCATCAAAATCGGTTAAGAGGTTTAAGCGGGAAAGCGTAACAGACAGCCAGACAGACAGACAGACAGAGTTACTTTCGCATTTATAATATTAGTATGGACTAGTGCTTGGTCGCAATCCCGCCTGATGGTAAGCAGTGATGCAATCGTGGATGGTAAAGCGCGCTAGTTTATTAAGCGCCTATTCACTCAAAAAAACTGAGTGAATAGGAAGGAAGACGGCAGTTGAGCGAGGTGGTGCAATGTTAGACACAACAACACGACCAACGATGCTGCGGCAGAGGGAGATTGATCTGGAGACCCTCCACGACCAAACTCCCGACACATCAACATTTGGCGCATCGAGCCCGGCCGTTGTGTGTCGTACCCAACTGCTCAGACCCGCCATATTAATCCATACTAATATTATAAATGCGAAAGTAACTCTGTCTGTCTGTCTGTCTGTCTGTCTGTCTGTCTGTCTGTCTGTCTATCTGTCTGTCTGTTACGCTTTCCCGCTTAAACCTCTCAACCGATTTTGATGAAATTTAGCAAAGACAATCTTTAGACCCTGAGAAAGAACATAGGCTACCTTTTATCCCGGAAAAATTTGACATTCCCGAGGGAAATCTAAAAAGCGCGATATAACCGAACTCAACGCGGGCGAAGCCGCGGTCGGAAAGCTAGTTAGTAAATAAATAGAAATCTTTGACTCAGCACGTGATTACTGATAAAAGCAGGTCCACCACCACCACCCAACCATTATATGTCCTGTAAATTGTATTTACTAGACATAATCCATCATATAACACAGCAGTATGTATGTACATATATTATAAGTAACCAACTCATGTTTTTGTGTATATATTTATTTATAATTCAATATGTTTGATAGATTTTTCATAATTGCTCATCTAAATCAAGGCACCTGTCATTCATCGTCTTTACCATTTTTGCATTACTGGTTGAGAATGCCTAAGGCATTAGGTCCAGTCTTTTTTACCTTTTTTATGTGCGACTTTTGAAATATATAAATAATAAAGTCCACTGTTGGACAAAACACCTCCCAGGCTATGCCACGACACCCTTTCCTCTACTTTTGCATACAGTCTATTCCAGCCACTTTATAAAGGTCGTCCATTTAGCTGGATTGCGTCCCACACTACCCTTTCAACACGTGTGAAGGCATGAGGAAGAGGGAGTGAAGTTCGCTCATCCTCCATAGAAAAGGGAGAATCCTCCGACAAAACGGGTGTTATGTCCGGCGGGCGCTTGCCCAATGGTTGATGTTGGGAAGTTGTATGTATGCTAATTGCACAGTAAACTCTGCTTGCGAGATGTAGAATTCGTGTGACGTCACTAGGACGTGTTGTAGGTACTACTACATCATACAGTCTCCGCTGCAAGGCTCGTCTGCTCTAATGACCATTGGCTAACTACACTGTTACAGTATAATATCGAAATAAAGTTGATCTTATCAACCGACAATGTCATAAACAGACTGAGAATGACAAAAAAAGTAACGCTTGGTCGAATTCAATCCAACGTGGGATCAATTTTAGCAACACGCTGGTGTTCATACATGCATAACGTACGTAAAAGAGACAATGCATAGCATAGAAGACGAATGATAGACAAATTAAAAGGTTGTTTTACTACATTGCTGGTCTAGGGAGAGCAGGAGGTTCAAGGTTTAATTTCCAGGCGGCGGTGTAATTAAGTTTAACACCAACAGTGATAACCACTTTCATTTTGACTGTTAGACTGGATTCATTGCGTTATTTGCGGTAGTTAGTAGACAAATTTATAGAACATATAAAGCGATAGATTAGATAAGCGACAGCCTCCGTAGCTTAGCGGTAGCGAACGCGGCCGCTGCGCAAGGAGTGCAAATATTTGTATGCATGTTTATGAATATTTGCACTGTTCTGGTCGTGCCTTGTAAAGCACGTTAAGCCATTGATCCCGATTGCCATACGAACATCAAATGGCAGTCGTTACGGGTTGTTGGAGCCATCAAAAGTCCAACAATTGGTCTAACTGCAATGCTTCGATATCTCTTTCGGATTATGGAGGGTAGACGGCAGTCGCTTCACAGAAAATATCGAAGTTTAGCCAAAATCAGCAGTTAGATTGGTAAAGCGGACCCTAGACTCCAAAGCTGAAAAAGCTTCAGATGCGACCGGGATTAACGCTAATGATGATGATGTTAAAGCGGTAGATTAGCAGTATCCTTTTCAGGTTGCGATTGTAAGCGCAATTAGAGTGCAGGTCATCTTCATCAACCTATACCAGTCCACTGCTGGACACAGGCCTCTCCTATTTCACGCAGTTTCAACTCTCACCCAGTTACTACCAGCCATCCTACGAATATCGTTGAAAATGTCGAAGTTTAGCCATATCAGCAGTTGGACTGGTAAGACGAACCCCAGACTCCAAAGCTGAAAAGGCTTCGGATGCGACTGGGATTAACGCTGGGATGATGATGATGATGATCCTACGAATATCGTTGCTCAACCCAGTCTGAGAGGGTTTATTCCAACTGAGTGCAAGTCAAAAAAGTATTTGTGTCTTTTTTTTAATTTCACAACATGGTAATGATTTAAATTAAATCTAAGAAATGAAATCGTTAATTAACCAAGTAGAATCGCTGATCACTTTTACAGGTCATACTTTTTTAAACTATATGGAGCCGGCATTTCCTAACTGATTAACTCTGAGAAGAAAAAGCCGAAACAAACTCAGGGATCGTCGTCTTTTTTCAAGTCCAGACATTAAAAATGAAAATGTTTACATTAATTTAGGTGATTAGAAAAAAGTGTTTAAAATGTCATAATTGTAGCATAATTACGCATATTGCTTAATAACAATGCTTAGCAGAGCCAGCAGCTCGGTCCCAAGCTTCACAAAACCGTAGTACGGATCTGGCGAGAGTTTGTGCTCCATTTAAAATTCACATTTAGACAATTTTTAATTTTAGTTTTATTATATTTTTTATTTAATAGTGAGTCCTTCACTCATTATTTCAGCCAGCAGACTATTCAATAAATATAGTATTTGTTATTTTAGAGCTCTGTTGTTGAGTTTTTCTGTCTGATGTTTCGCTGTAGCAGTCTGAGGTCTGGATTTGTGGTTGGTTCATAATAATAGGCTTGCTTGGGATTTATTAACGGGGGAAGTGTGGGTCTACACCTCTGTCTAACTCTCTGTAGAAAAAAGGCTTAACAAGGCTATCATATAACGAATTGTTTATTGGTCTTTTGTTTTAAACCAATATACTGTTTCGTTAATGTCAAGGTGAAACTGTCGTTTGATTACAGACTGACAG